>WBMV01001080.1:273525-330809 GCA_013396655.1 Campylorhamphus procurvoides | reverse complement strand
GGGGCAGAAAGGGCCGCCCCCGGCAGCACCGCGCCGAGACCCCCCGGCCCTGCCCCGGGCCCTCCGCGGCGGCAGCGCGGACAGGTGATGGACAGGTGACAGAAAAGTGACCGAAAGGTGGCGGACAGGTGACGGACAGGTGACAGACAGGTGATAGGAAGGTGGCGGACTGGTGACAGAAAGGTGGCGGAGAGGTGATAGAAAGGTGGCAGACAGGTGACCCACCGGGGCCCCGGCGCCTCCCCGGTGTCCTCTGGGGAAGGTGACTTACGGGCTGCAGGTGTGGGGTGATTCGGGCAGCCGAAGGAGCATCCCTGCTGCAGGCAGGGACGAAGATCAGCGCGTCCCCAGCCAGCACGGGCTGTCTCCTTTGCTGTGTCAGTCATGCCAGGCTGACAAGTTCGGGAATTGCAGGCTCTGCTGGGATGCAGAATAATTCGATCTGCTCCTCCTTCCCTTCCCTGGGAGCAGGGATGGTGTTTCCCCACACGAGTTGTGTGACCTGTCCATTAATAAAATCACAGTGATTTGCAGCTACAAGAGGCCAGCTAAAGTGACAGTGCACTTTCCCCTCGGTGTGAGCTGTGCCAAACGCTGCATTTGCATGACAGGCATTATTCTGAAGTCGCTGCAATCGCTCACGTCAGTGCACAGTGTTTGCCCTCTCCTTGGACGAGTCCCTGATGCTGGAAAAGTCAGCTTTGCCAATTATTTCTGTGGCAGCAGCGTACATGTTGTGTGGCTGGCACGGGGCCAGGGTGAGTCAGGCTTGGCTCTGGGCACTGCCTGGAGAGAGGCTGGAAGAGGGGATGGGTCTGGAGGCCAGGGGAGAGGGTGTTGGCACCAGGAGTGCCAGGAGCCTCCCGAGCCGGCACAGCCTGGAATGCTGTGACAATACAGGTGCAGCCTGGAATGCTGTCACAACACAGGTGTGCCCATTGCAAATAGGCAATACTTGCAGAGAGGCTGGTGTGGGGTGAGTGGGGCTGCCTGTGCTGCGGCTGGTTTGGGGTCTGTGGACGGTGGGATTGCATGGAGAGGGCTCTGTGTGCCCATGGAACAGGCTTTGGTGTGCCTGCTGCTGTGGCTCTGAGGGGCTCAACTCCTTGGTGCACAGAGGTGGAGGCAAATCTGTTAGAGAAACTAACCAGGGGAAATATTGGCACCTGCAGTTCTGGTTGCTTTTCAGTCAGTGCTCTTGAATTTTCAGCAGCTTTCATGTGTCCGTTCCTTCCAAAACACACGTGCACCAGGCAGCTCATTGCCCACCCCTGGGAGGGCAGTCACTGGGCAGCTTCATCCTGTGGAAAGCTGCTGGAGGGTAATGATCAGACAAGTGTGAATCATTTGTCAGCATCTCCAGTTTGTTTCTTTGTGTCCCACACCGAGGTTACAACCAGAGACAATATTGATCAGGGCAGCTACTGACACTTAATTCCCCCTCCCCCTGCTGACATGTCACGTCTTGGGTCTAAGTGAGGAGGGAGAGGCCAGCTCATGTCATGGCCTGGACAAAAGGTCACAGCAGCTGCTCAGATATCCATAATAAATCATGAGGATGAAAGCTTTTCTTTGGTGTTATTTCACTGGGACAGTTTAACCACTCTCCTTTACACTGAACTTCTGTGTGGGATTGTGTTGGTGGATCACGGGGAGCTCAGAAGTTAAAGGGCAGCTGATTTCTCCAGGGCTGGGATCAGCCAGCTGCATTGTGCTGGTCTCAGCAGAGAGGGAACAGGGGCTGGTCAGAGCCACAGGAAGGCAGTCCTTGCCCTCTGGTGCTCTGAGCTGCTTGGACAAGTCCCAAGCACTGGCCGATTCCAGCTGCACGTGACAATGGATTGTCAATGGGAATTTGTTTTCGAGTTCTCTGGCCATCAGTAGTAAACAGTGGAAGAACACTGACTGCAGGGACCTCCTGTCTGATGGCACAGGGGAACTGGTAGGGACAGCAGAACACGCTTCCCAACTGGTTCAGATCTTCCTGTTGATCTTGCCTTTCTGGAAAGATTCTCTCAGGCTTGAGGCAAAATCTGCGAGAGGGACTCGTTCTGGAGGTGAGGGTGATTCATCTCCAAAGCAGGCACAGGGCAGCTGCTTCCCACCTGCACTCCCTTAGCCAGGACCTCCAGCCAGGGGGAAGACACTGCACTCAGTGGCCCATTTCAGCCTTGACTGCTCTCCTGACTTAGCTACAAAGGAGGGAGCTGTGGGTTATGGAGCTCCTCCTCTTTCAAAACTGAAGGCCTTCCACTTTCCTTGTCGGGACCACGTGCACCTCAGAGGTCTCTGAGCTATCATGGCATTATTGAGAAGTCACAGTTTCATGTTCTTGTGACTCCAGCTCAAGATTCAGTGACCCAAAAGGGTAGGTTACACCTTTAACATCTTGATTGGAGAGAGTTTAATGTATAATTCTCGTGATTGCTGAGGTTTTGGGTTGGTTTCTTTCCTCAGCATCAGCTTTTGTCTTTGTCAGGTTTTACCTTTTTGAGCCAAAAACCAGCAGAGAACCTGAGATCCCTTCCTAGAAAGGCTGTTGTAGGTCAGAACACATCAGGTTAGAAGGAATTTGGAACTGGAATGTTATCCTGCCAATTGCCTGTAGAAAAAGATCCCAAAGATGCTTATAGAAAGGAGAAGCTGTTGATTAAATTCAAGTAAAGCCAAAAGACAAGTCAAGTTCAGCACCAGTAAGAGGTGCTGCTTCTGTCAGTTTGCTCTGACAGTACAGGAGAACAAGATTTGGCCCAAGAAGACAAGGTTTGGAATGGGAATACTGACAGAGTGATCCAGCATGGCTCTTCCTCCACTGCTGAGTGATGAGCTTTGCTGACCTCCACTTGCTTCCTGAGGGACTCTTTCCTGTCCTGGGTTAATTCCTTGGCCAGCTCTTTGTCCTTGGCACTGAAGGACACCCTCAGAAAAAGAATTAATGAAATGCAGGAGGAAGGAAGAAAAGAGCTTTGAGTTCCAGCTTGTGCTGCCTTCATGTTTGCACAGGAATCCATTCTGCAGGAAAAGAAGGGATGGGAGGGAGTCTGGGCCTGGGCTCCCATCACCCATGGAGACCCTTTGGTGCCTGAATTTGAAAGGTTTCCTCATCCACAGCCCTGACTGATCCTTTGCAGGGGCATCATCACCCAGCCAGTGGCTGAACAGCATCTGAAAGGGGAGGAGGGAAGGTGCCTGATCCACCCCAGTGCCCTTGGGGATAGTGAGTAGGCTGAGGAAGGGAGTTAAACTCTCCTGTCTTGTACTGATACTGCAGGAATGAAGGAAAGGGAGAACAGAGGCTTTAGGGAGATACAGACAAGTGTCCTGATCTTTGCAGCTGCAGGATAAAGATCAGAAACAGAATATGATTAAGGACATTTTGCAGCAACTTCCCCAGCAGTGGTGCAGAGCATAACAACTGCCTCCACAGCACTGGTACTCTCACTGCCAGCAGGGGCAGATTTATGGATAAGGCACAGGCTTTACATCAAAAATAAACATTTCAACACTATTTGTGTGTCTGGAAATATTTAGAGAAGTTCACATTGGGATTGTTTCTGACGTGGTTTGACCCTTTGAAAGTGAAATGTCATTGCTGGTGTTCAAGGTAACACTTCTGCTAAACACCTGAAGGCCCCAGCAAACAAGTCCTGATACCAGAGCTGCCAGATTCTGTCAAACAAAGACAGGCATAACTTCCCCCAGTGCTCTGCCTCACCCATCCTTTATCCTATACCAAAAATGGAGAGGGGCAAAAGTACCTTCCCTTTTTCCAGGTTAGTTACTCGTGCTTTGTGACAGATTTGGGATGGTGAGCGTGAGCTGGATGTAGAGGTGTCCAGCACGTGCACAAACCTCACCTCGCACTGCACTCAAAGGGATCCCAGACCACTGTGTTTCCCTCTGGCTTCTGATCCACTTCCAGGTCTAGTTCAAGGACTTGCATAAAGCTTCTGCCTTGGCACTACAGAGAAAGATTTAGGTTGAAAGTGAAACTTGCCTTGGAATGGTGTCACACAGAATTACAGACAGGAGATACAGGGCTGCCTGATCCCACTGGGGCCACACAAAGAATTATCCCGACAGCAAATGTTCTGCTGGGTCATCCAACCCTCTCTGAAGGAAACCAAGCAATGTGGCTTCTGCCACTTCCCTTCCCAAGGGCCTTTGTCAGCCAGATAACCTGCAGTGAGGAAGCATTTTGCTGTGCAGCCTCATCTCACATTAACTCATCCCTGCAGTGTCCCCTGGGCTGGGGGCACCGAGAAATTCAGGGCACACTGCCAGAGAGACCAACCTGCTGCAGGTCCTTTAGAGATCAGGGGCTGCAAACACCACTCCCAGCATCCTGCTGGTCGGGACACTTGCCTTTGTGACTTCCTCAAAGCATCTCTTTCCCCCTTTGCTTACAGCTGTGCTGATGTCCCTGTAAATCCATCGCGGAACTTCATTTGAGGAAAGGATCTCCTGAATCCAAAGCTTCCTTCTGCCCTTCCCCTGCCCATAACTCCCCTCGAGATGGCATCCGACAGCCCCGAGTCACTGATGACCCTGTGCACAGATTTCTGCCTTCGCAACCTGGAGGGGACCCTCTGCTACCTCCTGGACAACGAAACGCTCCGGCTCCACCCCGACATCTTCCTGCCCAGCGAGATCTGTGACAAACTGGTCAATGAGTACGTTTCAGGCCTGGCTTGGGGAAGATTTTGCCTGATCTGAGGGGCTGGGAGCTCAGAGAAAGGGGTGTACAGTTCTCCAAAAAGAGTGATAGGAAAAGGTGGGGGGGAAATGGGGGAGAATTCATAGGGCTGTGTTTTTTCCAGTTGATCATATTGGCAATAAGGCTTTGCATTAGCTTCAGAAGGAAGTGTTCCCAGGGTTATTGTACTACTATACATCACTAATTTCTGTGGAAGTCACCCTTTCCAAATTAGTCAGGGCTCAAGGAGATCCTGTAAAAAGGGAAATCAAAAGGGTAAACCCAGAGCGAAACAGTCACTGTTTCTTTCAGGAATGTCAGTAAGCAACAAAGGAGCTTTCCCATTTCCACCACTGGAGCTTTAGAGGCCTCTCTTCAAACAGAAATAAGAGTGCAAAGTGCTAACAGATGTTAAATTTTAAGGTTGCTGCTCCCATAGCTTTATAAAGCAACCTATTTCTAGGGATTTATATAATTTGGCTGTCACAGTCTCTCTTAGCTGAACTTGTGCCCACAAGGTCTGGCAGAGAATTTTGGCCAGCTAATTTTCTGAAAAAATGAAAAAAAAAAAAACCAATCAACCAAATTACTAAGTTTAAATAGCTAGGGAAAATATTCCTGGAGGCTGTGCTTGCCAGAATCCAGTTTGCTCACAAACACACACAGCCTTGCACAGATCTTTGCCCAAGGTTTTCCTGAGGATTAGCTCTGTGCCAGGAGAGGTAGTGGGGCAGCTCCTTTACCCCAAAGGCTGATCTGGGTGATCAGAGGGGTCAGTGTCACGTTCCCTTGTCACCAGTGCAGGTGCCAGAGCTGCCACTGAGCTGGTCTAATGCTGTTGCCCCACACAGGTACGTGGAGCTGGTGAAGACAGACAGCATCTTCGAGCCCCATGAAAGCTTCTTCACCCTCTTCTCAGATCCACGGAGCACCAGGCTGGCTCGGATCCACCTGCGGGAGCAGATTGTGCAGGACCAGGACCTGGAGGCCATCAGGAAGCAGGTGCTGTTGCACTAACAGCTGCCACATCCCAGCATTGCTGCACGGGCACCAGCTGCAATCCCACACACAAAAATTCCTGAGGCTCCATCCTTCACTGCACGGGCACCAGCTAGAATGCCACACACAGAGATTCCTGAGGCTCCATCCTTTGCTGCCCAAACTTTCTCTGGGATAACATCAGCTTCTCCCTTCTCAGCTCCCAGAGCCACTGTAGGGAATGGGGTGGGGACACTGTTTGGTGATTTGTGGTCTCAGGACCAGTGGGATGTGTGGAGCAAACAGGGTGGGCACTTAACCTGTGAAATGTCTCTAACCTTGCTTTCCTTTTCCCAGGATCTCGTTGAGCTCTACCTGACTAACTGTGAGAAGCTGACAGCCAAGAGCCTGCAAACCTTGGTGAGCTTCAGCCACACCCTGATCTCCCTGAGCCTCTTTGGCTGCTGCAATATCTTCTACGAGGAGGAGAACCCCGGGGGGTGTGAGGACGACTGCCTGGTGAACCCCACGCGCCAGGTGCTGGTCAAGGACTTTACCTTTGAAGGCTTCAGCCGCCTGCGCTTCCTGAACCTGGGCCGGCTCATCGAGGGCGTCAACGTGGAGACACTGCTGCGGCCTCTGGCCTCCCTGGCTGCCCTGGATCTCTCTGGCATCCAGCTCAACGATGTGGCATTCCTCACCCAGTGGAAGGACAGTCTGGTTTCCTTAGTGCTTTACAACATGGACCTGTCAGAGGAGCACATCCAAGTGATCGCACAGCTTCGCAAGCTCAGGTCTGTTCCGCCTGGTTTGTCCTTTTCCTGCTCATCAGGAAAGGTCTTTTAGGAATGGTCTACTTGCCTGCTAACAGAGGGGCACCCACTGCTGGATTCAGGTTATAAACAAGCTCACTCACTGTCTCACTCTGTATACTTGACATGTCCAAAGCCAGTCTGAATTTTGCTTGTAAAAAGACACCACTTAGCAGAAACTTCCTGTTAGAAAAGCAAAACATAACACCCTCACACCTCCCAAAAAAAACCCACACCCCCCCAAAGAAAAGAAACCAAACACCAAACCAAAACCACCACCCCCAATCAGACAAACAAAACAGAAGAGGTGAATACCAAAGAGATGGTAAATAAAATTGCTACAGGTGTTTACAGAAGGTAACACTGATACACACACTGTGAAACAGAGTCCTCCAAACTGTTCATCAAAGAGGGATATCCAAAGTTTAAGCCTGGCTCTGCAGTGAAGCTGGGAAAGCTCTGAGCTCAGGCTGTGTGCTGGCTGTGCATGGATGGGGTGACCAAGGGAACAAGCAGTGTCAACAACTGGGCGCTCCTGACCCAAGAGTGTTGACAGTGAAACAACTTCATGAACCAGAACTGAGACAATTGCTATTCAAACCTCACAGTGGTACTGGGAAAGGGATCCAGAACTTCCCAAGCCAGGGAGAAGGGCCTTGCTATTCACAGGAAAGATGCTTTGCAATGGCTTTAGCATCATCTCTGCTGACTGTAGACACAAGGGGGGACTGTGTTAACAAAGGCCCTGGAGTATCAGGGAATAGCTTGGATAACATTTTCTCAATCCAAGTACTTGCAATGAAACTTGGTCTGCACCAGGTAGAAAACACTTTTGTTGTGGGATGTTGTCTCCAGTCCCAGGCAGTTTAGAAAAGTCAAGGGATCTTTGCTGCTGATTGGCAGGAGCAGCCCTTGCCCTGTAAGGGACCCTGCCTGGCTGGTCACTTTGTCCCACCACTCCCTCAGCAGCAGGATTGCCCCAAAGCTTCAGCATTTAAATACCTGAAAGAAATTAGGACAGAGTAATAGCCTGAGGTGGAAAAATTAGAAGATTAGGGAAGCAGACAAAAACTTGTGTAACTTCATTTGTGAGATGGGGCAAGATATGTTTCTGGGGATGCAAAGATCCTCTGGTGCATCTTAATCTCCAGGCAGAAATGCTCAGGTGGCTGCTGTGATGGAGTTTGGGAAAGGCAGTTCCTGAGCCTGGAGCCATTTCCTTTGTGATGTGTGGCCAGATGATTTCACTGTGCCCTGTTCCAGGTAGACCTCTACCAGATATCTGTGTGCTTTGGTTACACACAGGCCCAGCTGCTGCTGCCAGAGCCTACAGAACCACATTCCTGTATCTTGGGAAGGAAATAATAATAAATAATAATCACACTTGGCTTGTCCTTTCCCTCTGGTAGAGAGGCAGAAGCCCCAGCTAATGCTTTGCAGGCTCTGAGATGCTCTCTGCCCCTTGCAGGCACTTGGATATCTCCCGAGACCATCTGTCCAGTTATTACAAGTTCAAGCTGACCCGGCGGGTTCTGAACCTGTTTGTGGAGAACCTGGTGAACCTCAGCTCGCTCGACATCTCAGGGCACACCATGCTGGAGAACTGCACCATCCCCAGCATGGAGGAGAAGATGGGCCAGACAAGGTAAGTCACTGAGGTCTGCTTGGATGGAGAGATCAAAGATGAATTAAGAACAATTCCCTCTTTCAAGTGTCCAAATTCCATAGGGTCTAATACTAAAAAGCAGGATAAAACTCTTCCCAGTTTCCCCAACAGTAAAGACTGGTGTGAGAATCAACTGCTATTAGTGTATGCAAAACATATAAGGACTTGTAAGAGCAATAAAGAAATCATCCCATCTGCCTGCCATACATATCTGAAGTATTTCAGTTCTTTTCCACACACATTCTCCCAGGGATCCCCTGCAGGATTATTTCTGAAAGGACTCCCAAGCTCTGTATGTGCTTCCTACACAAAACATTCCTACCCTCGCTGAAATCCTGGCTCTTCTGAGACAGAACATTTATATGCTGAGTCAGTGGACTCATGGGAGGGCTGAGTGCTTTAGGAACTTGGAATCTAAAGGCCTGTTTTCGGATTTGACCTGGATACTGGGCAGATCAGCCTTTGCAAATCCTGGCAGAGCCATACCAAGAGGTCTGGGTTTCCAGCTCAGCCAGGAACTCTGCCCTCCTATGAAGCACTCACTGAACAGAAGCAAACAAGTGGGACAGTACTGGCTCCTTGTCACCAGAGCTGGTGAAAATACACTGGGCTTTTGGTCAGGAAGGAACATGGCAGCAAAACCAGGGTTCCTGCATGCTCACTGAAGCAGATTTAGTCTATCAGATGACATGCAGCCCAGTTTGCAAATACTTCGTATCGCTGAAATCCACAGCCTTTAAGAGGAAATGTTCACCCCAACCACTGAATTTCCAGGACAAATTCTACCTGGGAAGGCTGGCATTCTGTCTGCATCAACTCTTCTTACTGCTGGTTCTATTCTACACATTCCCCCTTCACTCAGGATCACCTGGGATGAACATTTAGTGTTACATTTAGGAGAAGCTGGCGGGTATAAAATGAAGTGTAGGCACTATCACTGTGGTTATGAGACAGCACAGAGTGAATGGAGGGCTGACACATGAAGAAACACGGTACCAACATGAGCAATCTCTGTGTTTTCCCCCAGCATTGAGCCAGCAAAGAGCAGCATTGCTCCCTTCCGGGGTCTGAAACGACCACTTCAGTTCCTGGGCCTTTTTGAAACGTCCCTCTGCCGCCTGACACATATCCCAGCCTACAAGGTAATGAAGCTGCAGGAACTTGGTAGAAGTTGGAAGAATGCAAAAAGTACTGTACTGACTAAAGAAAAGGATTTAAGACTGTAGGAGTCTTGCTTGTGAGTAGCATTCTCCTGCTCCAGAGGTGCCCTCTCTCATTCCTCTGGGCTGAAAAGTGACTCAACCTCTCATTCTGCTCTGAATCCTCCCTGCAGAGAATTGTACCCTTTGACCTCTCAGAGTTCCCTTCTCATGACGACTTCCTCCTTCATCATTTCTTCCCTGCTCTTGTTCCTCCATGCCAGGTGAGTGGAGACAAGAACGAAGAGCAGGTCCTGAATGCCATCGAGGCTTACACGGAGCACCGGCCAGAGATCACCTCCCGGGCCATCAACCTGCTCTTTGACATCGCCCGCATTGAGCGCTGCAGCCAGCTGCTGAGAGCCCTCCAGGTGAGCCTTTGCTGAGCCCTCACAAGGGAAATTTTGCAGTCCCAGTCCTTTTTTCACCTCAGGAAACCCTTCTGGAGAAAGTTCCAGTAGCGCAGTGGAACTGGTGTGCCTTCATTTCATAAGCACGTTCCCGCAATGCCTGGGCCACGCATTCCTTGCGGGTTTCTAATAGCCATTCCAAGACTCCACAGCACGTCAGTGGCACTGAAGCTCCGTGTTGCTTCTCCCCAGCTGGTGATCACAGCCCTCAAGTGCCACAAGGATGACAAGAACATCCAGGTGACGGGCAGTGCAGCGCTGTTCTACCTGACCAACTCCGAGTACCGCATGGAGCAGAGCGTCAAGCTGCGGCGCCAGGTCATCCAGGTGGTGCTGAACGGCATGGAGTCCTACCAGGAGGTCACAGTAAGAGCACCCCAGGCTCCCTCAGCTCCCACAATCCTCCTTCCCTGTAGCAATCCTTTAACCTGGTGTCAGCATCTGGGTCTGCTCAACCTACAGGGTGTGAGCCAAGGCAGACCCAGAAAAATTGTCACCCTGATCTGCTCCTTGCCTTCACTCAGCAGTGGGATTACCTGCAGGGTGCTCCTTATCCACATGATATTCTCCAGAAAAAGGAGGAAAAAGTGATGATAGCAAGGCTACCTTTTTTCCATGGATAGTGGTCAAAGGTGGTGTGTGATCCAGCACTGACTGTGGTGTCAAACAGGTGCAGGCATTGGGGATATCAAGTCAATGGTAAAAAGCCTCTCAAATCTCTGTGCTGGAAGCCAGCTGAGCTCGCAGGCAGCAAGGAACTGGCTTGGAAGGTGATGGGCCCTGGATAATTATGTGGCCTTGTGAGACTGAAGGGAGAAATAGGAGGGTACTGACAGAACATGGTTAAAGCACTGTGCTAGGTAGGAGGGTAACAGAAATTACAGTAGTCACAGTCAGGCAAGATGGTTTCAGTACCAGGCAGGAAGGAAACACGAGGTGATGGGGCCTGGGGTTTTGTGTCCACCTGGCCCAGTGTTTGGTTCCTTTTGCCCCAGGTGCAGCGGAACTGCTGCCTGACCCTGTGTAACTTCAGCATTCCCGAGGAGCTGGAGTTCCAGTACCGCCGGGTCAACGAGCTGCTGCTCAACATCCTCAACCAGAGCCGGCAGGACGAGTCCATCCAGCGCATCGCCGTGCACCTCTGCAACGCCCTGGTCTGCCAGGTGGACAACGACCACAAAGAGGCCGTGGGCAAGATGGGGTTTGTCATGGTTGGTATGGTCCCATGGTGTCTCCTTACCCTTAACCCAGGAAAGAGCAGTTCCCTTGCAGCCGGCCACCAAGTGCCCCCAGCTGTGACCCAGCCTCGCAGGATCACAGGAGGGAACCAGTGACCCAGCAGTGCTAACCCTTCCTGGAATCTACCGCTCTTCTTGCTTACCAGCACTGGAAGTCATGATCCCAGAGGCAGGCTGGGAGGGCAGGGAAGCCCTGTAACTTATACAGGTGGTACCTCCTCACCACATCGTGTTATTTCCACAACTGGGACCGCCTTGTGACTTGCTTCTGTTTCTCCTCAAGTTTGCATTGGCATCCCAACTCATGTCAACCCATATCCCCCACCTTTTCGACGAGCTGCAGAGCCTGCTGCTTTGCTGCAGTTATGCCACATCCCTGACTTTGTCATACAGAACAAAATTAACTCAACTGCAAACTCAACAGCTCAGGGACTGGCATAGTTCAGTTCATACTTGCAACTTTGAACATAACCCAGTCCTGGTGTTTTAGAGAGAAAAATACCAAGTAGGTTCTCTACAAAGGATCTAAATTGACTATGCCTGAAAACTGACCAAATCACAGCAGTTAAGTTTTAGCTCTGAGTTTTAAACTGTTTTTCACTCTTCCCCTTCCTTTGTCCACAGACAATGCTAAAGTTGATTCAGAAGAAGCTGGCTGATAAAACGGTGAGTGTTTCCCAAAAACCCATATACACAGAGTATTTTCTCTTCAGTCTAACTTAGGCATGGAGATAGCCCAGAGTGCCAGCTCAGCTTCTCTAACAAACACAAGACATCTCAGCTGACACTGCAGAATTTTATGTCTCAGGGTGAGGGCAGGGGAATGTGACAGGGAGGCAAAAATATTAAACAAAAAAACCCACTTGCTGACAAGCTAAAAGTGAATAACAAGATTTTCTTACCTCTGGAGCCATCTGGGCTGATGCCAGAGAGGAAACAAGTGGTTGGTTTGCACCAGGCTCCTACATTAGCAAAGCTCTGATTCTGCCCCTTTGTTTGACTCTACAGTGTGATCAGGTGATGGAGTTCTCCTGGAGTGCCCTCTGGAACATCACTGATGAGACCCCAGATAACTGTGAGATGTTCCTGAACTACAGTGGCATGAAACTGTTCTTGGAGTGCTTGAAAGTAAGTGTGTCTGATTGTCTCTAGAGCTGCTGTCACAGGCAGTGGAGGTGCAGGTGCCTGGGCAGGGTCCCTGGCTCTGCTCCTCTCCAAGCTGTACTTCCTGCATTGCACAAACAGAAAAGTAAAAGTTGGTCTATGTTCTTCTTTCCCACATCCTTCCACCCAGCCAGTAGAACACAGGAACCTACACTCAACACATCTTCCTCTTTCCCCAGCTTTGCTCAGTTTCCCTGAGCAGAGAGCAGTGAACAGAGAGCCCTGGCCTCAATTCTCTCACTTCACATGTACTTTCAGCACTGGAGATCCCATTTGGCTCCTCCTATGGAGCCATTGCTGACTACCCAAAAATACTCAGCCCTTTAGATGCACTTTACAGCCTTTCCCCAGGGCTGCTTGTTCTCAACACAGCCCTGCCTGTGTGTGATCCTGTCCTTTGCTCGTGCAGGAATTCCCAGAGAAACAGGAGCTGCACCGCAACATGCTGGGCCTCCTGGGCAACGTGGCAGAGGTGAAGGAGCTCCGCCCGCAGCTCATGACATCCCAGTTCATCAGTGTCTTCAGGTGAGTGCCCAGCTGATCTCCTCACTCACCTGGAGACTCCCAAACCTTTGCTGCCTCAGCATCTCTAAGTGATCTCTCCTCTCTTGGCAGCAACCTGCTGGAGAGCAAAGCCGATGGGATTGAGGTGTCCTATAATGCCTGTGGAGTGCTCTCCCATATCATGTTTGATGGTCCAGAGGCTTGGGGGATCTGTGAGCCCCACCGAGAGGAAGTTGTGAAGAGGATGTGGGCAGCCATCCAGAGCTGGGATATCAACTCCAGGAGAAATATCAACTACAGGTGAGGAAGGGAAAAGTGTGGCCCACTCACCCAGGAGCCAGGATTGTCACTGGAAGCCAACAGAGAGAAAGGAAGAAATACAGCCCAGGATGGAGGATCTGTTCAAAGTGAGGCAGAAACATCCTCGGGGATATTGTTTAGTGAGGGTTTTACATCTCCCTCTGAAATATGTTACACCAGCTGCTGAAACTAGACACCTTATCTGGAAATTCCTATGGGAGAAGTTTAGGAGCCCAACAGAATTTCTCCTACATGTTTCTGGTAAAATCGAGTAGCTCAGGAAACCCATGATCTGTCTGGGACTGCCTAAGCATTTTGCTCTGTGACTGCAGTCCTTTGCAGCTCCTTAGGTCTGTTTGCTCCCCAAAGTTACATGCTGGAGCTTTCACACTTCTCTGGGGATTATTCAGACACAGTTCCCAGAAATCCCTTCACGGGTTAATGAAACTGCTGGGATCCTCCAAACCCCGTCCTGTAAGAGGGTATCTGGTACTCAGTACTCCCTGGGTGCTGGCAGGGATCCAGAACTGGCATTTCAGTGGCTGTTCCACATTACTGTTGTCAGAACAAACACAGCAAGCCTTGCACATGTGCAGCCAGCTTTGCCTGGGTGTAGTCTGGCTTTGTCCCCTCCACAGGCTGCTCAGGGGGATTCAGCTGTCGTGAGGAGATGGCTGAGGGAGGATGGAAATCAGTTCTGGGGCTCAGTTGCCCTCTTATCAGGAGGTGTGGGGCCTGTAATGCTGTCAGCACTGCCCTGGGACACAGAACCTTTGGAGTGCCACTGGGTTTACTGCTGTGGTATCTGGGAGCAGAGTTTGTACTGCTGTGAGTGGCAGAGGTGCTGAAAGAAGCTGCTCTTGGATTTTTAACAGCTTCTGTAACGTTTCTGTGCAGGTCATTTGAACCAATCCTTCGACTTCTTCCACAAGGGATCTCCCCTGTCAGCCAGCACTGGGCCACCTGGGCACTCTACAACCTGGTCTCTGTGTACCGTAAGTTCCCTTTTGGAAATCACATCCCTGCACTGTAGAACTCGAGGGGCTGGACCTGAGGCTGTCAGCAGAAAACTCTTCCCAGTTAAGCTATGTAGGTAGAGAAAACTTTCTTTGAGTGAGGCAGGAATGTCCAGGCAGCACAGCCAAAGAAAGAAACACCATGTGTAGGAAATTCCTTCACTGTTTTATCCTTCTCCTTCCCCTCCTGCCACCCTTTGTACCACTCTTGTGAAGGTTCACAAGGACCTGTTTCGTTGTTTTCTCTGCAGCTGACAAGTACTGCCCACTGCTGATCAAAGAAGGTGGGATCCCCCTCCTGAAGGACATGATTAAAATGGCCTCAGCACGGCAAGAGACCAAGGAAATGGCCCGGTAGGACACCAGAGCACTGTCACAAACATGCAGTTTAGCTTTAGTTTTTATTCTTCCACATCAAGTGAGGCTGCCCTGGTCTGATGTGTACAAGGGGTATGAAGTGAACACAGGAAAAAGAGGATGAAAACAGGAGACTAGAGGTATTTATAGGTGGGCAATACACACAGATCATTGCCAGGCAAATTGGTCGTAGAACTGGCTTGCTGACCAAGGCAGCCACATGGCTAATTGCAGCTCTTAGGGCAAGAGTCTCCAGTCATCCCTGTTCCCCATACTTGGTGGGCTATCTGTTTCCAGAGTCATATTGGGCTGTCACTAAAACTACTGACTGCACAGTTGAAATGAGAGCAGTTTTCAAAAAGTAAAGATAGTCCATCACCTTTGTGAGCTTCCCCAGTTGTGTGACCTTCTCTTGCAGTCATCCTCTCAAGGTTTTAAAAGCCAGCTGCAGCCTCTGGTTGTTGGCGAAGTGAGAGCTGTAATTTCATACCTGCAGGATGAACATAACAGAGGTGGGGATACATCCCTGGGGTGGGCAGCAGGTGTTCCCACAGCTGAGGTGTCTCAGTGCTGCAGAAGAGTCACAGCTGCAGGGTGTGGGAATGGCACAGGTGACAGCACAGTGAATGACAGACATTTGTGTGCACATGTTTCCTGCTGTGACCCAGAGGTATCTGAGCAGTTGGATATGGGGGAGGTGGATCTGGACGTGGATATGGATGTGCACTGCCATGACTTGACATTCCAAACTGGGAGCTCTAAGCTGTTTTAGTGGAGTTTACTGGTTTTGACACAAATAGGGTACAGTTACACAGAGATCGACTGTTCTTACCTTATTGTCCCACAGCTGGGGTGCAAGAAGCTTTAAACTAAACCCTCTCTCCTTGTCCTTGTTTTATCCATAGGAAAGTTATAGAGCACTGCAGTAACTTTAAGGAGGAGAACATGGACACTTCCAGATAGAGGCACTCACCCACTGCCTCTTGCCAGCACTGTATCCAGCTTCTCTCTAACCCACTGTACATAGGGAGGACTCTTTTCTTGCCAACTCACCCGTTGGAAGGAAACTTTATGTGTGTGTGTGAGACCCTCAGTAGATGAAGGTGAACAGAGGAGGGGGGAGGGACTTTTTGCACAACAAAATGCTTTCCTTAACTTAGTGGACTTTTTTTGTTATGAAGTTTCAGGTTGAAGTTCCGTGTGTATGATTTCTGTATAAAAAGAAAACAAAAAACAAAGACAACTACATTATGTATCTTTTAACCTTTTTATTTTAGACCACACAGAGAGCCTCAAATGACCATGAGCTTGAAGACCTAGTTGTGTGATCACTAGTGTGACATGTTTATTTCCCACTTTTTAGAAAATCCCCTTTTGCTGTACTGCATGAGGTCCTGTAATGTCTGCAAGAACACCAGTCCTGAATCAGCAGTGGCTGCTCAGTGGGGCTGCAGGCAGGGATGTTACTTGGTCAGAGAGGTTGGGGGACACAACACCTGAGAAACAGACCAAAAGAACTCCATTTATAAAGGGAGAAAATAGGGAAGAAAGATCTTTCAAGTTAATTCAGTCCCTTAAGGGTTTTTTGTAGAAGACTCCCATTAATGGAAGCATTGCTAACTGTATGTGGGTCATTTGGAAGTAAGACATTCCCAGTGAAGTCAAGAGGTCTGTTTTGTCCCCAGTGGCAGTACTGTAGGGTCTGCCAGCCCACCCAGACCCATGAGGTCAGGGATGACCAGTAAAACCAGTTCCACATTCTTGGCTACACAGAGCTTTTCTCTCAAAGGGAACCTGTGCAAAAAGGCACAAGGTTTGTTCTCAAAGGGCTACGCATCTTCATTCCAGACCTTCACCACTTTTTTAGTTGTGTTTGTTTTGTGGGGAAGGGCTACAAAGCCAAACAGATTATTTCTCTCTGCATAACAAACTCTCCCAGGCCCTGGTCCAGAGCAGCTTGTGCCCTCCTGCCAGTCCCAGGAAGGGACTGCAGCTGCTCTGCTCTTCCTCAGTCCTCATCAGCACGAGCTGTGCCCAGTGGCACAGGAATCTCTCTTTACTGGACTCCCACTGCAGCACAGCTGCTGGAAGTGGAGGGGCTGAAGTCCTGAGAGCGGGGAGTTTCCAGGCACCCTTTGGAGGGCCATCCCATGAAACAGCACTTCTTTTTCCACCCCAACATTTTTCCCCTCTTCTTGGAAGCAGAAGGCTTTATTCCTGTCTGACTCCCAGTAGCACTTCCCAGTGCAGCCCCACTCCATGAGCAGTTTGTGTGGTGCAGGTGAGAGGAGAGTCCCACTGAGCTGGTCCCCACCTGTCACACTCCAGAGCTGTCAGGGCTCCAGAAGCTGAATCAGGCCAAGGTTCCCACAGCCAGACACTCAACAGCACAGTGTGCATTCCATGCTTAGAGCCCACTGCTCCCCACAGCTCTTTGACTATTCACAGATCTTCCCTCAGAAGGGATTTAGGAAAGCTTTTATGATGGCAAAGAGGAGCCCCTGGCCACGCAAGGTGGGACATTTCAGGCCTCTGAGCACAGTAACTCGCTGCTCTCCCCCGGCCACGTTGGTGGGATTTGACTCGCTGCTATGAGGTTCTGCTGATGCTCAGAGTGCAGGTTGTCCCTGTGAGCACGTTAGAGACAGATCCTTGATCCACAAACTGACACTTTAACTGACACAACACAGCTGCCTGGACAGGTTTACTTTTTCTGCCAATATGGTGTTATTCAATGTCTTTTTTTTTTTTCTTCTTCTTTTTAACCATTCGTCATTTGTTTTGGTATTGTGAGATCTGTACTTTTTTCTTTTAAGTATTTTTCAAACTTATATATATTTTTGTGTCACTTTTGAATTGTTTTCATAAGATTTGCAAGACTTGACAAATTATACTTTTTTGCAGTCGTTTAAAATGTATTTTTCTCTCTCTTATTCCTGTTCCCCAAGAATTTGTGTGTCTAAAGCTTTGAGATGGGGAATTTCAAGATGTTTTCTGTGTAACATTGGCTGATCTTCCTTCTAGATGCAAAACTAAGAGGGGCTGCAAATACTGCCAGCCAGCCTTGGTGTGTTAGGGGAGTCAGGTTTTGCTCTTTAATTCCATTTAGTGCTGCTGTCCTAAAGTTGCCACCCACCAGGTTTGCTTCCTTCCCAATGCCCATGGAGTGAAAGCTCCTGCCACTGAAATCTTGAATCACCTGACCAAAAGCACTCAAGATTCTGACTGTGCTGGCAAGGTGTGAGTGGAGCAGAAGGGGACACAACACAGATGGAGAGGTATCAGAAACCTTTGTCCCCAAAATGCAGCTGCCACCCTGGGGAGACAGTGGAGCTCAGGAACTCCCATCCCAGCTGGAGCAGAGCTGGGCCTTGCATTGCAATCCAAGTCAAGCAGTCAGGCTTTTCTCTGAGATTTTGGCACAGCTACATCAAGGCTGAGGAACAACCAATGACTTGGTTCCATCTGCCTCAAGACCTCAGAGGGTTTTCCAAACCAGTGCCCCCACAAGTTCAGCTGTTACTGGAGTCTCACCTGCTGCACCAAAGCTTTGTTTCCTACTGTAACCTCTGTCCTCACTGCTCAGAGACCCTCAGCAAGCTGTACCTGAGCCTGAACAGGATAAAAAGATTTCAAATTCCTGGCAACGAGGAGATGAATGGAGTCAGGTCAGGCTACCAGAAAAGCTCAGCTTGCTGAAATCCGTCTCACTGATCCCAGAGGAAGGGGGAACTACAACTGTAAGACTTGGAGTGAGGCCACCAGCAAGGTAAATCCCTGAGACAGAACATTAAAAGAAATACCATCCCTGTCAGGATAACACGAGCTTTGCCTACAAACTTCCATGTCTTCAAGCCAACAGACTCTGTGAGCTGAAAAATAACAATTCAGTAAGGAGCAAAAGAGAGAAAGGTATCCTCTGGACACCTGAGCACCTGAGAAATTCCTGTAATTGGAAGCCTGAAACTATTTGGTACCTCAGTTTCCCTATCTGAAACAACAGGCATGATGCACTTTTTGGAGACAGAGGTAATTGCTGCCATAGATCCAGAGCTGAGGGCAGAACAGGAGAGTTGCCTGCAGACATCATATCAGTGTTCTGCAAGGAGGGGAGAGCAAAGTGGCTGATTTTTTTATGAAGGTCTATTGTAAAAGAGGAAGTCGGATACCCTGAAATGCTTGCCTGCTCCAGGGGAGCTTCTCAGGCCTTCCAGCCTTGCTGGATCAAAGGAATGAACCAGGAGACTTTTACTCCACACACAGAATTACAGAGCCAGTCACCAACCCTGGTCAGAAATACAGAACAAAGTTCTATCTGTCAAATGCAAATCCAGGTGGAGAGAAGTTCATGGTGTGTAAAGATACAGCAGAAGGGCTCCTTGTGCTCAGGAGCTGTTGGCCCACTCAGACTCTTCTCCATGTTTCCACTGCTACATTTCCTTTAATACTGCAAAGCTTGGCAAGCAGAGCATGAACACAACTCAGTAGCTCCCTGCAGAGACAGTGCCAACACAGGATCCCTCTGCCTGGACTGTGTGTAGTTTCCTCCCTGGCTAGAGGCTGCCCTGTCCTTCAGTGACCCTTGGCACAGCAGTGCCAGCTATCTCTGTTCTCTGGAATAGATCAGAGAGCAAATTGCTGGGCAACTTCCCACAAGTGCTTCCATTTTACAAGATCTGTGGGAGGAATTGCTTATAAGGATTGGCATTGCCTTGAATGATACTTAACACCCAGCAGCACCAGACTTTCTCATCTAGACCAAGCCAAGAAAGTTTAGCACTGATATTTGTGGCAATCAGAACACTGCAGATAATTCATCTGCACCGTGGCTGCTGTTTCCCTGCACCTTCCCACTGAAATGATTCTCCTCAGTGCTGAATCCTACCCAGCCTGTCACCTTGGCTGGGCTTCTGCTGCTGTCACTCTGGTCTCTGCACAGGATGAGTGGGAAGAAAAGTCTTGGAGCTGTGAACTGAGTCCCTCTCATCACCTGAAGAACACAATTAATTACCCGTGGGACAAGAGCTCCAGGGGCACTGCAGTCAGGCACTATCCATAGAAAAGACATTTCCCTGAGACTCTTTCAGGAGGAGGCTGCCACAGCTCGGGTGTCAGAGGGCAGCTTGTGCTGGAAAAAGAGAATTAAAAGTAGGGGAACAGCTGGTCTCCACGACAACCATGTGTATGAAGCACAGGGGGCAATAGTCATCAGAAATGGATGAAAAGGAACATGGGGGCTGGAGAAGACAGCACTTCAGTCAGGACTGAGGGAGATTTCCTGCTGAACTGAAACACTTCTGCTTCAGCAGACTATGTTTTGATTTCATATACTTGTCACTGATTCTCTCTCTGTAACTCTTTTCTTGTTTTTAAAAAGTTTTTAAGCTAACCAAATATGTATTTCCTTGTTTTGCTGAAAGAAAATACCCTCAGTTATATCAAATGTCTGCTTTGACTCTGTCCATGGACCTGCCTGATATTGGGGCCTGGTTCAAATGTTTGTACACGGTGAAACCCAGCAAAAAAATCAAAATGCACAACTGCTGCTTCCTTACAATTCTGAATGAATTAACTTTTCTGTTGTATCCATTGGATACCTGCTGTGTATTAAACCTAGTGCTCAACAGTGTCTTCTGCCTTTGGTCTGTGACTGTTGTTTATTTAGGTCCATTACTGGGCCATTTGCTGTCAAATGTTTCATTACAAATGAAAGGAACTGCCATGTGTTGATGATGCAGTTCAGTGGCTTTGCCTTTCATCACTCCAAGGGATACAATACTGTTTGTCAACAGAAAAGAGATGTGGAGGAAGAGAACATTGTTAGGAAATGATGTGAGAGAAGAATAAAAAAATCAGGACAATATTTGAGTGTACAGATTGCTCTGAACTCTGTAAGGGATCTGCAGCTCACACTCCACAGCCCAGGCTTTGTAAGTGGGCAGGAGCTGAGCACTTAAGAAAAGCCTCGGGCTTAACCCAGTCAATCTGCTTTAAGGCCAACATGACTTTTATCTTAAGACCCTGGTCCTGCAAGGGCTCAACTGCCAATTAATTCAGTGGTCACTGTGGAGTCTCTGAAGAATCAGACTCGGGGTGAACGGAATGGGAGGAGGAATCATGTGAAACTGAGCTCCTTCTGAAGCTGTGCCATGTTGTAGGAGTACAGAGAGATCCCTTAGGCTTCCAGCAGCATGGAATTCCGAGCTGGAATGTCACAAGAACCTAGATTGTCCACTCAGAAACCTGCTAGTGGAGACCTTCTGGAATGGAGCCTACTTTAAACCACTCATTGAGGCTGAAATCCTTGAGACAGAGATAAGCTCTGATCTCTGCCCGACAGGTTTCAAAGCTGAAGGAGAAGATAAAAAGAGTAACACGAACCAAAGTATTTTAATCACAAAGAGTGAGAATACACTCCTTAGGACAGATTATTCTAGAACATCAATGTGTTTCTACTTTCAAGTGGATAATGTTACTACTCAAATTCCCTTCATTAAGCTTTAACATTTACACCTCTCTGCAAAGAAGGAAAGACACTACCCACCTTTTTTTCGAGCACCAGTACAGTCTGTGAAGTGTCTGAGGGAGGACTGCTGTAGGTTTTGCATTTACCTAGAATTAATAAAAAAGAAAGCAAAAGAGTTTGAATGACTGTTGGAAATTTAGTCTACAATTTTTATTAACATTTCAACCCAGCTGTCTCGGGTAAACTGTTTAAGAGACCCACACAGCCAAGTGCTTTCCTGGAATCAACAGGTGGCCACTGACTCACCTGAGACACCAAAATAATCAAATAGTGGGCAAATAATATTGAGGAATCAGTTACTTTTCAAGTGCTGGAGGGTAAATTTGCAAAGGGTATTGTCTTTGTTTCCAAATTTTTCCTAGAAAGGAAGGTAACAAAATCAGCAAGATAGATCTATGTTAAAAGTGAAAAGAGTTTAAAGAGGACATGCTGATTTTGGAACTTCTACAGGCCTGTGATGAGATCCATCTGCCCTAAATAGACAGACACTAAAAATGTGAATCTGTACATCTAAGATACAGTTACCCTGGCTTTTCGTATGGTTAGCAAGAGATAAAAACACATCTAGAGTGCAGTGTAACTGCTTTTAGATGCCTATTTTGGTTGAGAAGGGCCATTCTCTGCACACACCTGCTCAGCCAGGAGTCTCTTCAGTGCCAACACCCCTGGACAGACCAAATCCCTCGAGTTACATCGGGCATTCTCCAGGCTCTCTTTGGTTTATGGTGTAAGTACATCCAGCCAGGCACAGCCTCTGCACCTCTGCCTAGGGCATGAAAATTAACACGTGGAACAACCACATCGGCACAACCAAAGTTAACGCAGTGCAGAACCTCAGGAACCACCTCGAGCAGCCTTTGAACAGCACCTGCCCCATCTCTGCCAGACCCATCTCTGCCAGACCTTCCACCTCTACCTGAACCTTCCATCCCTGCCTGACCCATCTCTGCCAGACCCTTCCACTGCTCTGTGCACGCCCAGTGGTGTCTGCCCTGATGTATTGGAGGTTCTATAACTGTGTGGGACAGGGAAATGACCCATGTGGGGCAGAGAAGTGACCCGTGTGGGGTGTGGAACTGACCCGTGTGAGATGGGGAACTCACCCGTGTGGGGCGGGGAACAGACCCGTGTGAGATAGGGAACTCACCCGTGTCCCCACGAAACCCCCGCCCACAGGGCCGGGCCGGGCAGGGGCAGCGCCCCGAGGCGGGGCCAGGGCGGCCCGGCCCGGCCCTACCCCTGCCCCTGCCCTGTCCCTCCCTCCGTCCCGGTCCCTCCCTGTCCCTGCCCCTGCCCGATCCCTCCCTCCCCCGATGGCCCGCGGTGTGCGGGCGGCCCACACTGCGCTGAGCGCGGCCCTGGCGCTCGGGCTGCTCCTGCACCGCACGGGTGAGGCTGGGATGGGTCTGGGCAGCCCCTTCCCACCCCGGCCCCCCCGGGATCCTGTGTAAGGCCACAGGGGAACCCCCTGGGCTCTGATGTGTGTCTGTGTGTGTATTTGGTACCTTTCAGCGCTGGGCGAGCAGGCGGGGCGGGGGGAGCTGCTGCGGCCGCTGCTGTTCGTGCTGCTGGTGCTGTGCTCCGTCCTGCTGTACTTCAAGGTGTCCCTCATGGACCCGGGCTTCGTCAGGCCTGAAGAGGAAGAGCAGGTAAATCCCATCGTCATGAACAAAGTGGTGAGGCTGTAAAGTCTATAGGCTTGTCTTCCTGTTCCACTCTGCTAGATAAGAACAGTGTGGAACAGTTTCTGTTGTGCTGGCATTACATTCGTACTCTAAAACTGTCTTACATTCATACTCTGTAAGAAAAGTGGGGTTCAGAGGCTTTAAATGTGCCTTTCACACCACACTGACCCCGTGATTGTGCCATTTAACTCGAGTCCTCTCTTACAGCAGAGGCTGCAGAGCCCTATGGAATGTATACATGACCTGTTTTATTCTAACCACTGTTAAGTGGTGCAAGTGCACAAAAACCTAAATGGAAGGGCAGGCTTGGCTGCTCTCTGCAGCCCTATTTATTGAACTGTTTATGGATTTGTTGCTCTCTCAGAGTACATGTACACAAACAAGTTACAGTGGGTAAATGGAGATGCCAAGCTTCAGTAATGGATAGTCTGCCCGAGGTTCTCTGCCTTCCACACTGTGCAGGACAAAAGCATTACCCATCTTAGTCATCTGTCATTAATGTCAGTGCTGGCTGTGTAGGAACAAGCAGCACTGCTTTTACTGGAAAGGCATTGTTGTTGCATTTGAAAGTGAAGTCTTGTTTTTGTCCCAAAGTGTATCTTGTGGTCAGTTATTTCAGCCTCTGTGCAAATATTCTTTGGCTGGTTACAGGAGCCCATTCTCTCTCGCTGTGCCATAACTGTCTGGAGCTTCTCTAGGAATTCTAAGGAATCTTGTTGTTTAACTTTTCTAATGATAACCAGCACTGTGCAACTGTTAAACAGAAAGGTGCAGCAGGACAGCTCAGTCGTGCTGAGACAACCCCACACAAACCTCCTGTGTCTCTTTTTTGCAGGCAGGGGAGGCTGCAGGACAAAGCCTGGGGATTCCCCAGGCTCCGGGTGCTGTGAAGCTGCGGCGCTGTGGGTACTGCCTGGTGAAGGTGGGCATCCAGAACACGCTGGAACAGGAGGGCAGGAGTCACTTGAAAGCTTGTGTTTTCCTTCAGCTGCTGTCGCTGGTGTTTTTCTGCCCCTTCACTGCTCCTCAGCGCAGGCCAGGCAGGTTGAGTAGCTACACATGTAGTAGTGATGGACACAGGGACAAAGGGCAGTTTGCCAAGGCTGAAGCAAGTTCCTGCTGGCTTGCAGAAAAAAGGATTTTCTTTTGCCATGGAAAAATTGTATTCTACGTTCTTACTGCCATTTCAAGCAGTGTCAAGGTTATTTTTAACATGCCTTGATGGTCAGGACAGTTGAACAAGTCATGTGTGAACTGTTCATCACTGAGAGCTTGTTTGGAGGCCTTAAAAGAACAGAACATTGGCTTGAATGGTAAAAGACAGCATGAAGGAGAAATTAGAGCAATTTAATTAGCTCTTAAAACAGTTTGCCTAAAGCCTAGAGAGGCCTGTTTTCAGTGATCCTTATCAGTTTAATAAAATTAAGCATTATCCCAGCTTCCATAAATTCCTGAAGAATATCTGCCAGGAGAAATGAGCTGATTGCAAGAGGAAAAGCTGGCAAAGCATTTATATGCTTCAGGGGGCAAATCATAGCAGGCACTACTTTTCTCAGCCAGGTCTTTCATCTTCTCTGCTCCTGGTTCTTGAGCTGCTTTCCTGTGCAAGTGTTTTGTACTCACACAGGAGCAGAGACACTTGTCTGTCCATCCCTGAAAACCATCCCATCCCTGCCTACTCTGTTCAATAACAGTGGTCCTACTTTTTCACCTCAATACTCTGCTCATGCTTTCCTGAATAGATTCATTGGCTCTGTCTCCCTCCATGGCACACTGGGCTTCCTGTAAATATGTAGTTGTTAAAGAAAATGTGTAGATAGAAGTAATGTGGAGAGTCATTTAATTTGAATCCCACCCATGTGGGTCTGTACCAGGGGCATCACAATCCCCCCTGAGCTGTCTCAGCAAAGCTGATGTGCTGTTGTCTCATCACAGAGTGCTTTAAGGAAAGTCCTGCTGTGGAGAAAGACAGATTTGCATGATGTTCTCTTCTGTCCCAGGGAGTGGGAGAGCCCTGAACTATTGCCAGTGTTTTTTTTTCTGTTTGTGATTGTTTGTCTCTGCTCTGCAGCAGCCCATGCGAGCCAGGCACTGCCAGCTGTGCCAGCACTGTGTGCGGCGCTACGACCATCACTGCCCCTGGATTGAGAACTGTGTGGGAGAAAGGAACCATCCCCTCTTCATAGCCTACCTGGGTGTGCAGCTTGTGGTGCTGCTGTGGGGAGGCCACGTCGCTTGGTAAGGCCTGGAGGTGGCATTGGGACCTCTGAGGGGGCTGAAAGTTGTGGTGGTCCTTGAGGCCCACGGAAGGGTTGGTGTAGAACGTAGGATTGCCTTTGGATCTTCTCCTTTTGCATCCTGGAGCCCCATAATCTTGAGCAGAATCTGATAATTTAGGTTTTATTGTTCATTTTGCTTTAGTTGCTGATCTTTGTTTACAAATCCAAGTGCTGGAAACTCGAACAGGCTTCCAGTTGTTCAGGAGAGGAGTTAACTCGAGGCAGTTGTCTCTTGCAGCTGTCAGGGGAGCCAGCATCTTCTAAATTTCTTAGGTTCCAATCCCTATGGTTGCAGTCTCTCAGGATTTTATAGTATATTAACTCTCTGTCGTAGAGGATTATCAGCAGCTCACTAGTTATGAATAAAACTTAAATGTGCCATTAACTTTATGGAACTAGTTCTGCTTCCTTAACCTCAGATTTATTTCTCTTTGAATTGAAAGGTCAGGCCTCGACTTTCAGCAGTCCTGGGAATGGCTGCAGCACAACATTTTCCTCCTCCTGTCCTTCCTCCTCATAGTCATATTCACCACAGTGGTCTTGCTGCTGCTTGTTTGCCACCTGTACCTGATCTCATGCAACACCACCACCTGGGAGTTCATGTCCCACCACCGCATCTCCTACCTGCGCCACTCCCAGCTGGAGAACCCCTTTGACCAGGGCATAATCCTCAACCTCTGGAGGTTCTTCTGTTCATGCCAGCTCACTGCGTGGGAGCAGATCTATTTTCACAGGAACAGTGAGCCTGTCTAGTCCCAGCAGTGCCTACACCTGCAGGTTGTGCTGGGTAGAGCGTTGCTCATGTAGCTGCTGCTGTCTCCTTGCACTGAACTTTAATGCGTCATGGGCTGTGCAACCTGCTCAGCCGGCAAAGTACATTTCAGGGTTATTTTTTATATACAAATAACTCTGTAAAAGGTGAGACAGTGGTTCTGGGAAGGCCAAGGGCAACAGAGCTGATTTCTAGTCTGAGCAAAGGTATTTCTCTAAATTTACTTCCTTTTGTTAACTGCATCCACATCTCTTCCCTGAGGTCTCCCTCTCCTCTTGCTGCTAGGGAAAAGCAGCAATTACAGACAAAACCAGCCAGGATCAATATAATTCCTGTGGCCTTCTTCAGCCTAGTTCTGACTGTGAGAACTGCAGTGCCTTTTGTCAGCAGTGCTGGGCATGTAACAGAAATACTTGAGTAAATATTTAGACAGTCAAAAGCAAATTTCATTTTGTCCACATGCCTCAACTTAATACTTTCCACTAAGCTCTGAGGCTTAATACTGCTAATGTGCATGAGAAACAGCTGTAAGACACCCAATTCAGCTTATGAGATAATTAGCCTGTACTTTGTGATGCCCTGAGCAGCTTCTTCCCAGCTTTGTATGTTGATGATGCTGTTAACAATTCACAGGCTATTTTGGATCAAGTCAGCAAAGAATGATACCATAGTATCATTACCAAAGTAATCTCTGGCTACTGGTTTATTGTAAAGCTACCACTACCTCAACTTCCTAGTGAGAGTTTAATAAAAGAATGCAATTTCAGTGCAAGAGGAAAGCTGCCAGGTCCTGCTTGATTCACTGAGATGAGGGGTGCTGACAGCAAGTCCACAAGTGGATTTGATTTCCACTGAAATAAAAGGTCATACTTCAAGTTTTCATGGGGAACTAAAAGGAAGTTTGGGATGGCCAATTTTAGCTTTAAAAACAGAAAAGTCTGTGCTGTGAATTTTAGTCCTGACCTTTTTCTGTTAAAAAAAAACCAACAAAAAACAAAACCCATCACAACAAAACGTTAGTTAAAATTATTTTGTGCCTTAATTGCCTTGGCTCAGGTATTGACACCAGCTCAGGAGCACATCTGGCAAGCCAGTAGGATGCACTCAGGGTTTAAAGCTGATGAACACTCATGAAAGAACACTGTAGTCACTAACACAGCATGACGGTCCAAAAGCAGTTTAAAAACAGCAGAGGATCCCTTTTTTGACCAACTCCAGAGTTTGTAATCTGTGCCCAGTCTGGTTTGTTCAGGGTAGAAACTCTATCCCAGGGATATAAAAACACTAAGGGTTGTTTTTGTGACACTGCAATACCATCCAGAATGGATTCTGTGGTGTGTTTGTGTCACTGTGGTGCCTGCTAAAGTCTGGATCATCTTTTCTGGTTCTTCAGGTGTCAGTCAAGTAGAAATCTCTCAGCAGATACTACAGCTCAAAGAACAGTTTTGCTCCATTTGGTAATTCCTTACAAAAAGCACTGGGATGGTAATTTACCAATTTTTTACTATAAATTATAAAATAAAATATTAAATATGCATTTTTAATTTGTTATGCCTCTCTCTTTGAACACAAGTTGTAGGTTTCAGCTCTGCTAACAATCCACCGTGCTACTTTACAGTGGCCTTGACCTTAAGAAAACACCACAAAACCCACCACAGGGACCAGGAGCCAACTGTTACCACTCAAACAAGAGTGAGGGAAACCTCTATCCTGCTCCAAGGGGGCCAGTGCCCTGCCAGGGAATTTGCAGCAGCAGTTACTCTTGGCTCTGAAAATGGGAAATCCAGGTTCAGTGTGAAATAGCTCTGTTCTGCACCAACATGGCTCTTACCTGGCTGGATTCTGAAGCACTTGCACCAGTCCTGGTTTAACAAGGCCAGTTCCCTAGATCCTCGTCTCCAGATGAGCACAGCTGCCTTAGTCCCTCTCCTGTCTATGTCTGGTAAAGACAAACTGAAAGAGCAATGACTGTGTGTCCCTCTCTGCATCGGTGTGATGCCTCATCTCTACAGACCCTTCCCTTTTTGCCCAGCAAGGTAACATGAATTTAAGAGATGAAAATGTATCTTATCAAGTATAATTTCAAGATACACTACCAGGCAAATGAAAACACCTTTAACTTGCTGGTTTCCCAATGTTAACACTGCCATTACTTAGCTATCCCCCAAAAAAGATACAGGATATATATGGACAAAATCTGTGGGGAGACAACCTGACTGCAGTCATTGGTATATGCCAGCTGATGACACCATGCAATATGTACACAGACAACCTGAGTGAGAAGGAAGAGAGAAAATATTACTATTGATATTTACAGAGCAAAATAAAATCTGCCTGTTGAGCAGAGTGTGGTTACCCCGATCTAAAACATTCAGCTAACACAAAGGAGATAAAAAGGTGAGCAGTTATTACAAGGAAATGTATCTTTATTTTCAAAAGAAGAAAAACATGTGCAAAGCTGTGGGGTTTTATATCATTAAAAACAATAGCTAAGATTTGGCAACCTTCAAGAAGTAGAAAAAGAGTAATTTTCCTTAAGATAAATCATTTGGATCATTATCAAACATCATTGTCTTGGTTGTGTTAAAATCCTTTCCTGGAATACACATATTTATGAGTGGGAAATGGCGTAAAAGCACTACCAGGAGGAAATGCTGCATCTCTTCTCTAGAAAATAGGTGAGAAGTGGCCGTTCCCCTGCTACTCTACCAACTTTAAAAAGCCACACTACTTACTTAGGCTTTTTGCAAAGAGTAACCTGGGTTGCAGAGATGATTTGGTTTCATCAAGTCCAGCTTAAACTCCAAATTTCCATCTGTATTCAGTGACAGGAGATGATATATCCAGTCAAACATTAATTATTCCTTAAAGATAATCGACATCCAGTATCCCTCCAACAAATGAGGCTGGAAAACCCACAGCAGGTTAACTCAGCTTGCAGGGCCATCAGCACTACCTGTTCTATGGATCCTGTTGACTTTTCCACTGCCCATGCCAAGTCCTCTCTGTGCTCTCTCAAGGTGGTAACAATCTCTTCATGTTTTGCATAGCCCAGGGATCACACCTCGAGAAGGTGTCTGGACACAAAGTCAAAGTCCTTGAAGACAGTCTGCTCCTTCCGGGTGAGGAGAGCGACCTCCTCGGGGGGGGTGAGGATGGGCTTTTGGGAGGTGAACTCTTCATCAAAGTTGCTGATGTCAGTGGGATCTCTCAGTTTGGGCACAAAGGGGGGCTTCAGTCTCCTGGCAAGCAAGGCATCCCAGTCAACTCCCTGGAAGGGAAGGAAGGGAACAGCCCAGATTGACAAGTGCAGGTGCCATCAAACACGCTGACTGACAGTCACTGTTATCACTCAACAGCATCTTTGATGCTGCAGCTTCATTTAACAAGGAGTATTTGTTGATGTCTCTGAAGCTGGGTAGATTTGTACATAGAAGCAACACAATCAGAAATAACAAAGGGGCTCTGGCAGCTTACAGATCCCAGAAAACACACTTAGGATGTCATTTCAAACATGACTTGAAATATTCCTGAATGGAGCAATGAGGTGCAAGAGAAACTACCACTATGATCTCACTGATAACTAATGGAAATATGCCTCAATACCAACAGAGAGCACATCACTCTCAGCTCAGACACAAGAAGTGAGGGAGAGGGATAAAGAGAGTTCCTACCTTAAAAAAGGGCTGGATTTTAATCTCTTCTGCATCTTTCTCCCCTGCTCCCAGTCTACGCTCCGGACACTTCCGAAGCAGCTGCAGAAATATCGGTTCAAAATTAAACAAGGATGGACAGAAATAATATTCCAGAGAGAAAAACAAAAGAAAGGCGATGGACTGATCCCTCAGTATCTTCTCATTCTCACTTTGCACCAAGGTCATCATCTGCTAGGAATAGCTCAGACCTAGTTCCTTGTAAACAACTTGCCAACAGCAATAAGAGACCTGCTATAAACTGCATGAAGCATCTCAGCTTAATTGTGCACCTGTGAATAAGGGGTCACATTGAAGCCCTGGATCCAGCCATCTCCACTGAATGGCTCTGACATTCCTGCCCTTGAATCAACACTTCTCCATGTCAGATTTTGCAGGAACAGTAAGCTGCCTGCTTAGTCATCCTTACACAGAAGAATTGCATTTATGTAAAGAGATGGAAAGGAAAATTAACTTGTAAATGTTAAATGTTTCCTTAGCCTGTGTAGGCAGCTCCAGATTACACCCACAAATGGTATCCAGTCCTAATAGAGTCCCTCTGGATCCACTCACACAGTAAATGCAAATTCCTCAGGCTCCCAGAGACCCAGCAAGCCCATTACCTTCCGGATTATGGAAAGTGCCTCAGCTGAAAGGAATCGTGGATACCGGACCTCATCATTGACAATGCTGTCAAAGACTTCCTCCTCGTCATCTCCAGGGAACGGGGACTGCAATTGGGACAGTTATTTAATCCAAATACCACCCACTCCTCACTGTTAAATAGGGGTGAGAATAGCAGGGAGTTGTATGGCTTAATTAATGTTTGGCAAGTACAACAAATGAGAAAAATGTAGTTGAAGTACTAATAAATCCTTGGCTACATTTAGCAAAATTTCACCTCAGGTGGGCAGGTCCCCAGGCCTGGGTAGTGGGAAGGCCTGAGGAAAGGTGGCCTTACCTCACCAACAAGCATCTCATAAATGAGCACACCCAGTCCCCACCAGTCCACTGCCCGTGTGTATGAGATGTCTGTGAGGACTTCTGGGGCCAGGAATTCTGGGGTGCCACAGAAGGTGTTTGTCCGGTCTCCAAAACCTATTCCTGGAGGAAAAGGACACTTGTAAAAGCCAGCACACCTTACAGGCTCCCAGCTGCAGTGTATCACCTCAGGCTGGTACCTGGGCAATGCCATGAGGAAGTGGGAAACCCCCAACAGCTCCAAATAACAAATATAGAAACAGTACTTAAACCCAGGAAAACCATTCCATTGCTCATCTACTCATGTATCTATTTTACAGTATGATATATTCTGGATCCTTTGAACAAACCAGCACATTTTTAAAGCCTTCATAAGTTTCCTGAAGATTAAAGGAGAAAGTACTCTTCCCAAGTTCATTATGGCCATATAGGGGAGGTTTTCTTGTTGTTTGGGTTGTTGCAGGGGTGTTTATTTTGGTTTTGATGGGTTTGGATTTCATTTTTTAAATGGGGATTAATACAAGTTACACAAAATACCAGTATTTCTGAACAGATTACAAAAGCCCAGATCCTAAACTGATTCCCATGGCTCCATTTCAGCTTCTTCAGTCACTCACCTTCCTTACACAACCCAAAATCTGCAATCTTCACAAATCCTTCAGCATCTAAAAGCAGATTATCCAATTTCAGGTCCCTGCAGGCAAAGGAGATGGAAGAAAACAGTGGCTGAAGTCTGAGGATTGCCATCCAACACGTTTTTGTTGCAAGAGGCATAAAGTAATGTTAACAAAGAGAATAAAACTTAAATTGGGTAAAGTCTATATTTGGGTTAAATCCTGTATTATTTGGAAGATTCCCCTTAATTTATTGCTATCTTCCTCTAAATGAAAGGCTCACAAACAGCTTGGAGCTGAGTGGGACTTATTCACCCAGAAAAGAGCTCCCACAAGACCATGACAAATTACAGTACAAAGGAAAGCAGTGACTTACAGGTGCCCCCCAGAATGTATGGACATGTCACAGAGGATTAATCACCTGCAACATGCCAGATGAATTGCTTCTAGGTGACTTGCTTTACTGTGAGCACGATGAACATGCTGATAGCAACAGGCAGTTGGGGGAAATAAAGAGAGACAGAAAGATTAGAAACCCCAGCAAGACAGTGAGCTCCAGACACAGCTACAGGAAAAATCAACTTTCAGGTTGCTAAATTTATACTTGAGTCTCTGCATTACCTATAAACAATTTTCTTCTCATGCAAGAACTGGAGCCCCAAGACTACACAGGCTGTATAAAACCTAAAAGACAAAAACAGTTATCAGGAAACACATATGAGATTCAAGTTAAAGATTTAGAATGCCTGGAGAGTAGATTAATTCTAACTCACTGTGCCATATGCTCTGGAAAGACATCCTCGTGTATGCGCATCATCAGATCCCCACCTGGAGTGTATTCCATCACAAAACAGGCGTGATGAGGGGTCTGGAAACATGCAAACATGTTCACAAGGAAGGGGTGATCAGAGGAATTGACCACTTCAAATATTCGCTTCTCACAGTTCAAGCTGCCAGGAGTCAAAGGACACAGACATCAGTGTTAACACTTGGCAGAAAAGCCCCTTTTGAGCAAGTCAGGATAAAGAAGGAAACCTTTACGTCTTCAGCTGGAGAACTGAAAAGTGAGGGCTCATGCAAATATTTATCTTATTTACTTACAAACCTTGAGTTTTGGAGTGTTCTTCATGTGTCATTCTTACAAAAATTAAACACCCTTGTAAGTTTCCTTATTCCTGATTTTAGTTACCCAAGGCTTAAGGTCACATTTAACCTTAATAATACCATGGCCAGTACACATCATACTAACACTTGATTACAGGTGTGCTAATGGAGCCTCTGGCAATAGTACCAAACAAAGTACTAAACAAAGCTCACCTATCAATTTCATCTCTCCTAATAATGTCTTTTTTCTTCAAGGCTTTGATGGCATACAGCTTCCCAGTTGCCTTGTATTGGGCCAGCAGTACCTGAAAGACAACAGAGGAGCTCTTCTTTAAGATTTTCTTATTGGATTACTTCAACTCCCATTGACACAAACTATTTCCATCCACTCCAGACAATCATCCTCAAAACCAAGCTCAAGGAACTCCAAAACCAGAGCACTTTTGCTCTGCTCCCTGTGCTACTGCAGTGCAGAAGGATGTCAGTGTGAGTTATGTCCTCCTCACAGCTGGCCCAGTGCTTTAGGAGCACCTCAGAGCTCTCACAGAAGGAACTGTGCACACAGATAGGGGGAATGGAGCTATTCTACTAGTGATCCTCATGATAATGAAAGGAATGGTAATGGTGTGCTTTATGAAAAGACTTAGCACTCCCAGGACAGTCTTCTCCAGGCTTTGAAGCCACAAATCTTCAGGAGTTTTCACTGTTAACAACAGTTTTCAGCTGCTTGTGTGTCTGGGCTGGGTTTGTTCTGCACCTGCATTGCTACAAATCTCTCCTGTGCAATAACATTTCTATTCAGACCCCAAAGCAGAGCCCCATCTTCACAACCACAGCCCCACTGCCCTCCTCCCCAGGGTACTACCTTGCCAAAGTGGCCACGGCCCAGCACAGCGATGCAGTGGAAATCCTCCAGCTGAACTGTCCTTTTCCTGCAGAGCAACAGAGGAGTTGCTGAGACAACCCCCAGGAGATGCAGCAGCAGAAAACAAAGGAGTGTGTGTTGGTGTTAGGGGAAGAAGCTCTGTTTAGCAAAAGGGCAAGCAAACAGCTGTGCCAACCACTCCTCACCTAAGCTGAAATCCTCACCACTAAGGCTTGCTGCTGCTGTTCTGCCACTGACAATAGGAGCAGGTAGCCTTAAAGTGAGGCAAGTGCTCCCAGTGGCAGCAGTCTGACTTCCATCTGTACTGGTAAAAACTCTGACTCTCCAAGGCTGCTCTCTGTTCCCATAACACAATTAGTTCCCCTCCACCCCCATCCCTGGGGTGGTAAAATTCAATTTCTCCTACGCTCCTTTCAGCAGGCTCAGCAACAACTGTGGTACTCAGACATGAACTTGTCTACAGTGCTGGCAGGACAAAGGCATAAGGAGCAAAGTTCTCAGACAGGAAGGGGAAATAAAACACACTGAGACAACAGACATAACATATTGCTGGAGAAAAAGTAGCTGAATAGAGAGATGCTACAGAATGTAGTGTCAGACATAAGGTGTTATCAAGGAAACTCAGGCTACAGAATTGCTAGGAAAGAATTTTCTTTTTAAAGAAAACAACCTACACCTTAAATGCTTTAATACAGAATCATCTTTAAAAGGCAACAGACACTCCACACTCCTCCAGTAAGTGGAATGCAGAACTTTCATGGTATTGTTCATACTCAGCACTAAGAATCTGGTGCTGAGAAACCAGAGTATGCTAAAAAATTTCAGCCCACTGACTCTTTAACCTGTGACCCAAGACAGCCTGTGCTGTCCATAGTTACCTTGGAGACGCTGGGATTGGAAATCCTGTTACAGCAGAGTTGCAGGACTTCTCCTCAACATGCAGCCTCTTCAGGCACTAGGAAGGGAAAGATAAATACAGTAGGTCATCCTCTGGAATCTGACCTGAACAGCCACATCCAAATTTTCTCTTCTGTCAAGATCCAGCATAACCACAGACACCTCCACTCAGGGGGAAGCAGCATGAAAACTGGGAGTCTGCGGACACACAAAACTATTCCCATGTGCAGTGTTTTGTATAGGGTCAAACCTTGTAAGATAAACACTTTTAAAAGTCTGGGCTAGAACATTTCCTTCCAAGAAAAAAGGCCTCTCACATCAAAAAGTCAAAATGATGAAAGAATGTTGTTTCTTCTATCACCAAAGCCAAATGAAAAAGGGTAAGATGTGGTAGAACACAGGTCATTAATCATTTTATGACTCAGAGCTATTTTCCTGCTCCTTCCTGATGGAAAAAACGAGCTTCCCTTGGTTTTGGCCATTTTTTTTAATGAGAAAGAACTTCATCTGGTCCTAAAAGTCTGCCGGCCTTCCTTCCCTGCTTTCTCTGTTCTGTACTCTTGCCCTGGACTCCCAGTGCTGACCTATCTCCCATTTTGCTTCTCCAAGAAAAGCAAATTATAACTTTAAAAGAAAAGGGGGGAAAGAGAGAAACAGTGGTGCAACTCTTTGTGAAGACTCCATTCCAAAGGAGCTCCCTGGATTCTGAATCCCTGGAGATCAGCCAGTTAATGAGGTGCTTGCCTGAAGTATAGTGAATTTCTTCAGTAATAAACAACTAAGAACCAGGCCTTGAAAGAACACCGACCAGCAAAGACAAGTTCCCCAGTTAGCCCAATCCCAAGTAGGGTACGGGGTACTGGGTTAACAGTACCGGAGAATCTGCAGGAGATGGTGTTGATTCCTTGGAGTTGGCCATCAGGAAAAGGCGTGGAGGTTTGGGTGGTGCTTCATCAGCAAAGGTAAGCTTGGCCACAGGGAAGTCACTGCATTTGTAAGACAGAATTGAAGGAGATTTTGCCTTAGGGCCGAGCACTGTACACAGACACCTTTGTGGCACCTTTGCTGTGTTAGCTCAGTCCACATCACTGGAGAACAGGACTCCCTGAGTCACACAAAAGCCTGTGAAGTACTAACAAGACATATATAATCTCCCCTCTGGTTCTCTGATAAGTCACTATGATCAAGAATTTAAAGGAAATATTGATTTTAGCAGCAACACAGTAGCCGAGTCAATTTTTTTTCTTTCCGAGGTCTTGTATATCAGTGGGAATAATCATTTGAGAGAATGACTGATTCTCTAAAAATTCATTCCAACAATTAGAAAAACTTATTTTGGGGGAACTCTCTTCTACAGCACATTTAAAAGCTCAGCTATGTCCCTTCTGAGGGCTATACTATGCCAGTGATTGGAGTGTGTGTACTCACGAAAGCAGAGTGCATTTTATAACAACAATCACGTGGTGACCTTGCATAGATCAGTTACTGTAATGGTGAGGACATTTAATGAGTGGAATTTTCTTTCCTTTACAGCACAGAAATTGTACATCTTTTTGAGTAGATTTTTCTCGTCAGTGTCTTCTTCCACCTCAGTAAGGTGCCCCATAATTTTAATATCTACCCCACACCCATTCCAGTGTCACCCAGCAACACTCAGAACATGACTCACCTGCTCAGTTTGGCCCCTGGATCAGCAGGACTTTGTGGGGAAACTGGAGAAAAGTCTGTCTGAGTGGGATCATGAAGTGGGGGACTCAGAGTGCTGATGGAACTACAGGGAGGGAGGAAACTCATCATCAGGCGACCCCAAGCAGCAACATTCATGTTCATCTGAGGAGCTCGGAGGAATTCCTTCCCTGGAGGGGTCAGAGCCAAAGCACCACTGAGATTGCACCACACAAATAACAGTCTCAGGTACTGTTAACTTACAGTTTTCACCCAAACACCCATGGGGTACCCCAAAAGGTAGCCCAGCCTTGGGGAAATGGGCTTTTTTCAAGGAAGAAATTTTAACAATAATGATGAAAGATCCACTCTTTCACCTAAGTTCAGCTCCATATATCATAACTATCCTCAAGATAAAATTGCATAAGATGTTAAAAGTTGATTTTAAGTCAGATTTTCTTGTATTTCAACACTGCATTCTAATCATGCAGCCTGTTAACAGAAAGTTTCTGAAAATGTCTTAAAAAGAGTAAAACATTTGAGATGTTTCCATTATTTTTGCTACTTTCTGAAGAACATAAATATCTCATTTATTCGCACTGCCACAAAATCTATGTAAAGTTTTACCTTGTTCAGCTTCACAACAAAGAATTTGCAGAGCAAAAACCAAGTATACAAGTTATTCCAGTCCATAAATCTCATAAATCTGAGATGCCAGCTTTAAAGACTTGACAGACAGTCATTAGCCTGTCATGCTACACTCTTCTATAATTCAGAGTTTTCCAGAAAACCTTTCAAAATCTGTTCATCAGTAACAGCATTGCTGGTTATAATTAGTATAGTTTGAGACCTGGATCTTATCACAGAATCGTGGAATCGTTTGGGTTGGAAGGGACCTTAAAAACTATCTAATTCCCACATCCCCTGCCATGGGCAGGGACACCTTCCACCAGCCCAGGTTGCTCCAAGCCCTGCCCAACCTGGCCTTGGACACTTCCAGGGATGGGGCAGCCACAGCTTCCCTGGGCACCCTGTGCCAGGGCCTGCCCACCCTCACAGGGAAGAGTTTCGTCCTAATCTCTATTCTAACCCTGCCCTCTGGCAGTGGGAAGCCATCCCCCCTTGCCCTGTCCCTCCATGCCTTGTCCCAAGTCCCTCTCCAGCTCTCCTGGAGCCCCTTTAGGCAGTGGAAGGGGCTCTCAGGTCTTCCAAGAGCTTCCTCTTCTCCAGGTGAACACCCCCAGCTCTCAGCCTGTCTTCAGAGCAGAAATGCTTCAGTCCTCTGAGCACCTTTGTGGCCCTCNCCCTGGGCACCCTGTGCCAGGGCCTGCCCACCCTCACAGGGAAGAGTTTCGTCCTAATCTCTATTCTAACCCTGCCCTCTGGCAGTGGGAAGCCATCCCCCCTTGCCCTGTCCCTCCATGCCTTGTCCCAAGTCCCTCTCCAGCTCTCCTGGAGCCCCTTTAGGCAGTGGAAGGGGCTCTCAGGTCTTCCAAGAGCTTCCTCTTCTCCAGGTGAACACCCCCAGCTCTCAGCCTGTCTTCAGAGCAGAAATGCTTCAGTCCTCTGAGCACCTTTGTGGCCCTCCTTGTTCCAAGAGGTCCATGTCCTTATTCTGGAGACCCCAGAGCCTAAATAACCAGCAATGATATCTTCTTAACAATGCTAACTGTGAATACTGACACTGTGACGATGTCACGTTGCAGACTGTGCTGCAGCCAGGCTGCCTGCACCAATGTGACTGAACAAACTTACACACACACAGCAATTAGCAGGCATTTTAATGCCACCCAAAATGAATGTGAACCCCTGCCCTTGTCCCTGCTCCCTGGGCAGTGAGCACTCAGTTCTCCATCCCCTCACCTTTCTGTTTGGGGAAAATGCGCTTCTGTCGCTGCAGTTTTGGCTTCCTCTCGATGACAGGATTGCAGAACATCACCTGTCAGAGAAGCAACAGGGATTTGTCAGGATTCGTCATTTAAACTGGAAACCCAAACTTTCCCACATGCCTGTTCTCTCATCAAATTCTCCATCCTATGTGTGTGGTAAATTAGGAGTCACTCCCATAGACTCCAGACTGCACTGTTCTGGTTTCACCCTCTAAACAGCTGTTAGCTCAGCTATGGGTTTAGCTGTTGGAATTTTCTGCTACCTGGAGTGTAGAAAACCCCCAGAATTAAGACTAATCCCTATAAATTTATCTAATTTGTAAACCCATGCATAAAGAACACATCCATTTGGAGGGTAATGAACACAGGAGTTCACAGCACAGAAGTAAAAACCAGAAATAACAAAACCAATCACCACAAAACAACCACAACAAAACAAGAAGGCAGGGAGAGGAGGCAGATTTTGGTACATGAGGTCCTGATCCTGCTTTGAAAAGATAACCACAGGAACTTTCATCACAACAGAAAGGAGAAAGTACTGCAGCTTTTAAGGGATTATCTAGATGATCTCTTCACTGATGGTACTTTAAAGTATTATTAGCCTCAGAAAGATGATAAAATAAGCATAGCCAGAGGGAATTTGGATCTCTGATTCCACAGGCTCTGTGATTCAATCCTGACCATTAAGCCTTATGTTTAATTAAAGTGTCACCGATGATTCATAATGAAAGCAAATAAAAACCAATGGATTTCACAGCGCACACACACACATAATTACAGTGGAGCAGCTAAAGAGTCACTCCAGGCTATGGCACGTGTACATCTATTATATCATGTTGTTCCTTATTCTTATGTGGGATATTGATGCAAAGGGATTTCAGGAGTCATTCTACCCTTCAAAATTAGTGCTCCTTCCACTGCTTGTATTCTGGGTTGAACAACTGCTTTCAGGGCAGGCACCCCAAACAGAGCTCTCTGAAAAAGAAACAAAGCTTACATTTATACCTCTGCAAAAAGCATCCCCTGGGGCTCGAGCGAGAGGCACATCCCGTGACGTTCGTTATCAAGGAAATCATCCAAACGTAAGAACTTCACTGCACAGAGCTCTCTCCAGTCCCTCCAGTACACTGCAATTTCCAGCTCACGAGACTGGTGGGATGGGGGAGAAAAAGAAAACAAGCCAGAAGAGTCACACCCTGCCCCATGCTCTGGAATGGCACACACATGCTGTTGTAGAAGGAAAAATAAATGAGTAAACTAAAGAGATGCATAAAGAATTTCTTTAGTCCTTCTTTTCCCTGCTTTTGATGTTTTCAGATCTTCTTAACTACAGACCCCTTTGGAAGTTGCTGTCTTGGCTCCCCATTTAGAACTCCCTGAGAACCACTTTGCTGATAAGATGAAATAAAACTGCTCAGATAAGGAGAGAAGGACAACAGATGCTGCTCAGGCTGAATGTCTGGCAGAGATGCTCTGCCTTCAGGGGAAGGCTGAGATAACTGGCACATCAAAGGACACAGGGACAGCAGCAACACAGAGCTGAATCAAGTGGAATGGCAGCTAAACAAGCAAATCAGGTAAGGAGAAATGGAAAAACAAACACAGTACCAGAATCTGGGACAGACTTACCCGGTCCAGCTCAATGACAAAGCTCTGGTCCCATGCCTGGTTATTAACTGGTCCCCAGTTTGTTTGGCCAACTACTTTGTTGTCCACTTTGAGCACAGCAAGGACCTCATCTGAACAAAGGAGAAAACATGGATTTTAACCTTTTACCAAAGAAACCCTCTAAACTAATGCTGAAGGTGAACACCCCAACCAAATGTAATTTCTGTGACAGTCCTCGGACACAATTCACTCTCTCTCTCCGTTTTCAGAAACAAAGTTTCTTGTAAGAACACTCATAAGAGGCCACCTTGGTACCACATGCCACTCAGAGGCCAGCAGGGAGCCCCATACTCACTACATGGCTCTTCATTCCGCAGGTACTTCCCTGCAACGCCCCGGCCATGGATGCCCAGGCCAACTCGTGTCCGGGAAAGGGACCTCAAATCACTTGGGCTGCCACAGATGGGGGAGGAACTGGTCATTCGGGAACGTCCGGGAACGTTTTCCAACAGATCCTGACACCCCATCAGCCTCACTTCCAGTGTTCCTGAGGAAATTTAGGAGAGTAAGCAACATTATTAAGTAAAGGATAAAGTGATTCCAGTCAGCCTGTCCTCACAGAGTTACAAGGATTTCTCAGATTCATGATTTCTTGACTCCAGACTCATAGACTGCAAATTCATGTGATCAGAAAGCTCTGCCTGGCCAAGAAGACATAAGCCCAGTTCCTGGCAAATCCAACATCCATATAACAAGAGGCATTACAACAGTGAGAAAGAAACACAACTCCTTTTTCCCTCTCACAACACGCCATGCAGGATCCCTGTACCTGTGAGGGCTGTTGGTTTGATGACTGGGGTGGGCTGGATGCTGCCATGCCGGGCTCCCAGCGAGGAGGTGTTCACCAGCTCCTGTTTGATGAGGGCTCTCTTGGGGTGATCAGGAGAAAGCTCACTGAGCTGACGTTCCAAGGACAAGCGCAACAGGTCAATCTTCTGAGAGGACTCTTGCAGACGACCCTGAGCCTACCAGTGGGAAGTGGAAGAGAAAACAGGCAAAAATTCTCAATGTACAGCCTGAGTCAAGGTACTATTAATCCTTATGAACTCCAGTAAGCTTCAAAAAAACCCAACAAGACAACTTCTTGCTAATAACGAAAAAGATGAAATATTTTCCCATAGATCTTGAGCACCCCATCAATGTCACTCCTGATGCTCCTGAGAAATTTCACCAGAGGAAAGAACACTATTCCCTAGAAGGGAAAGTGATCCAAATCAGTCTGTCCTCACAGAGAGACTGGGCCTTCCTAAATCAGTAACTTGGTTAACTCTGCTCATTCATGCTAAATCACTAATGCTGAGGCATGAAACCACCCTAACAAGGGCTGAGCAGTCCCCTCTCACCTCAGCCAGAAACTTGCGATCCTGGACCCGGCTCCCTCCAAGGATCTTCAGCACATTCTTTGCCCCCTCAGCAACAGCAGCTTCGATGCGCAGGTGGTGCCTCAGCTCCTCGATACGCAGCTCCAGAGCACTGATGGTGCTCCCCACCCTCACTGGCCACACAGAACATGGCAAGGATGAAAACAGACTGAGTATTGTGGATGTTACAGCTTTGGCTGCATCTCTGGTGGGTTGTAAAGTGTTACTTCAAGCACTTTACCTGCTGGATCCACGGCATCTTCCATCCCTCCTGCTGCCTGGGACACTTTCACGATGTGCATGCGGATTATCTCAATCTTGGTCTTGCTGTCCTGAAGCATCTGCTGAGCTGTCGCCAGCAGCTTCCGCTCCTGCCGAGGGAAAGCAGATGCAGAGGGAGAGCCATGACCATTATAAATGGGTTACAGTGGTGTGTTCACATGTGAGTGTGAGGTGGTACTTGCAAGAAGGGTCACAAATGACTCTGGAATGGCACACACAAGTGGTTATGTAAAGGAGGCAGCGCTGAGGACCAAGGACTGAGATCATGATCTCCCTGTGCAGAGGGAAAGGACAGGTCAAGGACATGTCCAGTTAATACCAAACCCTGCAGTCACTGAGACTTGTTGTTCCCTGGTTAATGGCACTTACAGTGTTCTGGGAGCAGGGGCTTTGAACAAATAACTGAATTGACCTTTCTAATAAGCTTGGATTTTAATTTTTTTAAATTATCCTTTGACTTCTAAATATGATTATGCCAAACTCAAATAGTGGAATGAACATGAATCTCGCAAGGTTCTGAAAGGTTTTCTCCCATAAGGAGATACAACTTGCTGTGCTTTATCCTAAGCAACCCAGTGACATCCAAACATCACACCAACTCAGTCTACAGTCCCAGGGCTTTGTTAACTTTCTGTCCTCAAGTCAGGGAGTGAATGTGCCTCTTATATGACCCTTATGTGCAGTACCATGATGTGCTGTCACTGTGCTGAGACCCAAACTACAGAGCAAGGATTCAGCAGGCAAGCTTTGCAAATGAATTTCTCTCCCACACCAATTATCAGAGAGAGATTTGGGTACAGACTTTAAATAAGAATTTTGATTAAGGAATCCATCTTCCAAAATAGCTGATTACTCCTGCTTACCTTGGATGTTGAATACAATTGGATCATGTTCTCAGCTCCTTGTTTCACTTTCATTTCAACATGCAGCTGTTTCTTCAGAGCTTCAACCTTCCTTGCCATGGGGTCAGGGTTTCTTTCCCAGAGACAAGGATCTGGAGATACAGATCCATCTGCACAAACAACACAATCAATACCATTAGTCATCTTCTCTCATTTCATTTCACTGGGTTATAGATGGGTGATTCTATAAAGGGAAGTTACTCTATAAAATAAGGTAGAAAAAGGTCTTGTCTACGAAGTGACTTAAAACACTGTTTCAAATGACGTTCAGGCTCATATCTGTAAATATTTCTTAGTTTGTCAATTAACCTGTCCTAACAAGCACTCTTCCAATTTTATACTCATGCATCCCGAGAGATACTTGGATGTTCAACTGCCACAAACTCTGTTCTAACCTCTTCAATTCCACCGCAGCCTACTTCTGAATATTGCCCACACTTACCACTCTCAGCTGATTTTCTCCCTACACTGATCTCTCACATTGCCCCCTTTCACCTTTTTTGCCTCATTCCCAACTTTTTACACCACAGATCATTCCATCAGCTAAAAACCAATGGAAGAAGCTCCCAGTACTTGTGAGCCAACAGAAAAATATCAATTCAATATCCATAAACACTGAAGCATTGTAACAGAACTTTCCTGTCAATCACACCCACAGACCTACCTGTCTTACTCTCCTCCTTGTCTGTGATCACAATCCTTGCATTGAGCTCCTGCAGCTCCCAGTGCAGCTGCTCCAGTTTCCTGTTGGAAGATTTCAGCACGTGCTCAATATGAACAAGATTCTTCCTGTCGGTCGTCGCTTTGCGCAGGTTTTCTGCTCCCTCTTTGATCTTCAGCTCCTTCTGTATAGCCCGGCGAAGCAGCTCCTTCTCACCCTCCGGTTTCTGCTGGAAGCTTGGATCCATTAAGTTCCCACCATTGTCCAGCTGCAAGAGACAGCTGCCCTGCAGGTAAAGAGTGTTGGGCATGAGGATTTCAGAGAGAACATGGCCCAACCACTTTTATGACACAGAAATACCCTCACAAGATTCCACTCCTTTGTTTCATTCAGAAATCCTGAAGACAATCTTTTCACCAAATTTTCAAGACGACCAGATCTATGGTTCAGTTCCAGAGGAGAGAACACAACTTTGATCTTCACATGCCTTACTTTGGTTTTAAACCATAATAGAGTAAAACCTTCATCTTGCTTGGCTCCTTGCTATTTAATGTCTACACACATCTTTGTTCTTGAAGCATCAAAGCCCAGTCAATATTTGCTCTTGTTCTGATCAGCATTAACTTTGCCTAGTATGATGCTGCAGATACAGATTTTTATCTGATTATGCCTTAATGCTGACTACTCAAGAACACATCTCAGATAATGTGATAGGGCTTTTAGGAATGTCACAAGCCTGTGTTAACTCTCAGCTATTAGTGCTGAAGAAGAAAAATGTAAACCCTACAGCTGTTTCTACACCTGAACAAGAAAAATAGTAAGTTTAACTGCTGTACCTGCAAAGGTGAGCAGCCTGGTATTCAGTCTCTATTCTCTAAAGGCCACTTTAAACATTGATTATTTTGGGTTGCATTAGTAGCATCCATATTTGCCCTGGTTTTGCTCTACATCATTTCCAACAGTCCTTGTTCTAGTGGAACGTGGCTCAGGAAAATCTCTGGACAGAGCTGCTCTGTCACAGACTCTGGACATGCCCAGTTTGGGCAGAGCAGAGGTTTTATCTCACTGCCCAAATAAACACTGGACTCAGACAGGAGCTGCAAAGCATCCTGGAGGATGCCACCTAATACCAGGACAGATCCAAGCAAGAGCTTGTGCTTCTCCCCTCAACAGGATGAAAGGCTTTAAGAAATTCAGAGCAATGAATGCATTAATGACTCATATTCATTGCTTAAATGCAAAATAAATGGTCAAGCACCACTACAGTTAACTGGCTTAATGTCACCCAGCACATCAGTGACTAAAGACAGGACTTGGGAATCCCAGCTCGCTTTCAGACCCTGTAATAGATTGACCACATTTCCAACAACAAACCACACTGGTTTTGTGTTACCCGTGTACAATATTGCACTTTCAGAGCGTGCTGTGCACCCAAAACCCAGGCCAGAAACAATTCCTTAATCAAAGCACCAACCAAGCATCCTCGATCAGTTTTTGCTACAATTTCAATCTAATAGCAAAAAAGGGGGAAAAAATCTATTTTAAAAGCTGGCCTAACCCCAAGTTTAGGCCACAATAGCCAAAATAGGAGTTGTTCAGATTGGTAACAAAACAAAAAGATTCAGATTAACATCCTGACTGCAGGAAGTTCTCGCCCAATTAGTAAAGCCAGGAACTAAGCCAGAGCTTTGAAAAACATCCAAAGTTTTGTGAGGAAGAACTTGAATCATGGAGTTCCTGAGTCACAGGCAACCTTTACCAGCTCTAAGTTGGAAAATCAAAAACCTCTTTATCCACTCTGTAGCAAGAGACTAAAAGGAGCCTGTTGGATGCAGTTCTCATTTAAATAATTAATAAAAGCACACAGATTTATCTTCTATCCAAACTCTGCAAAAGAGTGTAAGCAAATCCCCCCCTGGATGCACTGAGCAATGGAATGAGCAGTGATGCAACAGAAATATCAATAAAACGTGCTGAATATGGAAACCTGGGTATTGATTCAGATGACACGTACAGTCAATTGTTTCTCCACATCACTCTCTGCCAAAAGCTAATCTGAATATCAGTTAATGCACCATACTAATTTTATAAATATATTTAGATTATAAGCATGATATATTTTAGTGGATCCTTCTTCCCCTCTGCAGATGAGAAAGTGCCATAACATCAACATTGATTGCACCAGAAAGATTAAATATTCCATTATTGAGGAGGATGGGAAGGCTGAATTTGCATTTGGGTTGATCTGCTTTGCATTCTGGCTCAGGAATTTCCATGGGGTGTCAGGATACTGCCACAACCCAGGCTGCAGCTGCTCTTGGGATCCCTGGGAAGGTCAGTCTCCAACACAATCCTGAAACACATTTACAGCTTGCAGAAAAACACACAAACAAGCTGAAATTAGTTCCCTTTTGGCACTTGCAGGGAGGCTGCCAGAGCTCACCCAGGGCTTCCGCCAGGCTCCTGTCATACCCGAGTGTCCAGACTGCTTCCTCATAGCAAAAATTTCAGCAGTCTCAGAGCTACACTTAATCCTCTGGATTGCAGTCAGGGAGGGGACATCAGACTAGATCAGATCAGATCCCATCCCATTCATTATACCCATCTTAGCAAAGAGCTTCACCTGCACAAAGCCTAGAGCAGACCTGGCCCTTACACTGCCACCACTATCACAGGAATTGATCTATAATTTGATTTAATAAACTAGGATGCATCCTCCCCACAGCCCACACGTGCTTTCAGGACATCTTAAATCCCACTTTCACCACGACTTTGTCCCATAGAGATAAGCCCCACAGCCTCACGCCAGCCACATTCACTCCTTAGGAGAAAAAGCCACGGCTAACTCTGGAAAAGGGCACTTGTGGCCCTGCCCGGAGCATTCCCAGCCCCAAGGGCGAGGCTGTGAGCAGCGAGCCCAGGAGGCAGCGGCGCTCTTTGTCGTCCCTTCTTTCCCAGATTAGGCTTGAGGCTCTCTCCTCGAGGCAGGCGGGCAGGACATCTCCCCCTCTGCGGGGAGCCTGTTCCAGACACGGATGTTTTCCCAGCACGGAGCCCTGCCGGCCCCATCCAGCCTCCCACACCTCCCCGACGCCGAGCTCTCCTCAGCGGGCACCAGCCCGGCCCGAACCCCCTTTCCCCGAGGCCAAGAGAGATGGTTTGAGGAGGATTCCCCCTTGCTCCCCACACCCTCTCCCACCTCCCCCCAGCGCAGCCCCTTTCCCGGCGGGGGGATCGATGGGGGGACCCGCAAAGGGCGGAGCGGGGCGTGGATGGAGGGACACCCGAAGGGCACAGAGACCCCCCGAAGGGCACAGGGACCCCCTGAAAAGCACAAGGATCCCAGAGACGTACAGGAGAACCCCCGAAGGGCACAGGGATCCCAAAAAGGCACCGGGGACCTCCCGAAGGGCGCGGTGACCCCCCCTCCCAAAAGGTACAGGGACTCCCCGAAGGGCACAGAGGTCCCCTAGAGGTACATGAGACCCCACCCCAAAAGGCACAGGAATCCCCCGAAGAGCAGAGGGACCCGAGAGAAGCACAAGGGCCCCCCGAAGGGCACTGAGACCCCAGAGAAGTACAGGAACCCCTCGAAGGGGACAGGGGTCCCCTAGAGGTACATGAGACCCCACCCCAAAAGGCACAGGAATCCCCCGAAGAGCAGAGGGACCCGAGAGAAGCACAAGGGCCCCCCGAAGGGCACAGGGCCCGCCGCCCTCCCAGGCCGAGCTGTGCTCCCCTAGCGCCGCCCCCCGGCCCTCAGCGCTCACCGGCGGGGTCGCCATCGCCGCCATTGCTCCGCCCGGGCCGGCACTTTTCAAACTCGGCGGTGCCGCGACCGCCACCAGCGCCCTCTCGTGGGGCGGGCCCGGCCCGAGGGAGCGGCCCGAGGGCGGCCCTGGGGCAGCCGGGGATAGGGAAAGGGGAAGGGAAAGGGAGCCGCCTTCTGCCCACACGGCCCCGGGGCAGCCGGGGAAGGGGAGAGGGGAAAGGGGAAAAGGGAAAGGAGAGTGGGAGCCACCCTCTGCCCACACGGCCCTGGGGTAGCCGGGCACGGGGAAAGGGGAAAGGGGAGCAGGAACCGCCCTCTGCCCACACGGCCCCGGGGCAGCCGCCCTCCCTCCTGCCCGCCCTGAGGGGAGTGCGCGGCCCGTGCGGCGGCGGGAAAGGAATGAGGGGGCTGAGGGCACCGAGGTGAGGGACGGGACACGGGGGAAGGGGGGGTCGGAAAGGGGCCGGAGGGGTCGGAAAGGGGTCGGAGGGAGCTGGAGAGGGGCTGGAGGGAGCCGGAGAGGGGTTGGTGCCCCCTTGGGTCCTGCCGGAGGGAGCGGACGGCGATGCTCGGCCACGGAGCCCCGCGGGTGCCCCGCTCTGTGCTGAGCCCAAAGAATGGGTGGGTTCCAGCCGGGGCTCTCCCGACTGACTCGTAACCGCGGTTTGTTCGCAAAGACAAACAAACAGAGGCTGCCCTCGGGACGGCATCCCTGCATCCCAGCCTTGGGGTGATGCCTGAGGCAGCGCTGGGCTTTCGGGGACTTTTTTTTCCCCTCTACAACCAGTATTTGGGGTTTCAGTTGAATATTTGAGCGAATAAATAGCCTAAATGCATTGGATTGGCAGCAATCCCTTCCCTCCCGTGAGTGGAAAGCGCTGCTGTGCTGCCGTCCCATCACGCAGAGCCGGCTCGGTGTGTCACAAACCCGCTGCTTCAAAGAAATTGAAAAGATACTTATTGCTTTCAGGTGTTAAAGACCCTCCTCAGCAGCATTGCATAATGTTGTTACCGCACTAACATGCTTTTCAGTCCTGGAGCAGTGCACGACTGTGAGTCAGAAGGCATCTGGAGGTGAGGGTATTCCCACACATAAATTTAGAAATGTACTGATAAACAGAAATGTTTTCCTTTTACTTAATTAGAACGTTTTTTTTTCGAGCCTAAGCATTTTATATGCGATCTACAGCTGAATAATTAATAACAGGAAATCACACAAAAATAAAAATTTAAAGTAAAATTTAGATCCAGCTTAACTGAGTTGAATTAATAAAGCCTTAAACTTCTATTAAACCTTTGAATATGCCCCTGTTGCTAATAAAGCAAGTGCATTTGATTAATAGAAAGCCTTCTGCAACCTGTTACTATTTGTAACACGGTCCAGGCTCTGTTTAGTGTTTAAGGAATTATTTTAATTAGACTGTTCCTTCAGTGGAAATACTGAAAGTCAGACTAGGTGGTGTAGATTGGGACACTTCCACACCATCACAGAGCCGGTCTGTCCCAGCAGTCGGATCTGGGCTGTGTTTGGCTCCAGCACTGCAGAGGTTTGGGGGGCTGTGGCTGCAGGGACCCCTTCCCAATGCTCACTTGGGGTTTACAAAGGGGCTTCCCCCTCTTCCCTCCCGGTTTGGGACCCTCCAGCAGAGGCGGCAGTTCAGGGAGCTAGAGGAGCTCCCCAGCCTGGAGAGCCAGGGCTGGTTCTCAGCTCCCGGGGGATCCGGGGATCTCCAGCATCCCAGCCCAGCCCCCGGCACGGCTATCCCTGCCCTGCACATCCTGCGGGGCGTGGGATCAGCAGCTCCTGCCCGCTCGGCCACCCCTGTGCCCCGGGAAGGTGACTCACAGCCCGCAGCTGTGCCTGGCCAGCGCTCCAGGATCCCGCAGGGCACCAGCCCCTGGAGCCGGGGATGCTCCTGGGGCGGCTCCTCCCGGGAAGGGGCACTGTGGGATCTGCCCGGGGGACGGCGGCTCGGGGTTTCCATCCCAGGATGGAGCAGCACAGCCTCTTTGGGGTTAAGAGGGGCCCCGATATTGAACCAGCAGCCACCTTCCTCCACTGAACCCAGGAGAGGGCACTGCACGGGAGGACGGGCAGTGGGAGAGGTGACGATCAAGGGAAAAAGTCTTAGAGGTTTCCATTTTTAATCCAGGAGAGGGAGGACAAAAGTTTCAACATAAATCTGTTCTTCGGAGGAAGCAAGTGTCTGGTACCAGAGTCACTTGTGAACTCCCCTCACACTTCTCCATGCAGGAGAACAACCTCCTGTCCTCTATCCACCTCACCCAGGAAAGATGATGCTGAATTTAATAACTGGTTCTTTTGAAAAAGACTCTTAGAAAGGGTAACATCGAGTAACAGTTAAATGTACTTTAATTCCTTCAAACAGAAGGATAGCTTGAAGGTACAGCAGAGAAATTATTTCACTGATTTCAGTCTCTTAAAAAAAAAAAAAAGCATGGCTTCAAAATTCAGGAACAGTATCCAATAAACAAAGAACTATCCTTATGCACCTGGTTTAGTGTGCTACAAAGAGCTTACAGATTCAAATGAATGTCATAAATGACTGAGAAATCGATTCAGATAATGCTTGTTTACAGGGACAGAAACTATGTTGACAAGTATGAATAAGTACACAGATAATCTGTTTAAAAAACTCAAACCTTTCTAACTATATTTACACACAGAGATGTATTTGTTTCCTTTGGCACTAGAAATTACAGACAAAAGATTCAATTTCATAGCAATTAAATCTTCAAACTTAAAAATAACCTTTGAGCCAGTTAAGTCATAGAGCCCCGGCACAGTAGCTTCACCTTTATTAAACTGCTGCCAATTCTGTGTTCTAACCCTGGAAATTCAGACCACAAAGCCTGAAGTCAGCATCCACCTGTGACAAATTTCACTTGGCAGGATGAACGGGATGTGAGGAGCTCAAGCAGTGGGGAATTAATGATAGACAGGTATTTAATAAGAATGAATCTCCCATTATTATCACCCAAGGTGGATGTCTGCTCTTAAAAGCTCTTTATATGCATATAAAATAAAGCAAGTAAAAAAATGAACACCCATTACATATATTCAGCCAAATTAAGACATGAACACTCCGAGCACGTGATGGCCAGCTGTAGTATTTCTGCAGCATTGCAGAGAAACGTGTTAATCCCTACTCATTTACATTGCTAAAAAAAAATAATTAAGATAATGCTTAAACTCATATGGTTTATTCTTTTACCATGTTAGTTTACTCTTTTGCCATTGCCAGGAGTAAACCTTTAGTTTCACAGGAATTTCAGTATTATCAGTACAGTAGCAAGAGTATTCTGGCACCCTGTAAAATCCTAAAGAATGTGCAAGAAAAATCTCATAAGTAGCATTTAATTATCCAGACTTCTCATTCCTTATTCCTGGTATTTGACTTTACAGAGCCTGAAGCTTTGATTACTTTCAAAACAGTTTTTAAAGGTTTTCTGCTAGTAACCAACAGGGGTGGAACAACAACAGCACAATATTTTTCCTAAAGCATTCAAGACTAGCAAAAGATTAATTTCCTTGAGGAACTACAGTTAGGACTACATAAAAATTAAGTAATGAGGCATCATGGCAGGTAACAGCACATCGACCCTTTACCACAACAGGAAGCAATTTTCAATTTTACAACAAAAAGGAATTAAAACACCCTAAAATTTATAGGACTTCATAGGTTTTGTTCCTTCTCTCTCTAGATGGTAAGAAACCATTACTGGTCAACTCTGTACTTTGCTCTGCAAGCAGGATCAGGGCAGCAGCTTTTGTTGAGATAGAATAAAGTACATGGTTGTCTTATTTTTGCATCGATCACATGAGACTGGACGTTGCATTGTCTCTGACAGCTGGATGGGATCCAAGCTGGACCACACACTCCCAGAATGTTTTCCCTCTCACATTATCTGTGCGTGTCTCAACCAGAGATCGATCGTGTCCTGCCAAGTGTATTTTTAAGCATCAAAACCAAGCTGAATTTGGCTACAGCAAATTTTGTGAGGAAAAGGAATCAGAGCATACAACAGCAAGTCTTCCCAGAAGACAAGTCTTTTCTACACATCCAAAGAGCTGTTTGAATTTCAGATTAGCTGATACAACTTTTTTCTTATTTTTTTTAAATATTTCAAAAGCACAGCATGTTAAAACAACTTCCATTACACTTTGTGGCATTACCAGTACCAACAACCTCGACGTGAAATTGTTACAGGCTTCTCAAATGCAATCTCTTCAAACGAGAGTACAGTGTATCTAAAGCACATATACACGCTGCTATCAAGGAAAGAAAGCAGGGAAGTAGCAACTTTTTATACATGAGCTTCACCAACAGTCTTGCTCTTTGAAATAGCCCCCAAAATTAGCTTGCACTTAAGATTTATTTTCAACTGAAAAGACTTACAAAACCACCCCAATCTTATAATAAGATCCCTAGGTCTTTTTATTCTGAGCTTGCACAGTATTTTCATGCCAACTGATGTACTGGAGACACAGTACTGCGAGTTACTGCTTAAAAATTCTGAGAATCAAGTAATTTTTGAACATAAACCTGTGTCTCCACACATGGCCCTGCAAGAGTTGAAGTGTGCAGTAGGAACTAACAAAGGAAACACTTTGCAGGTACTGAAATAGTGGAAATTAAATTGATTATCAGTCCACACAACCACAAGGCTGCATTGCACTACACAAATACTGACCAAATGGCCCAAAAATGCCTACAAGCAAGTTCTAAGCAGGGTATTAAAAAAACTGTTTCTTTCAGTGAAGACCAACCAGCCCCTTTGTGTACACATTTAGTTTTATTGTAACAAAGCAACTTGTACACTTTAACGTTTAAAACTGAGCATCTTTCTTTCCTTTCCAGTGAAACAAAAAAAAAAAAAAGAATTTAAAAATAAACAAGAACAAAATTACAATAGAGAATGTCAATTCCAAATAAGATCCTACAGGTTCTGCTGATTCTCCATCAAGTGGCAGGGCTCAAAGTCATCATTAGGAGAAGATTTTATTTTAAAAGTGTCATCTTAAACTGCAAGGATGTTTGTTAAACATCACAATTAAACATGCCAAAGGAGAAGAAGCCATGTTGTCAAAATGCCCACTTAACCCACCCAAACGTCTGAAACCCACCCCGCTGACCTTCTATAACCCCGTTTTTATTTTTTTTTTTTAGGTTTTTTTTTCTTTTTTTTAAACAAGAGAAAGTAGACAGATACATGTTGGTAAATGCTAACTGTCCATATTCACATAGAGACACAGTGTAATCTCTGAGCCCAATATACAGAGAAAGAAGGAAAAAAGCTAGATTCTATGCACTACTACACAGGGGCCTAGCACTCTTCAGCTTCCAGCAGAGTGAAGGGAGCAGAAGGTTTTCTTTTTTCCCACAGAACATGGTGTGTTGATTCCATAAACAGTTTTTGTTTTGAGACAGAAAGGGATAAAAATGAACTTGAAACAGAAACCGGTAGATTCTTTTCCACTGTGTTCTGCTCAAGGTATTTCCCCCAAAATAAATTGTGAACCATGGTGTAGAGGAGAGAAAAAGAGACCTCAAGAGAACAAGGCGACTGAGCACAAGAAAAAAAAGACAGCAACTTGCTCCCAGGGACTGGAGAAAAATTAAAAAGGTAAAAAGGGGGGTTGGAATCCATCAGTGTTCAATTAGTCATCTTCTCCTTCATCCTCCTGTTGAAAGATAAGCAACAATTAAAACAATCTAATCACTAAATTTCAGACAGCAAATGCAGTGACCAGAGTTGTTGTATCGCTCTATACAGAGTTACTCAGTATGCTGTGGTGTGCTGTGGAATTATCTCATTCCCCTCTCCACTGAGGAGTGGGAACACTTGCCCCGAGTGCCCAGCTACTGGTGACACAGAAACACCTCAAAACTTGGGTGTCCCAAGGAAAACACACCAGGTTTGAGAAGCCACAGCTTAGAATCACTACAAGCACTGACACAAGTGTAACATTTGAAAAGTGAAGGGGTCATCTTTCTTCCCTTCATTTTAAACTCTGAAATGCTTCAATTTGCACATGCCCAATTCAGAGGTTACAGAACAGAGCTCCCAGCAGATCTCCTCTCAGCATGAGCAGTTCGTGCTGCTCAAAGTCAAACACACCACGCCCAGTTACAAGAAACAAAGACATTCTGCACCTCAGGTTCCCAGCACCCTGCAATCCCACCTGCTACTCAAGGAAACTTTTAATTCCTTAACCCAGCAGAGAGTCTTAGCTAAGATGGCCATAAGCAAAAATAAACCAACAGGTGGCAGGATGATTAGATGCATCAACAGAAGCTATTTACATGTAAAGCACAGCTAAAATGTTCACTAATTAAATAATTATTTTGTTACAACCAAGTTCTTCTGGAGCACCTCCCACTGTCTCTCATATACACAAAGGCACTTATTACTACACTGAAATCTCTCCACAAGTTGAGGCAGTTACAGCTCTGTTTCTTCCCTCCAAAAAAGGAGGGAATTTATCACAATAGCTCAGTATTCCCACGAGATCACTCATATACCAGGGAAGGATGGCATGAAGGGCAAGATTACTCACCTCTCCTTCCTCTCCCTCATCATCATCTTCATCTTCCTCCCCCTCATCTTCATCTCCTTCTTCATCAATATCCTCTAATCCTTCCTCCTCTTCATCATCATCGTCATCCTCCTCTCCCTCCCCTTCTTCATCATCCATATCAGGAACCTTAAGGACACATTTGCAACATCAACTACAGTGATCAGATTCCCTCTCACTCCCACAGAGCTGCTGTGGGCAGGGGTGCCCTGCTCAGGGCTGCACCTACCAAGTAGTACTGTAATGGATTTGGCCAGATGTCATCCTTGATGACTTCTCCTAATTCATCAGCCCCTGCATCAGAGTGGTCAGTGAACCAGGTGAAGAAGCTTTCTGGCTCTTCATGCTGCCTCTTCCTACTGGCTTTGTTCTGTGTCTGGCTTGAACGTTTTGTCAGGTCCTGGAAAGCAAGTTAAGAAGTTTCCTGAAGTCATTTTTCCATAGCCCTTTTTCCTTTTTTTTCATTTTTAGAAACCCACTTGTCTAAATACGCACAAATCAGTTTCTACTCCCTCTTTGAGGGTCTTTAAGAAACATCTGCAACCCAAACAACTCCCAGAAGATACTGCATTTCTCATGAACGTGAGAGAACAGTAAACCTGACTGTTTCTTTCAATGACCTCCACCAAACAGGAAATTCACAGGACCTCACATTTATGTTTCCATACCCCAAGGAAGCACAAGTATGGCAAGTATTTAATGACACACTGAATTGAAAAGGCCTCACAATGGCTAAATGCTACTCGGAGTACCTGTAATTGCAACCACTACTACAGACACCCAAATTAAGAAAGAGTCTCCACACCTCTAAGCTCTGTCTTTAACTTGAGATAAAGACCTGCCTGGGCTTTCTTAGCCTATGATTTCCTGCTTTGAAGTCTTCAGGCCACTCTTTGTAGTAAGTGGAAAAAAAACAAACCCAAACCACTCTAACACATGGTCACAAGAACATATGTAAGTTCTGTTAAGCACAGTAAGTTTGCAACAATCTTTCTGTTAAGTCTGAAAAGAAAATTACTATCCACTGTTTAACTAAATTGTTTCTTTGATCATACAGTTAACTCCAAACTTTTACTATTTGTTTTCTTGATAGAATTACATTTGTAAGTTTAGACAATTTAATGAAGAACAGTACCAGAATTCACACTGAGTTTATGGGATGTTATAAAGATCACTTGACTGGTTTGTAGAGGACTGTAACTTTGGTACAAAAGAAGTTCCAGTTCTCAGTGAAAAGAGATTCAGTTTTCTCCTTGGTCTGAGGGTGACAAAGCAACAGCAACTTCCCTTCTACTTTTAAACACTCAGTCCAGAATCTTCAGGATAACAGGGAAGTGCTTCCAACTTTGACAGAAACCAACAGCAAGTTAACGTTGCTTGAATACTGCCTGGGTTACAGGCATGCCCTGTGCCCACAGTATCGTGTGGCTGCAACCTCTACAAAAATGTGATGTCTGGGAATCAAGGAAATAAAGAGAATAAAATAAATTCACACCCCACTATCTGACCCCCCCAAACCAGTTGTCCTCAGAATTCCTTATTTAACAGTTATTTTAAGAAAACAACCAAACACAGAGTCTAGATCCTGGCCATGGAAGAGACAAGCTAATGCTCTTGGGTAATGTTTCCATCTACCTGTACTTGTGCTTTCACTGTTTTCATGGTGGTGCTCAGCAGAGCAAGAGAATCCACCACAGACCTCCATGGAAATGGGGTATTCCAAACCCTGGGAGACAGCCAGAAACTGTCTGTAGGGAAGTGGCAAGAAGGGTGAGAGGGGAAGGAAAGGGAAGACAAGGCAGTTTCAACACAAAAGAAAAAAACCAAAGGAAGGTAATTATAGTGATGGTATCACACAGCAGCAATCACCTCTCCCAGATGCTCTACATACCTTCCCAGATTTCCATTTGATCTCAGTTGATTTTGAAGATGGGTCTCCACTTTCATTGAGGTGAAACTCTTTGGAGAGGACTTTATTTTCAAAGTAGGGATTCTCATCAAAATACTGCAGAGAGGAGAGCAAGGAGTTAAAACCCCCAGAATGGAACACACGGGCCAGGTCAAAGCTGGCACTAACTGGTAACTGCAGAGCTTAAGTTACAAACTGCCACCCAACATGCAATAACAATAAAAAACCCCAGCGAAATCACAAGTGAAGGCATCATTTAAAGTACTTACAAAATCTATTCTGTAACCTGATTTGATGTCTTCAAATTCTGTCACCTCAACTCTGGTCAAGTAATGCAGTGCTTCCTCATCTTCTTCTCCCAGCAGTGCAGATACTGACACAGAATGAGGAATCCCACATTAACAAAGCCATGGAATGTGCAACACACAGACAACTCACAGCAAGAACAATCTTCAAAGCATCACATCTGTCCAAGCCAATTTCTTGCAGCCCCTTTTATTCAAGTTACCAACCAAGAGACTCTCTGCATTTGCTGAGGTCCAAACACGCCTTTTGCTTGTTGCAGTTCAGTGTTAAAGAGCAGCAAACACTATGTACAGATATCTACCCTTCTCTGACACAAGTTTTCATGTCAGCTGTTCGCCCAATTTAAGCAGCCCACAAACTTGTTTTGCAGAAGGTTTACTGCCAACAGGCCCAAGGAGCTCACTTCCAACTAAAAACACACAAATAAACTAGAATCCTATTTTTTTTCCTTTTACCGTAAGGGCCAAATGAACTGAATAACGTTGTAAAGTTACAATTTAAAATGCAGAAATCTTGCAATTAAAGTATTTAGTAAAAAGATGTTTCCTCATCAACAAGTGCTAGAAATAAAGAGCTTATAAAATGCAACCTAGGACAGAAAGGAAGTGATTTGTATGGCTAGTGACAACTCTACAAGACCCTCAGAGCTGCAGGACACTCATGTGACAAGCAAGCAAACACTGAATTCACAGGGAAAAAAGGAGGACTATTAAGAATATACCTTGTGGGTGGTTGACAAATGTTGTTACCCAGAAATTCGGGATTTTGGCGATCAATTCTGACCTCTTCTGGAAGAATGGTTGGCGGAGTTTGTTGTATTTCTGTTCTACTTTCAAAATTTCCTCACTGGCTTGTTCATTCAGTCTGTAACAGAAGCAGCCACGTTAACCACAGGGAGAGAACTGGGAGTTAAGGACACATAGCAGTTAACTAAAAGCTCAGTGGGTTTGAGAAGACCAGTCTGTAACCCAAAAAACCCTGAGGCCCAAAGCTGTAACAACTATTAAACACCCTGTCAGAAGCAAATCTCACTGGCCTTAATGGAACCTTCCCAACACACTGGATGTTTTGTAGGGATGGACCTTTATTTATGCAAAGCAAAGCAGTGTTTTACCCCTTTAACATTTTGTTTGCAAAAGACCTGCAGATGAGTAAGACACAACCCCATCACCTGCTCTCTGTAACTTTTGGGCAGGCAAGGAAGGTACAGCAAAGCAACTTTACACCCATGCAAGCAAGGATTTAACATTTCATTGTTGTAAAAAGGCAAAGCCCTGACACTGCCACAGCTTCACACAGTCAGAGCCCCAAGAGTCACCTGCAGGACAGTGGGCAGGGAGAGAAGGGCCAGGCAAAGACCAGCACAGAACTCACAGCCCAGAGAGCTCTGGCATCCAAAACTAACATTTCAGACACATTTTCTCTGTGTTATTCTACAAGTACATGAATATTGTAATAAAAATATATAAGAAAAGCTGATTTTTCAACCAAGTTCTAGGTTCTGCTTGCAAACACGGAAATATTTTGCCACATAATGTGCATATTAACTTAAAAACCCCATACACGAGGCATTTCTATTACCAAAACTATCACAATTAATTTACCATTTTAAAACTCAAGTTCCACCTTTTTAATTATACACAATTAAGCAAGAAACCAGGACACCTCTTTGTTTTTTAATGCCTCTAATCAAGTCAGAACACACGTTTATCTTGGCAGAGTCTAAAGACAGAGTACTACTGAGTGCTTAGTTTACTAAACAGTTTCACTTTGACAGTTACACTTCAATTTCTGCTTAAACGCTTTAAAAGTTTGGTCAATGTTTACCTGTCTATTTCATTCTGTACTTCATCAATGTGTTCAATTGCTTCCTGTTGCTCTTTTTCTGAAAAACAAACGAAAACGTGTCAATATCCCTTCAATCTCAAGCCTGACAAACCACCTGGGCTGTCTCTTCGGGACCTTTTCTAGCGATCTACCGAACAAGTACCCAGGTATTTCTATTAAATGTCACACGTCTTACAAGGCAAGGCCTCAAAGCTTCAGCTTTCCAAGGGGCACTGGAGCTCAAGTGCAGCAAAGTTAGACAAAACGGCCCTTAAAGCGAGTTCATCCCCCGAAACCACAGCTCGCATCCCCCTCCACACTTTTACGAGCCAACTTCAATTGAAAGGCAACCGTGACAGACGAACAGCAATCCCATCAGAACGCTGCAAGCCCCGTTTGCTCAGACCAACACATTCGAAAGAGCGATATCAATAGGAAGAGCATTATCTGGGCACACGCGGTCTTCCGAGAAGCAAAAAAAGAGCGTTCGGAAGGACGCTTAGGAACAAAAAAACGCCTCCGAAGCGGCGGCTCGCAGATATTTCCGACCGGGTCCTTCCCGCGGGCGTGCGATGAATGAGCGGCCGCGGGGGGGACTCTGCCCGCGGCCCCCGCGGGACGCACGTGGGGCGGCAGCGCCGCGGCCGGGGCCGAGCGCGGCCCTC
>WBMV01001080.1:259971-272903 GCA_013396655.1 Campylorhamphus procurvoides | reverse complement strand
GCGTGGTCGCGGGGGAGGCGGGGCCGCGCGTGCGCGCGCCGCATGTGCCCGCGCGCCCTCGCCGAGGTCCCGCGCGCGAGGCCCCGCGAGTGTCGGANCCCACACACCCCACACATCCCCTCACAGGCCCTCATGGCCCCTTAGGGCTACCCCACACCACACACACTACCTCACAGCCCCTCAGGGCTCCCACACACCCCATAGCTGCCCCACAGCCCCTCACAGCCCCTCAGGACTCATCCACATCCAACACATCCCCCACAGCCAGTCACGGCCACCTCACAGCCCCCCACAGCCCCTCAGGGCTCCCCCACAATCCACAGCCCACACACAACCCTCACAGTCCCTCATGACCCCTCAGGGCTCCCCCACACACCACACACACACCGTGTGGAGACACCAACCCACAGGCTGGGCACAACCCCAACGACCCCTCCACAGCAGCACTGGTGGCATTCGGGACCACCGATGTCTCCAAATGGTCCCCAAAGGCTCCAGTGCTTCCTGGTCCCACTGCCTGAGGTGGCCCTTCAGGACCTGCCCTGGTGAGGTTGCGTTTTCACCCAGTCATGTGGCAATCTGTGTGTCCCTGCACTGCCTCCTTTAGCCGGGAATGTGTCTTGAAGCACTTCCAGGATCATCAAGGTTGGGAGAGACCTTTGGGGTCATCCAGTCCAGCCCTACAGCCCCTCAGCCAGCACCACATCCAACACCTCCAGGCGTGATGACTCCACCGCCTCCATGGACAACCCATTCTAGTGTCTGACCACCTAAACAGTGTAAATATTTTTCTAATATCTCATTTGAATCTCCCCTGTCACCGTTTCTCTGATGCCCCCACTGCAGGCACACCAGAGGAGACTCTCTCCACCTCCCCACCCCTCCTCTCAGGTAGTCCTGCAGAGCTATGAGATCCTCCTCGGGACTACACAAGGCCATATAAATAACCCATTTGAGGTCCCAGAGCCCTGTCAGTCAGCCCAGCCCACCACTGTGGGAGCACGGCTCCAGAAGGTCACGGAGCCTGCCAGCACCTGCCACTGCACTTTAAATACCCCTTTGTGTCCCTTTCCTGTCCACCTGTCATGGAATTGCTCAGGGCAGCTTCACAGCTACGGCTTGCCTGGGTTTGCTCTTAAAGGAACAGCCAAGTCACTCTTTTCTATCAAATCGGCACCGTATGGTTCACAGATGAGTATTATGACACAGATCAGGCTGAGAAACAGGTACAGCTTTGATGAAGTAGGAACTGTCTGTTTGTATTTGCCTCCCAGTCACACATCAGCCCATTCTCCCTGCTTGTTTCATGTTTTGCCTCTTCGAATCGCCCTTCCAATGACTCAACAAGGCCTGGATTAGCTCCTGTGTCCTCAGGAATTATAGTTTTTAGTTTTCTGATTCCTACTCCCGCCTATTGCTTCCAAATCCCAACTGTTTTTCGATTTGTATTCCCAGCTGTCACTTCCCACCAGCTCTGCCCTTGTTTCCACTGCCACCCACAACAGCTGCCCGTGGCCAGGATTTGGGCTGTGCTTCCCTGTGCAAAGAGCAGGAGAGAGGGGCTGCCATCCCTTGGTTCTCTGGTTTCCCACACAGCAGTGACACAAAAGGGAAGCAAAGCATCATAAACTTTATAAATGCAAGGTTACCACATCCTTCCCAAAGGGCTGTCTCAATGCCTTCCCAAAGCCCATCTCAGCAAGGTCTGCCTGCACCTCCCAACACCAATGAATATGAGTGTCTTCCCATTCAGACAAGGTAAGATTGTGTGTGTGGCTTGGTTTTCTTCCTCCTGCTTCCATTGGGTCTCTTGACTATGTGGTTGTATTTCCTCAGTGTTATTTTTTCCTCATTTCTCACCTGTAATTTACTGCTAAATTGTCTTTCTCTCCATTAGCCTTTGAAGGCCTGTAATTTGAAATACAGTTTGAAAGCTAGTTCTGAGCAGGAACAAGTGGCACCTGCCAGCTCCCTGCTAGAATCCCTTGTTTGGTCTATAAATTACCAGGTATTCCTGAAGTACATGATTAAGGTGATCCACTGATGTATCCAAAGTCAAGTAATCATTAACTGCTATACTGCCAAAAACCCATTTCCACTCTGTTTGTACTGCCCTAAAACTATTATAAAGAAAAAACTATAATATATTGATTATATATAAATACTTAAAAGAATGTAAATATTACAATACTATAAATGAATGAATACTAATATATACAAAAATTTAAAAGAAACACTTAAAATATATTTAATTCTGAGACATAAAATACAAACCTGTGTTTTCATGTGAAAAGAGAAAGCAGAGGGTTCAATTTTGGGGGGAGGAAGAGGAGTTCTTTCATATAGTTTCTTTTTTGCTTGCTTTCTTCAGTTTAGTGCTGGTGACGTGCTGTTCCCAGCTTCCTAAAAAAGCTTTTGTCCTAACTCTTCCTGTTAGAAAACTCACGTGAACATCAGTACATCTTCTCCAGTTCTACATCCCTTCCCTCCCACTGACCAGGTACTGTTGCCTTAACAGCCTGGATCTCCTTTGCCAAACAGAGCCCCACTTAAGCAGCTCTATTTTCTGGGTACATTTCATGTAATTGTTCTCCAAACAACAGGTGCTTACTTGCTGCCGGGGATTGGCTCAAAAATTTGACAACAGTTCACAGAGTGATGCCCTCTCTGCACTTTGCTCTTTGCTTTGTAGAAAAATGAAGAAGTAAAACTAAGCTTCTGAGTTAGAGCTGTTGTTGAGCCCCAGGAAGGATGAGAGGAGAGCACCCAGTGGCTCCTGCAGCTGATTTGGCTGTTTGTTCTTGCTGCCAGCGCTCAAAAGGAACATGACTCACATATTTGTGACAAAACAAGTAGCAACACAGCTCTCAACTCAGTCTGAAACTGCTCCTCTGTGTACGTACCCCAAACCCCACGGAGTTTCACTGCAAGGGAGGAAAAATGGTATCTGTGTGATAGAAAGCCTTGTTGCTACATGAGTTACCAGTGGTTACACAAGACTTTGAGAAATGGCACCTGATGCTCAGACCTAATAGATAAGTGTGTTTAATATCCCTGAAACCAAAAAACAGAACTCAAAAATTTAATTGTTAAATATTCAGTTACTTCCCTTCACTTCTTTCTAATGTTTTTCATTATCTGTAACTAACCTCTAAGGCAGTTTCAGTTCTTGAATAAGTGTTGAGGGGTTAAATGTACAGTTATAATCCCGAGGTACAGAGGGATGTGAATGTATTTAGAGAAGCTTTACATCCTCATTCTCTCATCTTCTTGTAAAGGAAATCTCATATTTGCTCCTCGAAGAAAAAGTTCAGGTGTCCCAATATTTCTTTCCTTGGTTAGGTGTGTTACTACAAGACAGAGACATAATTAGTAATCATGCTTAATTTCTAGAACTTCAAGTCAGCTGTAAATTTTAAACACAAACCCCCAGTCTGGCAAACAAAATCAGAAAATGTGCTAAATCCTCTCAAATCCCATGCAGTGATGTGTGAAAGAAAGAGTACCTTTCCTCCTAAATATTTTTGCAGTGCAAAATGGGCATGTAGCAAATCATGCAAGTCAATATGAATAGTAGCAACCCACAGTTTTCCATCCTTCCATTCCAAAGAATCTCACAGCCTTTACGGAAATCATAGTAGAGAAATACAAAACAAGCATCATTTTACCACCTCTGAAAAGCAACCAACTGCTTACCAATTGTACATCTGTGCTGGGAGTCTGGTCTGCCACAGGAATCTTGCAGGCTTGGGCTCTGTGTCAGGAACAAAGATTCCCCCAAGAACTTTTTAGAGTATATGAATATTAATTTTTTAGAGGCTATGAAAGCCTTTAAATGACCGGGTACACCAGTGAGTTGAAGGCACATGTGGAGCACACAAAGACAGCAAGGCCTGAGTGGTGTATCAGGGCTGGCTGGGAGCAGCAGGCAGGGCCAGGGGCTGGTTTGCTGGCTGTGATGGGTCTGAGAGCCCTCAGGAACTGCTGAGCCTCCCCGGCCCCACAAACAGGCCAGTCAAATACCTCCCCTCCAAGCGTTTGTTCATCTCCACCAGGCACAGCCCTTGCCATGAGCACTCCCCTTAGAACTGAATGGTGAGATAACGACACAAGAATCTTCCACGTGTCCTCACAGTTGTTGCAGTTTAAACCCTGGGATGAAAATATTTCGGGGCTGATAAGTGCCTCGAAGCAGGACAGCACTGACAGCAGGCAGTGACTAGCAGGGTGTAGTGAGCCTATTTATACTGGGGTTTATTTTTATTTTTGGTGAAATTCCTGTTAGATGTAATTGCTACACTGATTTTTACTTCTTCCTACACCAAAGTTTTTAACTTACAAGAGCACCTGCTTGGAATCCCTGCAGAGGTGGATGGCTTCATTCTCAGGTCCTAGAGGCAGAGAGGCAGTCAAAATATTCTGAAAAATCTGAAAGGCATAAATTTTGTGGTTGCTTAAGGATGTTTTGTTCGTATTTTTCACATAAGGTGTACAGTTGTGAATTTTGTTATTAGAGCCAATCTACTGCAGTGAGGCAACAGAAGACTTCAGTGAAGCTTAACACAGTTACAATGTCACAAAAAATGTTTGAAAAACAAGATGTTTATTTGAAATCATCTGCTGATCAAATGCTATATGTTCTGGTTGGTTTTGTGTCTCTGTTTGAGCCTTTATTTTGCTACAGATGCTCTGTGTAGTGAAAGTTCTCATGGGAAAAACCGAGCACTGACAAGAAGTATTTCTAAGTAGAGTGTTCAGTCACAAATACAGTTTGAAACTGGAATACTGCAGGATTTATACTGGGAGCTATTCTGGACTGCTTGTGCCAGCCAAATTTTTATGTAGATGGCCCTGAAATAATTCCCAGGGGAAGCAGCTCCTTGTCCTCAGTTTCTTTCAGAGATGCTCTGTCTGAAGAAAGGCTGAATTTCCTCTCAGTAGGGGCAGAAGCTCTTGTGCTAGACAGAGGATTTCTAAGGAGACACAATAGATATGGATAAAAATGCATGGAAGTGACAATAGTCAAAATTGAAATGGATGCTGACTTGAAGCTTTAGGATAACTAAGCAGTGGGGTAGAGCACTGTTGAGGACTAGGAAAAGCTCTACTTTGTGTTTCTGTGGGTTCTCCTGCAAGGAGATGTACAGAAGACCCCCTCCCTCTTCTCCCCTCATAGGAAAATTAAAAGGGAGCCAACATTTCTACAGAGACAGTTTACAAATGTTTGCTTTCCAGGATTTTAACTCTAGCCAATTCTCAAAACTCTTATTTATCATCTCCTCAGTCCTAGAGCAGGAATACTTGCTGAATCCCAAGCAAAGTTGAGCAACACTTCTCAAGTTGGTAGCAGTAGAGTCTAAAATTTTACACTCTGTGTATTTCATCCATTGTCTTGTTACCAAGTGGCAGCGTTTTTTGTGGGAGTCATTAAAAAGTTCCCTTGTTATGCAGACCACTGTTGATGTTTGAACTCTCCGGGGGAGTAACCTCTGTCTTTATCCAAAAAGCATCAGATTAAAATAAACACAACACTGCTCCGTGAAGAGTGAGGATGTTCATGACAATTCTGGAGTCTGAAGTTGGCATTACTCAAACATTTGCAGCGTGTCTTGAGGCCCGTGTAGGAGTGTGGTGACAGGAAAGGTGAGACAATAGACAGGAAAACATGTAGGAATCTGTCATATACACTCTTTGCTGTAATAACACATTCTACACATTATTCTTTTCATCTAAGAATGTCAAAGCTCATTAGAAAAATCTAGTTAAATACAAGAAGCTCTACGAGGAAAGTAATTCTTTTCCTGGTAGGTGAATGGAATGCCAGAGTTACTCAGTTATTGCTCATTAGAGCCTGAGACAGAACTCAGGGACAGGACTGGGCTCCAACTTGGGCTGCATAAAATGCTGCACGAGTTGCCAACAATGAAGATCTGGGAGTGGAATTTGGTTAATTGTGTCAGTCTGTAGGAACAGTTACTGGTTTTTGGTTTCCAACAGCTCTGAGAGTGCTGGAACTGCAATCCCTGTGAGCAAGGTGGTACCTGCACACAGAGCAAAGAGGTGACTCTGGCTTGGGGCAATGTGAAGTCTTTCACGACATAGTTTGCCAGACTATTTTTTGGTAGAAATTCCTACTTAAGCATTCTCCACCACACATTCCTCCCCTCTTCCCCTTCACACTGTCCCTGCATTGTGCCAGTGCCTTTTTTTTTTTTTTTTTAGTGCTGCAGCCCCATGTTAAATTGAATCAGGAAACTGATTTCAATTAGAAATAGTCCCCATAAGCCCCATTTATTTTTAACTCAGACTAGTTCTCTGATCTAGTTCCCTGGTGCAGATGCATGAACAATGTCACAAGAAAGAGGGTCCCACGGAGGCAGGAATGGAGTGAGGAACATATTGCACAAATCTCACTTAAAAGAGGTGTTTGTCAAACTGCCCTTAACTGTGCCCAATCATGGCAACGCTCTAATTGCAACTGGTGTGAAAAAACAGCAATTTTTTTTGTAAGTTTTGTTTAAATTAACACAAACAAGCAGAATATATCAATAAACAAAACAGCAGCTCTGCCACCTCAGGTGATACTGTAAAAACTTTCAGAGTAGAATTTGAGCTCATTGACAAATCCTTCCCTTCTCAGAGTCAAAACAAAGTCTCTCAGAAACACACAAAGGAAATAACCTTTAAACTCCATGTTTGTTTTCACAGTGGTATGACTGGAAAATAATTTTATCTGCCTTTCTAAGGGGGGGTGGGGTGGTATAAAACAAAGTCGAGACCATTTCCCTCCCACCACAGCCGTACATCTATTATCTGACTCACCACTTCTGGGACTCCTCCTGGCAGGTCGGGGTTTATTGCACTGAAAACTCAAGCCTGTGAAAATATTCTCTGTTTTCAGGTTACTTTGTTCACTGTTTCGTTCAGGTCAGTATTCCTTCCTTTAGGGGCTTGGAACTCAACATTCAGTCAGAGCTGGATGTTGCTGCTCTTAAGCCTTGTGGGATGGGAAGGAAGGGGGGAGGGAAGGAGGGGAAGGCAGAAATGAAGGGGGAGGAGAGTCCATATCAGAAGAGAGACTCCAGACTAAGGAAATTTTCCTGACATCCATTCAGTTTCCAGCAGGGTCTCCTTCAAGGGCTTTTCCTGAGAGCCAAAGGCCTTTGCAATTCACAGCGGCATTTCCATGCAATGTTTCCCTCCGGGAGCTAAGGTATGACTGTACCCCTGGATAATAATCCCAAAGAACACCACCAGCCTCCCATTGAAATGTCAACCAGGCACTCCTGTTGTAGGGAGTAACAAAGAGATGCTAATATAATTAATTATGAAGCCTCAGTACCCTCATTAACACATCTTTAGTGCCTACATCTTTGAAAATCAGCTGTATGAAGTGACTGTCAGAGTTAATTCCTTATAAATTGCCTCCTGTCACATCCCAGCACAGCAGCAAGTTCTCTCAGGCCTCTGTGCTGAGCAATCTGGGGATTTTTTTTTAGTTCTGATGCAGTTATATTGCTGGTATTAAGAGTATAAGCTGTTGAATAAGCAGGACTTTGTCAGGCTAGAGTAGGGGAAAATAAAAATGCCTTTAGTCAGCCCATCTTTCACAGTTAGGGGCATAAAAAGGAAAAGTTTCAGTCAACTAGATGGAAAAATAAGGACGAAAGAAAAAAAAAAACCCAGGACTGAAAGGTGTCACATAATCTGGCATTAAAATGTTTCCGGACCTTTTTTTAAATGTGGGAATCGCAGCCAGTTTATGGCTCTCCCTCCTCCTGCTGCCTTTACGACAGCATTCCAGCTCCAGGCCTCATTCCAGAGCATCCTCCCTCCCCTCCTCTCCCGCTCCCAAATATATATTTCAATAGGCTTAGGCTACATGGAGTTCCAAAACCAGCATGTAATTGGGGCAATTGTCTTTTACACTTCTCCACAGAGAGCCACAGTCATGCAGCTTGAGCCCTTTTTTGTCATGTTTTCACTCTTTTTTCTCTTAAGCTGGACTGAGATCAGTCCTTGTGTTGGAAACCCTACATATGTACTGAAGAAAAAAGTTACAGAAACGGGCTGTATTGGTGGTTCATTCTGGGATTTCTGAGTCCCAGACTGTCACTGCTACAAGATAAAGGGAGGCGATAAAAGGAAAGTGATCCTTACAAATCACTTGGCATTTTCTGCAGCAATTGAAACACTCACACTGACACATCCAATTTGTCTATACAAGATACTCTGCTTCCCTTCATCTTCCATGTGCTTTGGAGAAGGTGATAATCTTCCTGCAGTGCATGATTTTGTGAAGTTAGCTCTGTGTGTTTGTATAAGATACTCCAGGATCCTTTGGGATCCCTCTTGTACTTGGGATAACAAACCAATCAAAATGAGATCTTTTTGCCATTTCCGAAGTGGCTTTCCCACTAAGTGATTTTGCTGGTCTAGCTAACCTGGCAATATGCAAATTCTCTAAATGGAGGTGAAATTTATACCAAATCTGTCTTTCCTGCTATATTAGCTGACATCATGGTAAGAGCATTATTTTACTCTCCACTCCTAAATTACATACCTGTAGCCCAGTAAAGCTACGATGTTATTTACTGATCAGTCAGTGTTCATAGAAATAACGTTTAAGAAATGAAAGTAGCACACTTGAAATTAAATAAATACACATATTTCTGAAGAGCAATCAAGAACTATCATGCCAATTCTGCTTGCTTGCTTTACATAAGCACAAATGTGATGGTCCCAAGTGGGGTGAAACAGCCTATTTCTGAATGTCCTTTTTTGAAACAACACTCCTACAAAGGAGAGCCAGTTCTATTCACATGAGCAATACCTGTCCATGGTGCCTTCTGAGATAACCAGCTGCTTCAGACACAGCAATTAAAATTCCAGTAGCTGAGATAGTGGAGACACAGCATGAGTTGATGAAGTGATATACAGAAGAGATAACTAATTTTTAGTCATGCATGGTTACTGAAAATGGGATTAATTTAAGGGATCTCAGTGTTTCCTGCACTGCAAAGGGTCAGGTCCCTTTTAGGAGTGGCACAGCAGATTGCACCTTTATTTCTGAGCCGAGATGCTGGACGTGCCACTACCAACTCAGCAGGAACCAGAGACCAAAAGGGGAGAGATGCTGCCAATCCCCCCGTGCCAGCCCCAAGGCCCTGCCCAAGGCAGAGGCTCCCAGCTACCCCCGGGTTCAGAGCCCCACGACAGCCAGGATTCGGGATCCTGAGCCTTCCACAGATGCCTCTTTGGACAGTCCCCCGTGCTCGGCCCTGTGCCAGCCCCACAGCCGTTCCAACCCCGCTGGCACTGCCTTTTGTGCCCCTGTGGCGGGGACTTGCTGCCACCTGCCACAGAACCTTCCCCCAGCTCCTTCCCACTCTGGGTACACTTGACTTAAATCTTTGTCTTATTATTAATCGTGAAGGAAAGAGTGTGGGATAAATAATACCTGTAGAGGGCAAGGAATTGCACCCATATTTCACAAGGAGTCTCCGACTCTAATTCTGCAGAGCAGAGCAGATCCAGGACTTTGAGATGGATTCTTCTGACAATGTTTATCATCTCTCCATCTAACAGGACTTCAGAAATGAGGCAACATGTTTTCCGATGAGATGTTGAAATAGGTTTTTCAAAGCAAAAAGGCCACAGCGTCTGCAGGGACATTTGGGAGCAGAAACAGGAAAAAGGAGGTCTGAAATTAGAGAAAATGCACAAGCCCATTATGGAGGGATTGGAGAATAAATAGGTGGGGGAGTCCCAGAGCCTGAGGGAACACTCTGAGAGTCCAAACCCTCCCCAAGGTGCTGAGCACAGACACTGTTCAGCACTGACAGCTGTGGCGACCTTACCTGCCTTCAGCTTTGGTGGGTTTTGAAATCACAGCTCTCTTCACAAAAACCAGATATGGGAGTAACTGATCAGACATTGTCCATACCCAAACAACAAGCACAAAGTGCCAGCTCAAAGCCGGTTCAAACTCCATATTCCATCCTTTGGTTAATTCAAAGGCAATAGGTAATACCCAGACCTCAGCCAGACCAAATCTGTCACCCTGGGCCATTCAGAGTTCAGAGGAGGGAAAGGAACAACCAGGTAACAGAATTAGGTCTTGCTGGTTATACTGGTTAGGGAGACAAGTAGGTTCTTGATTGACAATTCCTTGAAACACCCATGCTGTTGGTTGGCTGTGGTTTGTTTTGAATAAAGGAGAATATGTAAAAAGCTCTGCTCCTCTGAACAGAACCATCAGTCAGCAAAAGGCAGTGCCTTCAACCCTGTTCAAGGCCCTCCCTGCCAGTCTAAGCCCTGACCGATCTGTGCATGTTGTTTGATTCTATCTGTGTGGGGTGGAGGGAGGTGTGAAGGGGGAAGGCTCAGTTACTCTCTCTATTTTTGGGTATAATCTGCTGTTTGGCCTCTCTGGAGCATCGACAGAACTGAATAGTTTCATTTATCACAAATCGAGGGCAGCGACTGCACCCACTAGTGGGGGAATCTTTACTGAGCTGCAGATCCGAGTATTTGTTTTGTTCAGGTCACAGAGCTCACACCCCTGTGTGCAGCTTGTTCTCACAGCTCAGTCCTTTTCCTGATGCTTTCCCCCCAGTGCTTCTTCCCTTACTGTTTTTCCTTTTACAACCTTCTCTTGTCTTCTGATCATTTGTTCCATCATGTGAAAGTGAGAACTTCCTACGCTTTGTCTCATGAAAGCACAGATCAGCCACTTCAGAGAGACCTGGCAGACTCAGGCCAGTAAGAGCCCTTCCCCAGTTATCCCTGATTTTGCCTTATTTCCAACGTGGAGTGAAACCAAAAATCTCTCTGTATCTGATACTGCCAGGCCAGAAAGAAAAAGCAACATAAGATTTCTAGAAATACCTTTGCTGTATTCAAACCCCAGCAAATCAGAGAAATGGGAATAAAGAAGAATCAAAGTGCAGGTACTTAGAACAGGCATTGTCTGGAGCTGTTTGCTCCTTTCTCATCCTCAGGGAAGAAAAAGCCCAGACATGCACCACGTTCCAGGGAACACGTTCTGCATTTGCAGGAACTTTGCATATTACTCCCTGGAAAGATTGTTGATTTATTTTTGGTCTGTTTAATACTCAAATTCCAGTCTTCTTATCTCTTTGCCATCTCAAAAAACACAAACTTTTCTCCTTAAGTCCCCTCTGACAAGTTATTTAAAGTGTTTAAAGTGCAGTTTGTCTTTAGCATTTTTATGATTAGGCAGCTTGTATATTAATTCACACTTGTAATATTTACTCCTCTACTAAACAGTAATATGCCTTGGCACTTCTAATCATACCAATTTAAGATAATTTAATGATGACTTAAGATGATCTATTTATAGAGGATAAATCTTAAACATTAAGAACCTCTTAAAAAAACACTCTACTATTGGGTTCAAATATTTAGTATCAGTTATTCACATAAAGTAAACTAAGATTTAAAAATCCCACTACTTTCTGAATTTAACTCTTTGCAGTAGAAAAACTCATCCAACAATGCTTAGGGTTTTTTGCCTTTTAATAGGTTTGTTAATTTTCAGTAGAAAATACACTTATTCTACTCATTAAGGGGCAGATTGTCTTGACACTGTTTTGCATCTTTAAGCTGACTTGTTAAAAATTAAACCTTTCTCAGGCAGTGCTGAACAGGATCTTATCAAAACCAGCAGCAGAGCAGTGGTTTATGATACAACAGTTGAGTTTTTGAACAAATACACTGAGACAGAACCTCAAGTATTTTCTCCAGAGAAGGGACTGAACTCCTGCTGTGATAAAACCAAGATAGTGTTTCCAATATTCATGCCTTTTAAAGCTACTTTGTAAATGGATGTTTTAGAAAAGGTGGAAACAGAAAGGTGAGTGAGAAATAATAAAGTGGACTCAAACCCACAGCTACAGACCCCTGGCTGGAAATTTAGAGTTCTAGAGCTGTGGGTTTTGAGATGTTTCACTTGCCCTAGAATTAGCAGAAAGGACACCAGTGTATAATTTGTCATTAAGTTTTGTAATTCACATCCTGACATGTGACCTGAAGGTGCTGCTGGAGATGCCAAACTTGAACTCTGGAAATTCAGATTAACTCCTGTGCAGGTCAGAGAGAGGTTACAGGGCTCAAAGGCCCATCAGCCCAACCCACAGGTGCATTTCTGTTCCGTGGGGTGCCTTGAAGGTCCACACCAACCAGGGGAGCAATCACAGCAAATACACAGCCAGGATCTGAATTTCGGGAGGATTCAGTTCCACTGGGACTTTTTCTTTGCTTTTGAAGGAGGTGCCACTGAACCTCTCTCTGCTTGTAAAATGGGTATAACAGTTCTTTACCACGAGCTTTAGGGAATCTTATTTTACTGTGAATTGTGAAATGCTTTAAATTCCTCAGAATTGCAGTCGGCTCTGGCATAAATGAATTCACATGTGCTCCAGAGGAGCCCTCCCTGCCGAGCTCCTGCTCTGCCGATTCCCACACACAGCCCGGACTCCCTCCCAGCAACAGCCGGGACAACTCCCCTCGCTCGGTGCATCTGTGCCTGCTTACGCCAGCGCTAAATTTAGCCCTGCATTCCCCACCGACCGAGGGGCTCCGATGGAGTTACAGCCAGGAAAAACCCTCCGGTTTTCCCTGCTCAGGGAGCGGCCCCGCCAGCCCCGGTCCCCCTGCATTGGGCAGCGCAGCTCCCATCCAGCTGTGGTCCAGCTGTGCCCGTCCCGGCTCACTCGGAGCTGCCCGGCGGGTGGGACGAGCTCGGTCCCTGCGCGATTCCCCCTCACAAACCACCGCAACTCCCTCCTGCAGAGGCCGAGCATCGGGTGTGCCCTCCAACCCCGCTGCCCTCTGCAGCTGTCCCGTCACATCCATCCCTCCCATCCATCCACCCCTCCCTCCCTCCGTCCCTCCACCCATCCCTCCCT
>WBMV01001080.1:139171-259892 GCA_013396655.1 Campylorhamphus procurvoides | reverse complement strand
CCTCCCTCCCTCCATCCTCCCTCCCTCCCTCCATCCTCCCTCCCCTCCGCTTTGTCGCCCCCTCCCCGCCGCCATCTTAACTCCTGGCACCGCCGCGCCCTCCCGCCCCTGCTGCCACTCGTGCCCCCGGCGGCGCGGCGACACCAGCCGCGCCCCACAGCGGTCAGGGCGGGGGCGGCCAGCGCGGGAGGAGGTGTGCTCGCCAACCCTGCGGCACTAGCGAAGGCACCGGGGCCAGCCCGTCCCGCCGCCCCGCACAGAGCCGCCGCCCGCCCAGCACACCCCTGCGTGCCCGACCCCAACATGGCCCCGCCCGCCTGACCTTACCGCCCGCGGGCCGGCGGGCTCGTCGCTCGTGTGACGTCACCGCGCATCGTCCGTTTCCATGGGAACCGGCGGAGCGGGCTGTGGGGGCGCGGTAGGCCGCGACCCCCGGCAGTGACACCGGGAGTGACACCGGGCCCCCCCGGCCCCACCATGTTCGCGGACGGGGCGGCCCCCGGGGCCGATGTGCAGTCGCTGTGGAGGAGCGCCCGGAGCACGCGCTGCGAGGCGGTGAGAGACCCCCGGGGCTGCGCGCTCCGGGACGGCCGGGCCGGGCCGGGCCGGGCCTTCCCGGTCCTGCCCCCTCCGTGCTCGTCCATAACCCCCCAGAGCTGAGAGGGCAGTGCTGACACCGCCGCGGTGCGCGCTGCGCCCTGCCGAGCTCGCTGCCTTCTCCCACTGCCCCATTGCGTGCCTTGGAGCACGGCCTGACCCTCACGTCCTGACCCTCACGGCCATCTCTGCCTCCCGAGGCCGCGGGAAGGTCACACATCCCTCACCTGCACAGGCCCGGAGATACCTGTGCCCAGCAGGTAACCGGAGCTGTGCACTTGGGCTGGAGTGTCTGTGACACGCCAGAAAGGAGCAAGGTGCTGTGAATGCTTTGTGCGACACTTGTTTTTCTGTTTGATTATGGACTCTCTGCCTTCTTTTCCCAGAAGAGCTGCCAGACTGGGAGAATTGCCACAGCAGAAGCTGCAGCACAGTCTCCCGCGGGCCAGGATGCCGCGGTGCAGACAGAGCAGGGCCAAGGTGCTCCCCAGGACTTCCAGCAAGAAGCCCAAGGAGATTACACTGGCCTTCTGTCCTTCCTTCAGAGGGTGGAGGACACTGTTATCAAAGAGCTAAATAAAAACTGGAAAAGCCATGCCTTTGATGGCTTTGAAGTGAACTGGACAGAGCAGAATGAAACAGTAAGTGACAGAATTCAAACCCTTGTCATGGCTCAAGCAGGGCTGGCTGCAGTGGCTCTGACTCATTGGTTCTGTTCCTTACTGCTGTGATTGTTCTTGCCAGGTTCTAAGAATTAAACATTACGAGTTGGGTTGTTTGGGTTTTTTTTCAGCTTTCTCCTTGCTTGGTGAAACTGTTCTTCCTGTCAGTGACCAAGCTGGAGCAGCAGTGTGAGAAGGAAGCCTGCAGTTGGTGTAGGCTTCTCTTCAGCCCCTTTAGAGCACAGCAGACTAGCGGGGCTCTAGGAACAGTTGCAGTCAGTGATTTGGCAGCTCTTCCTACTTAGATTATAGCTGTTTAGTGCACAGTGCTGAGGAATGGAAGCAATTTGTATCAAATAGTTTTCAAAGGATATGCCAGACTCACACACAGGGGACTGTGAATCCTTAAGCACAGCCTTGCAGAGCTGTGCAGGCTGAGAGAGGTGGTAACTGAGTGACAGTTGGTTTGGTAGGGTTGTGCTGGGGCTTTGTTTCCCAGCAGGAAGTCAACAGCCTTTTCACATAAATCCTTGGGCAGAGGGAAGCCCACTCTGTAACCACAGGGTCACATCAGGGGTGGGCACAGAGCTGATTTCTCGGTGTTCAGAGGTTGTTGCTTCAGGGCCTGGGTTGGTCTCTCCCAGGTGTTGTGTTTGCATACACTGTCCTACCCAGAGGCTCAGGATCAGAACCTGCAGGTCACCAGTGTCTCCTGGAATGCCACGGGATCCGTCCTCGCCTGTTCCTACGGCCGGTGAGTGTCTGGGTGCAGGGGGAGGGCAGCATCTCAGGATGTGTTTTCTTTCCCTTGTCAGTAATAGACTAACAGATATACCTACACACCTATGCCAGTTAAATAATTCATCTTCAAAGTAGCAAAATTATGTCTTTTATTTCTTCTGCCTTTCCCTCTGCCCCAAAAATGGGTACGCGATCTTACTGATTTGTTTCTAGATAGATTCTGTTTGGAAAGAAAATGGGAAAAACATGCACTTGCAAATGGCTGTAGGTGAGGTTTGGGAGAATGTGCTTTATCTTCACTGAGATTGTCATGCTTCACAGGGGCTCTGAGCTGGGTGAACCTGGCACGTGTTCACACATTCTGCCACACAGTGAGGCATTTCTGAAATGAGGCCTGGACACAACATTCATCCAACCCAGCAATGGCTTCCTGGACCCTCCTGCTGCCTCTTGTTTCCTTCTGCTCCCATTTACTTCCATTAAAAGCCCCAGCAAAAAGGGTATCCATGAGGGAATGAGTAGGGAAGAGTAAAACAGGACAAACCTGTATGTTGGTTTCTCCTTCAAACAGCTGTTTGCAGATGGGAATGTGGTTTCTGTGTCTGTGGGTCCCCTGAGCAGAATTCCCTTCCATGAACTTTCCATATGCAGCCTTTTGATTGTTCCCATTATTTGCATGGTGTGTAGGTTTTGGAATAGGGAATCATACCCATGATCTACTGGCTGGCACTTTGTTCTCTGAGCTCAGTCATGGCACAGGCCCTATGAACCAACCCACAGAGAAGTTCCATCCTCTCATCTGAGTTCTCCTTCAGGCCAGATGGGAATGACCCACAGGGCATCCCAGAGCTCTGCTGGACTGGGATCCTCTGTGGGACAGGCAGGGCAAGGTGTGGCTTTCCCTCTTTCAGGTTGGACGATGGGGACTGGAGCACGGAAAAATCCTACGTTTGTACCTGGAATCTGGACAGAAGAGGGTTGAACCCACAGCACCCTGACCTGGTGGTGGACGTTCCCAGCTCTGTCATGTGCCTGGCTTTCCACCCCTCCCAGCCCTCCATGATAGCAGGTGGGTTGCTCTTCCCTCAGACCCAGCCTGAAACACACCCTGATTTCCTGCAGCCTGGATCCTTTGTTTTCTCTCTCTGAGTTCAGCCCCAGATTTCCTGCAGAAGGAACAGTGTTGCAGCTCCTCAAACCGAGGAACTAATGCTCACCAACATGGCTAAGTGCACTGTTACCTCTGAACTGGGACTTACTGCCTCTTCAGTGACATCTGCCTTTATATTATCTCCTCAGAGAGAGATGACAGAGGAAATCCAGCCCTGGATGTAAGGGAAGAACATACCTGCTTGAGCAGAGCAGTGTTCTCTTAGAGCAGACTGTGCTCTGTACAGCGCTGCCCAACCTTTGAAGCTGGCAGGCCTGTTCCCACCATAGCTCCATTTGTGCCTTTGTTCTGAGCCATCAGGCCTTAGATGTTCTATCTTCGTCCTTTCAGGTGGCCTTTTCAGTGGGGAGCTGGTGGTGTGGGACACCAGCAGGACAGAAGACCCTGTGATCTGGAGGACAGGGATGACAGATGACACCCACACTGACCCAGTCTATCAGGTAACAGAGAACAGCAGGCAGAGCAGGGGGAGGCAAGAGTTGTCATTGCTCTATGTCATCCCTTTGCTTCCTTCCTATCCACAGCCAGGCTGCTGCATTTCAGCAGTCACAGTCTCATTTGCTGGTTATTATCCCCCCCAGAATCTGTCTCCTGAACAGACACTTTCCTGTAAGAAATAACTTCTCACTGAAGAGCAGCCTCATTCACATGTTGTAACCACTTCTTGGTGCTGATTCAGCCAACAATACACTTGTGGTGGTTTAAAAACACAAGCAGATCCCTGGGTGGAAGCTTAAAGCCATATGCTCTGTGGGGATTTACAAGCATGTCATGCAGTCTGGCTTCCTAAGGATTTTGCCCTTCTGGGGCCCTGTGGCTCTGGGCAATCTGTTTTCTCATCTGAAAGGGCGGGAAATGGTGCTGTTGTAGCTGGGTGAAAGTGCCATAAATGGCCCATCCCAGGTGAACCATAGGAACTCCAACAGAGAATTCAGCCCTGAACACATGGACACATCTCTCTCCTCATATCTGTCTGTGCCAGTTCCCAGCTGTTTGGTACCAGGCTCAGTGGCTGCTGCAGGTCCAGGCACCGTGGGTAGCCAAGTGTGGGCTGGGCACCTGTGACAGCCCCCCTGTCCTGAGCTGGTGGCCTTTGGAACAGGTTCACTGGTTACCTGACTCGAAGCACAGGCAGCACTGCCGGCTCCTGAGCATGTCCACGGACGGGAAGATCCTGGTGTGGAGGGAGGAGCAGGAGGGCCGGCTGGCCTTGGCCGACGGATTCGCCGTGGTGGCTCAGCAGATCCCTCGCAGCACTCAGCTGAGGAAGGTGAGTTCAGCAGCAGAAAACCAGCTGATTTCACAAAAACACTCTAAACCCCAAAGCCCACGTGTCAGAGCTCACCCTGCACACGAGAAAGAGCAGGAAAATCTCATTGTGAACATCACAGTAACCCTCGGTCCCCATTGCCTTTACCATACTGGTCACTCCTGGAAGATGACTACAGCTGAGGCTTTGCTGCTGGGATGGAGAAGAGAACTCACTTGTAATGATACAAATTCACAAGAATCCCTCTGTGGGAGGGTACAGTAGGGGTTAAAGGCTGAGCAGTGCCCCTGGCTCTGGGGCAGGCCGGGCCTTTCTGTGTCACTCCAGCTCTCACACCAGCTCTGTCTCTCTTCCTCCCAGCTGGCCTGGGCAGAGGCAGCCGTGGGGGTGACCTCGCTGTCCTTCTCCCCCCTGGACCCGCACGTGTTCGTGGTGGGTGTGGAGGGTGGCTGCTGCCTCAGGTGCTCCACTGCGGCCCCGGCCCTGGCGCTCCTCCCCCCGGGCAGCTCCGTTCCCCTCCGGGCGCCGGCAGAACTTGCCTTCTCCCCCCACGCTGGGCCCGTGTACTCCGTGAGCTGCTCGCCCTTCCACAGGCAAGTGCTGCATGTTGGGCACTCTTATCCTGCCCCTAAACACGTGGTTTTGAAATGGCCACTGGAGGGACGTGTGTACAAGTTCCAAAACAGTGGCACCTGCCATTGTGAGGTTCCCATTAGAGGGGAAGCAATGGGCTCTGGCTCTGGGAAGCTGCCCATGGATGCTCAGTGCACATGAGCAACGTGAGCACCTTCCTTGCATCATCCTAGATGTTACAACCATAAATCAGCTTAAAGACAAGGGTAGGAGCTGAAAATGTCCTTTCCTTGGGCAGATCACTAAGTATCTTACTAAAAGATTTTCTGACATCAGAAATCTCACTGTAGCTGCTGCCAGAATTTAAATGAGAAGCTCCCATCTCTGCCAGCAGCTCACCCACCATCCCACAGAGGCCCCAAGCATGAAACATGCTGACAGCCCAGGTTTGAATTTAATTTGCATGAGACAAACCCAGCTCGAACAATGCCCAGCTCTAGATCAGCAGTTCTCAGGCATCCCTGGGCCACAACCCACCAGCAACTCTCACTGGTCAGCACAAGCCCTCATTAAGCTTAATTGAGGGCAGTAACAAAGCTGCATCTCTACAGCCCAGGGCACAGCTTGGCAGTGGCTGCTTTAGAAAACACACTCAGCCCTTGAGAAAGCAGGAATATTGTCTGAGGTCACTCTCCTTGACTGATTTTTGTTCCATGTTTTTAGCAATAAAGCAAAACCACGCTGTTTCTTGCTTCCTCCCTCCCCCAGGAACCTCTTTCTGAGCTGTGGAACTGATGGACAAGTTCACTTGCACTCCATGCTGCAGACACAGCCCCTCTTTGCCCTGCAGTTGTCACAGAAATACCTGTTCTGTGTGCGCTGGTCTCCAGTCCGGCCGCTCGTCTTTGCAGCTGCATCTGGGGAAGGCAAGTACCTGCAGGAGCCTCCCCTTGGGCATCAAATGAAGCTTGCTGGGTGTTAATTAGTCCAAGTCAGTTGTACTGATTGCCAGATCACACAAGCAGAGAGCAGTGTCCATTGTTTGCACTGTGCAATTAGTACAAGGGGGTAATTTCTAACTTTAGCAAGGGGACCAGTCATTTTTCACTTTTGACAATACCTTTACATCTGTTGCCACAGTGACTCACATGGCAGGAGCACTGTGGCTAAAACATACTCCCAGCTTCCTTGTTTTTGACATTTACTTCCAGAACTAATGGTTTAAACCAAGAACATTTTCCTTAGAAAATTGCCCAACCATTTTTGAGTTAAAGAAGGGAGATCTCAGAATTTGCCAAGCTGGTTTCAGGTTTCTGACAGCAGAATAAAGCCCTGCTGTCTTGCAGTGATGTCAGCTGTCACAGCCTAGACACCATCAGCAGGGGGAACAGGTTAAAAATAACTTAGTCCCAGACTAAGCAGATACTCACCTGTGCAACACAATGTGTTCTACCACAAAGCTGCACTGAATGTCTGTGTCTCCAGGAGAGGTGCTCCTGTTGGACCTGGCCAGGAGCACACAGAAGCCCACAGTGTCCCTGAAGCAGGCCCTGAGCCACTGCCCCGTGTACTGCCTGGAGTTCAACAGCAAGCAGACACAGCTCCTGGCAGCAGGGGATGCTGCTGGCACAGTCAAAGTCTGGCAGCTGAGCTCCGACTTCACCGAGCAGGGACCCAGGGAAATGCACCACCTGGAGCAGCTGGCAAGTGAGAGCACCGACTGAGGCAGCAGTGGAGTGGGACTGCCCTGGCTGCACCAACAGCTCCCCACTCACCTGTTCCAGTGCTGGGGAACAAAGGTAACCCACAGCTGGGTAACCCATGTAACAGTTAAACTTGCATTCCACCATTAAACACAAGGTGATGTGGTTCGACCAGTAACTTTTATTGAAGCACACTGCAACATGTTTCTTTTCCCTAAGAGTTTTAAGCTAAGCAGTTTAAGGTTACATCATAAAGTAACATTGATTATTGTAGAGCACAAAGAGAGAGAGACACATGCAGAGCTACAGTCAGCAAACGTGAGCATGTCCTTTGCATCCTCTGGGTCTAGTGTTCTCGATCAATTGACAAAGAGTGAACGTGTGAATTCTATGTAGTCGTAGGCAGAAGGCAGTTCCCTGCCCTTGCCATCCATGTAGGGCTTCATGTGAGAGATGCAGTAATCGGCCTGTTCCCGGGTCAGGTTCTGGAAGAGACAGCATGGAGGTGAGAGGGGCTCTGGGGCTGTGGAGGGGGCAGTTCCAGGCAGCCCTCCTGTCCCCTGCCCTTCCCTGGGGCAGGCACAACTACACCCAGCATGGAAATGCTCTGGCTGTTGGCACTGTTGGTTAAAGGGCTGGAAGTGTGACCAGTCTTCCCACCAAAGAGCAGACAGAGCAGGTAACAGACATGAGGAAGCTCTGCAACCTCTTTATTTCCCTGCCAGCTGGTGGGATTCAGACAGGAAAAACTTGCTGCCTTGGCAGGGCAGTGACAGGGAGGAGGTGTTCCTACTTTCTAAGCTTAGGCCGAAGTTTCTCCTTTGAATCACTGGAGAAACATCTCCCTCTAGTCTCCCAAACAATGAAAGGGAAGCTGTGGGGTCTGAGCACAGTGCACTCCCTTCCCAGGCCTTTGAGTAGCTCTTGTTTTACTCAACCTGAGCAGTTCTTTGTCAGTTAAAGCTTTTCCTCCTCCTCTCTAGAGCCAAGGAATCAACTGAGTAGGGCTGTTAGAGCAATTTCTGTGTTGCTGCAGAGGATCCCCTGACAGGGTCAGAACTGACTCAGCCCCAGTGACATGAACCTTCGAGCCATTCGAGCTGGGCTTGGCTCACAGTCCATCCACAGGAAGCCCTGTGTGTTCCTCCCCAGGGGTCACAAGCCCCACTCACCTGGTAGAGCTCCTCCTTGGTCACATAGGGCTTCCCCTCGGAGCTGAGGGCACGGAAGGCGCTCTCGATCTCCTCGCTGGATTTCACATTCTCTGTTTCCCGGCTGATCATGAACGCCATGTACTCCTGCAGGGACACGTGGCCATCCCTGCCAGCAGAATACAGTGTGAGCACCCAGAGCACTGCACTGCCAGGCCCTGCAGAGAGGGGCTGGGACTGCTCTGGGAGGAGTGAAAGCCTTAACACAGGTGACTCAACACCAGATCATTGTCCCAAGTCCATTTCTTCCCCACTGTCAGACTTCCACATGAGTTGTTGTGCAAACAATCCCAGCTCTTAGGCTGTGAGGAACCTCCCAGCCAACACTGACACACGTTTTGCAGTACAGAAAGGTCCAGCCCACATACCTGTTGGGATCTACAGTGTCAAGGATAGACTCAAACTCAGGGTCTGGCTCTCCCTCCTCCACCATGGGCAGGTCGTAGCCGAGAGAGCGCAAGCAGGACTTAAACTCCTGGTGATTAAGTCGTCCAGACTTGTCCTTGTCAAAGTGCCTAAAAACATAAAAAAGTGCCCACATTTTTAAGTGGCAATTGTTGAGTCCTCACAGATGAAGTGGGCTGAAAACTAGAACAGGTTACAACTGATACAGTATTCTATAAATATTCTATCTAACATACATAAGAAGTATAGACAAATTCTTTACATTGCTTAAAAGGCATCCTAAAAATGGCTGTATTCCCAGCTGGAATGCAGTGGCACTCCCAGTTCCTACAGTGGGAGGCTCTGGGGTGGCTCCGGCTGTGCCCTGCCAGCAGCAGGGGCTGGTTCTGCTGCCCTCTGGCAGAGAGCAGAGCAGCTCAGCACAAAGGGGGCCAAAACCAGAGGAGCCACAATGGATCTATGACAGAATCCTGCAAACAGGAGCCATCCACATCCCAGAAATCCCTCCCAGGAATTCCTCAGGTGTGTGTTCCCTGCACTCACTTGAACATCATGCTGAACTCCTTCAGGGCCTCCTCAGTGACTCCAGTGGTGTTGCTGAAAGGGAAGCAGCAAAGCTGGTGAGCAGTTCCTGAGCTGTGGAACTCAGAGTCCATCTGCCCCCAGCCACAGGGTGGGGACAAAGGAACAACCAACCTGTACACGTGGCAACACCTGTAATGGAACCTGCCACAGCTGCACAGGACAAACTGACTCCATTGACATGTCACCACTGCTCACAGCCAACAGGAGCTATTCCCAAACCTCCTCCCTCTGCAGGGAGGCAGGAGGTGGTGGGGATGTACAAGCTCCCAGCACAGGACACTCCAGCTCTGGCTGCAGGCAAAGGCAGCTGTGCCCCCTGTCCTTTCCCCCCACCCCAAGTCAGACCCTTCACACCCCACGTGGGCTGGGCAGTACCGAGCCTGGATCTGCTGTTCCAGGTTGTGCTGCATCCTCATGCCCAGCTGGTCCAGTTGGTCCCACTGCTGTGCCAGCCCCACAGTGCTGTGTTCTGTGTATTTGTTGTCCAAGATAAGTGCCTCTTCCATGGCTGCCCCAAGGTCCTCAATCTTCTTCAGCTGGCTCCTCATAGCTCGTATCTCCTGGTGCTTGCGCTGTGAGGAGGGAGTGAAAGGGAGAAAAATCATGGAGCACCAAAAAAAACTACCTTAAAAAGCCAGGGGGAAGGGTTAGACTCTTCTTTTTCTGCAGGACTGTATGTACATATACTGGGATTTGTAAAATCAGATTCACAGCAAGGTTCCCCTTCATGTTCACTATTGGAAACCAACAACAGCGCTTGCAAACCAGTTCTGGAGACTAAAAAAACCTCTTTCTTATCAGGAAATGTGCTGAAAATCCTGTATCCTCCCTGCCCCACCTGCTCCTTTAGGAAAGAGTTAAAAAGGGAGAACTACATCACTGTTGTTTAATGGTTTGTGATGTGAGCACATACCAGATATGGGAATAGATAACCCCAGAGGTCTCTGCAATACTCAGAATGGCTAAAATCAATTAAGAGTTTACCATATAATTACACACATTTCCCTTCCCACCCCGTGTTCCCAAGCCAGTTGGGAATGCTGTTTCAGCCAGAGGTGCACGTGTCTTACTTTAGTGGCTTCCAGCTGCGACTCCAGCGTTCCTGATTCCTCCACCATACACGACCTAAACACATAACCACAGTGAGGGAATGCTCTTATCCCATCAAAAATGGCACGTGGGGCTTGAAATTAACAGTCCTTCCTTGAAATGAAAAATCCTTTCAGCAGTATTGTTCTCCTATAGGTATTTCAACCCTGGTTTTGTGTTTTGTTTATTCTGACTCATCCTGTTTCGTACTGACACGTGTAATATCTTGTCTGATTTTTATTTCTATATAGAGTTAATTTCTAGCCCCATTTGAAAGGCAACGTGATCAGCAGCCACACTTCATGCCAGACTCAAAGCACCAGCTTCACTGGACCTCACAGAATTAGAACTTAGTGCAGTCCCACCCCCTGCCCGTGCCCAGCACACACACACACCAACTGCAGGGGAGTCACTGCAGACGGGCTGGGTTTGCCAGTCAGGTACAGGAGCTCTACAGAGCTGTGTTACAGGGGAGAACATGGGGGTAAAAAACATGGTGAGAACTACTGGTTTGGTTGAAAAGTAACCTTACTGTGGTGTAATCCCTGCAGAGAGCTCCAGGCCTGTGCTGCTCCCAGTGCCTGGTGGGCAGGTGCCTTTCCCACCCTCCTCTCCACACAGCCCCTCTGCCCAGGGATCTCCTCTGAACATGCAGGTCACCACTGTGGCTGGGCTCTCCAGGATCTCCTAGCTATGGACAGTCTCTGGATGCTGCTTCTCCCCACCCAGGGGCCCAAGCAATCTCTAAGCAGCCGTGTTTGGGAATCTCTGTCCTTCCAACATGTACGGTGAGAGCTCACACTGAATGACCTGCACATGGGCACTGTGCAGCTGGGGTGTCCTCCCCTCTGACTCTCTGGTATTTAAGTTCCTAAAACCTGAGTCTCTGGTATTTCAGTCACTAAAGCCAGGTTTTCATCCTCACTGGAGTATCTTCTCCCACATGCTTTTGAGCTTCTTGAGGAGGGGATTTCAAGTGCAGAATCCCTCTGTAGCAGTGACAATGCACCAAATGTGGGTGTTTCTCATTGCAGGGTTAAGGCTCGGACTCAAGGCACGTCTAGAGGTGAAGCACAAGCCCAGAGCCCTGAGCAGGAAGCTGGGAACCAACCATGGAGAGAGTCCCCAGGGAACCAAACCTCCAAGCATCTCTAAGCCGTGAGAGTTAGTTGGAAGGAAAGCGAGCCTTGGAATTAAAGAGTGCGTTTGAAAACCAAAGTGAGGTAAGAAAATAAGAGGAAAAAACCTTCCAGATAGATCATCCCCAACTTCATACTGATAGACACGAATGACACGACGATATGCTATGCTAGTCAAAGGAAAGAAACCAAGTAAATTCCAAAAAGGAAGAAAGAAAGAACAGAGGAAAGAACACACCGAAACACGGCCACTGCAGTGGAGCCACACTTCCAAGCCAGCACTGCCTTGCACCAAACACAAGCAAGTACTCAATGAGAGAAAATTATTCAGATGCTGGTTGCACATACACAAAAATAAATAGATTATTTCCATGTAAGTCACCAAAAAGTGAGTCTCACAGATTGTTTAAAGGCATTTTTCTTCCTAAACTCCAAATTATTCTTTCTCCCTTTCCCATTCCAGGCAGTGCTGGGTGCACACAAGCAGCTGCAAAGCAAGGTGTGTGCAGGGCAGCTCTTCTCCTTCCCTCTTGCCAAGCCAGGCTAAGCACAGCCAATGCCTCTTGGGACTAAATCCATGGGTTTAAGCTATTCAGGCAGAATTAGGGACAAATTCTGCCTGGCATATCAGCAGCCCTCTGGTAATTTGTTCAACAAAAGAGCCTGGCATGAGGATCTCCAGCTCTGACCCTGCCTCTTTGAGTAAATGGGTCCTTTCTGTTCAGTCGTTCTTGGATACCAGAGCTGATCTACACCACCCTTGGCAAAGGAGCAGGGAATTCAGCACCCATTCCAGGGAAATCTGCTCAGTTCTATCCTTTGTACCACACAAATGGTGCAAAGTGGTTTTATCTGGCAGAATCCAAGACACTGTGATCGAATCAGCAGCACAGTCATCTGCAAAGATTCCACCCTTTCCTTAGGAAAAGCCTTCTCTTTAGGAGCAAGGCCCAGCCTTCTCCAGCCTCTGCCCTGGCCCAGACACTGTTTGTTGGCATTTTGCATCAGGGCTCATCACAAAGCTCCCATTGTGCTGGGACTTGTCCTGCTGAAGGAATTTAACTGGACAGACACACTTACAGAGGGGTTTGGATCTGAAAACATGTAAAGATCTTATTATTTCCTTTGCACTTCCAGACCAATGACCAGCACACATCCTTACTGGGAACTATTCCCATGGACACAGGGTGGCTTAAAAGTGCCCGTGTCAAACCTGGCAAACCCCAGGGAGCCCATGGGGTGGTGGTGGAAGGTTTGTTTTCTCCTGTCAAGACTGTAACCTGGGTGGGCCACAGTTCTGCTGCACATTAAAAACTGGGCAGTTCAGATTTGCAAATACAGAGTTTTAAGATACATAATTTCAGTAAAGCCTCGTCATAAGACTCTTCCCTTCCCCTCACCAAAACAGTCAATACTTTGGAGATTTAAATTGTTCTGAGAACAGTTATAACCGAATGTTTTATTTTGCTAAGCAAACCTTTAAACTGGAAAACTAGGAATGTCAGAATAGTCTGCCTTTGGAAAACAGCTCCATTCTCACATTCTTGCCAAATTAAGAACCTTTTCCTGCACCAGCCCTTGGAGAAAGCAAGAATAAAAGTCAGGACTTCAATGGTGTGCCAGAGGCTGCCCACTGGAATTTCTTCTGCTCTTGATTGGGAAATTGTTATATTTCTACTGGTTTATACTTAACTACTCCAAGAATCCTGTTTCCTGTGTCTGCACCTCAGCCACAGGTGCTTTTCAAATAAAGGGGTTTCAGCACAGCTTTCACAAGCGATGTAATGACAGAAGAAAACACAGAGCAGAACACATCACCAAACTTTTAAAGATATAAAATTCAATACTGACCCATCTAGCAGGTAAGTCCTGTAGAATGTGAAGATCCAAACATCAGGCAGCAGGACAGAGAGAAGACAGTAAGAGAGGGACAGAGATTCGGGTGGGAAGCAAACATCAAAAAGTTAAAAATCATATTTATATTTCATTATTTCATGAAGACACAAACAGAACTATTTGTAAACACACAGAGACAGAGAATCACAGGGTTACGTGAGAGAGAACTCACCTCCTCCAGCCCCCAGCCAGAGCCTGTCAGAGCTGCTGACAGCACTGACTGAGCAGGGCACCTGCAACACTCAACCTGCAGAGTTTTATTTCTAACACAGCAGTTAAATCTTTACTCCCTCTCCTCAGAGGTGGTTATTATTAGACAGCAGCTCAGGGAAGGGATTACAAAGTTTTAAGCTTTTTTCACAGCTTCTTTCTCTACTGGAGCTCCAGCGAGATCCCCAGGGCACTGTTCAATACTAAAGGGCATTAACAGAAATGCTGTTGGCACTTCAGTCTGCCTGGAGCTACTTGTGCTCCACCTCCCAGCTGTGCTGCAGGCTAGTTCAGGAGTAACTGGAGACCTGGAATTACTGCAGCAAAATAAATTCAGAAGCAGGAACCTTTTTTAAAGTCTGGTGTTCCAGGGTTTTCCTCTCTCCTGTACCAATGGGGCCTCCCTCAATTCCCAGCTGCAGGGGATGAACCAAGTCCTGATAAGCTGTTTTTAGCAGGAGATATTTACAACTTAGTCCAAAGAGATGTCAGGTGGATACAAATACCAGCTAAGGAATTCAATAGGGCAGCTCCTGGAAAGACACACCATACCTGGTCTCCTGGATCCACTGGTGGAAGGCATTGGCATGCTGGGCAAATTCTTGGCGCAGTTTGTCGTTCTCTTCCTGCCTTCGCTGCTCCTTCTGCAGCTCCAGTTCACGTTCCTGGGAAATTAAACAGAGAAATGATGGGATTGTCATCATCCTATAAGGAACAAAAACTAAGAGCTGCGTCCCAGCAGAGTTCTGAGGCCCTAAACAAGACAGTGCTCAGTGTCCTGGATATCCAGAGAAAACCATCTCAGTGACAACTCAGAACATTCCTACTGATTCTCTACTGGAATGGAACCAGCAGCTGTTCCACTGCACAGAAGAGAAGTTCAAGTTATTTTACAGTCAGGAACTGAGACACATGTGCTTTGCCTTTGGAAAGGCCACAGGTGGAAACCCACCAAAACAAGTGACAACAGCACAGGTTCATGGTTCTGCATTTTGAGGTATTTCCACCTGCACTACAGTAACAAACTCTTGTACCAATTATCTTGCAGGATGACTTCTAGGGATAACTGAAAGGCCACAAACTACAAAGACTCTTTCCCTCTCTGACTTGCCTTGATGATTTTCTGCAGATTCCTCCAGGTTTCCTCGAGAGCCTCCATGGTGAACCAGGTGTAGGGGTTGGAGGCCACACGGAAACTCTTGATCTGGCGATCCAGCTCTGCCAGCTGGTTGAAGTCAGCCTGGGCAGAGCTGAGGGAGGACCTGAAAGCGTCGTGGGCCTCTCTGAGGGCTTTGATCTCCTCCAGGGAGTTGCAGCGCACGGGGTCCGTCAGGTCCTCCTCAGCGTTCTCAAACCAGCTGTTGAAGGCAGAGGCCTTCTTGGCAAAGGTCAGGAACAAATCCTCAACCTTGGGAAGAGAACAAATCCAGGTGGCCAGTTATGCTCTGCAGGAGCTGATCTGGAGTTAACATACACCATATGTTACTGATTTCTTGCAAGCATCTCAAAAATTCCTGTGTCAAGTCTCCAGAATCTCCACAACCATTAGTTGCCAAAGCATGAACAAACTGCAGAGGCTGCAAGTAGCTGTGTTTTATGAAGGGCACAGTCAGATTTCTGTAGCCCCCTGGTTGGTCCCTCACCTTTCTGAAATGCTCCTGAGCCTCCAGGAGTTTCTTTTTCCTGGCAGCAGAGTTGGCAAGCAGCTGATTCCAGCGTTTCATCAGGGACGCGTGCCGGGCCTCGATGGCCTTGGACTGGATGTGCTTGGCTGCCAGCAGCTGGTCTTTCAGAGCAGTGATGTTGGCAATTCCCTCCTGCTGGAAGGCCTGAAGGCCAGCATCGAAAGTTTCCTGGAGCATTAAAAGAACAAAACATATTATACATTGTATTTGAGTTTAGATTTCTCAATATACTTCATATATTCTTGTGTACTGTGGAAGAGTTCCCTGTTCTGTCCATCCCTCACGGGGTGGCAGCAGCAGCAGCACTGACCTGTTTGGTGAGCAGGGTTTGCACTGAGGACAGGTCACGTCCATAATCATCTGTCTTCAGGCTGTTTTCCTTCTCACCTGGAAAATTAAACAGACTTTGTAAAAATGTCATTTCTCCATGTCAAACATGGCCTCTGTTCCAAATCAGGTTATCACAAAAGCAGGAACAGCACTGCTGGGTTTAGCTCTGCTTGTTCCAACATCAAGGGAGGAGCTACTGGAGATCTTGGGAGATGAAGGAGCATTTCAGTTTGTTTCTGAGCAATACTGTGCTCCAGCACAGAACATACCTATCCACGACTCCACCACATCTGCCTTCCAGTTGAACTGGAGGAAGGCTGAGTTCTCATCCAGTTTGGCTTTCCTCTGAGCTGCTGCTTTCTCCAAATCTGACACCTTGCCTCTGAGCCCCTTCATCTTGGCAGTGATGTTTGCCTCGTGGTGATTGTTCTACATGACAAAGGGGAGAAAAAAAAGCATCTCTTGTGATGTTAAGGTCATCTGAGGCATCCAAGACACTGGTGACAGAGCAAGGACTTCAGCTGAAAGGTTCTGTCTGAGAAACAGCTCTGAAAGCGAAACACCCACAGCTTATTCAGCTGCTAAAAATGACTAAGAGTTCTTTTCAAGGAGATGAAGAGAACAGCAGGTCTGCTGTGGCATGGAGATGTCCTGGGGAGCCTTGGAAGGTTTCTCTTTATCAGTTTCTGCTCACCTTCTTAATGAGATCCTCCCCGTTAGCACAGACATCGTTCACTCTGTCCTTGTGCACAGTAAAGTCAGTCTCGAATGCCTCGTGCTTCTTCAGCAAGCCCTGCAAACATGAGACACAGGCCTTTCTAAAAATCATTGCTGACCATTATAAACTCTGACAAAACTATTAATTGTAGCTGGTTAGCACAGCTTGCTGATTTCCTGTGACTAAAGCAGACTGATACTGACTCCCAGTCTAGTCCAGGCATTGGATGTAACCAGAACGTCCATCACAATCAAGAGATGAAAAGCTACACCAAACTGCAAGCCATTTCTACAGCAAAGAGCACGCTTGGGATGCCTTTATAAAGTGAAGTCATGTTTTTTACAATGTAGGCCTTCAAAAGGAGCCAACAACCACCTCTAACTGCCCTTCCAGTCTAGAGGTTTGTTATGCTCTAACCAACAGCAATGCAATGACCACAAGGTGCTGGCAGCCTCCTCCATACCTGGATAGCAGCAAGTGTGTCCCCATAGTCCTCACTGGCTACCAGGGTCATTTTCTCATTGATCCAGGCTTCTTCTTCCTCCACATTTGCTACAAACTGCTGGTACTCCAGAGACTCCTCCAGACGCTGCCCCCTGTGTGGGGAAGGTAAAAGGGGTCAGTGTTGCTTTATGGCTTTTTAGAGCAATATGTGACCCATACCTTAAATCCCTGAAATTTAGTAAATCTGGGCATTATGAGTCCATGTAACTGTTTTAATTAATCCTGAATTTTATAGAAATTCATACCTAGCAGCAGCCAACTGTTTTAACTCCTTCCAGTGATCCACAAACTGAGCCAGTCTCTGCTGTATCTCCTCCTTGCCAATTGTGTTGTCATCTGAAAGCTTCTTGCCCGTGTCCAGGACACCCTGCAGAGAAACACACCGTTACCAGAACATCACCTGCTCTCCTTATATTTATTCTGTTTGGGTTCCAGCAAACCTACTGTGGCTTTATCTGTGCCACAAAAGGTGCTGCTCACAGAGCCACCTGTCCAGGAGAGGGGTTTACCTGGATAGCTGGTTCATGGGCAGCTAATTCTGCCTCCAGGCGCTTGTGTTTCTTCCTCAGGTTCTGCACCCCAGTCAGGTCTCTGCCATAGTCCTCTGAGCTGACCAACAGCTTCTTCTCTCTAAATCCAAGAGAGAAGAGGGGAAGATCAAATTTGAAAATTACTTTTAAAGGTCAAACCTGACAAAACGCCCCCCCAAACTTCAGATAAGGAACTGCTCAACACAGCACAGAAATACTGGGTGTAAAAACTTATGTACATATTATTAGTATGTTCAGGGATATTGTGTGGGGGAAAGAAGGAGGTGACAGGGGGCTCATCATTTATTTCTGAGGGACAGAACTTCTCCGTCCTGTTTTCTTTTTACAAATATAGATGCCTTTTGTAAAGTTTACCTGCTGCTGTCCAATTATTTTTTTTGTTTTAAAAGCATGACAGAAGAAGTGCTCTAGTTGGAATGACTCCTGTCAGGCTCACTTTGTTCCCTCCTCCTGAGGTACTAACACCAACATGGAAGGAGATTTGACTAATTACTACAACCGCCTAAAATTTAAAAAATACTTGAAACTGAAAAAGGTTTCAATTCTTGGTAGGACCTTTCCTAAAATACTAGAGCCAAATTTCAGCTATTTGGTCTGTGTCTTAACGACGTCACATTTTCTGCTTCGTGGGATTTGACCAAAGAAAACTGCAGATAAGAAGCCAAACTTGAGTTTTCCTGGAATGGGAGCAAAAGTGGTTTCTTGTAACCACACCACACACTGTGAGTGCCACTGGCAGTCAGAACGTGTCCCCAGGGGCAGAACTTCCAGGGCACCCACTTGATCCAGGACTCCTCGTCGTCCATGTCGCGGAAGAACTGGTGCAGCCGGTGGGACTCGTTGAGCTTGGCCCGCCGAGCAGCTGCCATGCCCTTGATCCTCTGGAAGCGCCCGTTGATGGTCTCCCGTTTGTCCTTCACTTGGGAGGTGTCAAAGGCACTGCTGGTCATCAGACTGTCAGCCTGGCTGTTCAAGTCCTTCAGCCGGTCCTGGACACGCGAGGAGAGAGGGTGGGAATTGTTTGGGTCCTGTTTTGGTGCTTGTTATGCCAGAACACAAATCAGAACCTGACTGTGCAGTCAGAGCTTTTAGGAACAAAAAAACCTGCTGTGACTGCAGCAGGTACCAAAGTGGCATCTGCAGAATTTATAGGACTGTGATTTATCTTCCAGAACTAAGAGAGAAAGCAATACCTCATGAGCAGATATATCAGCTTCCAGTAACTGATGTTTTTTCAGAAGGTTGTTAACGGATGCCAAGTCCTTCCCATAATCTTCAGATGCCAACAAGGCCTCCACCTGGGGATAGAGGAGGGGGAAGGGAATGGAGAACAAGTTACGTTTTTAAAAACTCCTTGAAATTATAATGCTTTAAACTGTGCAAATTACTTGTCGGTTTTCTACAGTGTGGATAAACCTTTGCCTTGTCATCTTTCTAATACCTGAAACATTCTGTGCAAATTTGCTTCTTCTCACCTCACTGTTCAGAACTAATAACATGGACGCATCCACTAGATTTGTATTGGTAATAAAGATATATTTTTTTAAATGAACCTAAACTTGCTCAAAAGTAGACAGTGCCCCACAAACTCTGCCATCAGAAAAGGGAGTTAAAAAATGGGAAAAACAAGCCCTGCAAGTAATTAATTCCCATCCTGGTTACCTCTGAAAGCCAGAAGTCAAAGTCCTTGATTCCAGTGTTGAAGTTCTGTTGTTTATTGGCTTCCTTGAGTTTCTGACTCTTCTCTGCTGATTTCTGCACCAGGAACTGCCACTGGTCAGCCAGGGCAGCCAGACGTGCCTGTGGGAAAACAGGAAAGTAGGAGCAGAAGTCCTGATACATTCCAAGCCAGAACATGGTGCAAGTTTGGCTGTTGGTTTCAGATATGCAAATGACAGTCACTATTCCATGCTGCTCAGATATAACTCAGTTCAGCTTTTACATCCCAATCAGGACTGGGAAAACTTCTCATCCTTGAGAAGGGAGAAGAATGATGCACCCAGTTCCCACTGCACAGCTAGAATAGGAAAGCTTCTATGAAACAGCTTTGTTTGAGAGGGACCCTCCTCCCTGAGTTATCCAAACAGGGTAATAAAATGCCAACAAAGGCAAAGCAAAGGATTTATTGCCCCCACCTTGACAGCGTCCTCGCTGCCGGCACAGGCGCCGCGCTCGATGAGGGAGTTGCCCATGTCGATGACGCCGCGGATCCGGTCGGCGTTGGCGTGGAGCTCGGCCTCGAAGGCCTGGTGCTTCTGGTGTTTGCTCTGCAAGCACAAAACGAGCCGTCAGACGCCACCAAAGGGCTCCCCAGTTGTTCTCATGGGCTCAGGTGTCACCAAGAGGTTTGCACACAGGCTGGGCTGAAGGGGTTCTCTCTCAGTGGGAATATCTGCCCTGAGTGACCACTGAGCTTTGGCCTGGTCGAGCTCTGGGTGAGCTGATGCACAGAACTCAGGCAGCACTTCTGCAGCTCACAGGGGGCTGTGCAGCACTGCTTGCACTGAGCTGAGCTGGTACTGCAGTAACCCTTCCTCAGGTTCAGTGCATCCCTGTGAAGAGCAGCAGTGACACACCCTGAGCACAGCAGATCATCCTTTTTACCCCTATAGTTTCACAGGTTTCTATTCCTCTTCCTAAAAGTAGCTACCAGCAATCACTGTTCCAGCCTATCTGCTTTCTGCAGATTTGATATTAGTCAAAGTCATACATGGCCACAATATATATATTTTAAAATAATGAATTAACAGCCAAAAACCTCTATAAAAACCCAACGGAGTCATTTGGTAAAAATGTTTGCCTGCCAAGTTGAGAGCACCATGAGAACAACAGGAGCCTGGGAGTGGGAGGGAGTGTGCAGCTCTCATATCCATGATCCATCCACCCACCAGGAATATGACAATAGCACAGGAGTGACAAGACAGGATTTGCAAGTATAAACTGGAAATGAGAGGAACACTGGACATGGGTAGAGAGTGCCCTGAGAGAATGGAATGAAAGGAAATGTTAGATTAAAACTAAAAGAGTGGAAATACTATAGCGCTGGCATGAGAAATTCTGCATGAACTGCTTCATTCTGGGAACTGTAAATCCCAAAGGCTGAGATTACAAAAACACATCCTTCAAAGCTACATCTACCAACATGGAAAATTCAATTTAAAAGCTGCCAATTGCATATCTCCATATAATTACCATGACAACAACCCCCAGACAAGCCTTTCTAGTTTAATATAAAATTCTCATTTTTTTTCAAGTAAAAATAATAGCAATTTAATGTACCACAGCCTAAGGTGACAAATGATTCTTTCCTTTCTCACTCATTAGCTTCCCCTTTCTTTGTTCTGTCCTCTCCCTCCACATATCCTCATTTCACTCCCTTTCTTGGACTCTACAAGTGCTGTCAGCTTTCCATCTGGTACACAGCTTTTTCTGGAGTGTTCTTTCTGTACAAGTCCCTTCTGTGCTATTGCTACCAGAATTAAGCCATGTGGGTCTCTCATTTACTGGATCCTCCATCTTCAGCATTTGATTCTACAAGCACAAGCCATTATTTCATGTATTAAACCACACCCAGAGATGGGCAGACAAGGGGATGACAGGCCAAACAGCCAAACCTCTGGAAAAGGAGGACAGAACCCCATTTTCCTATGGGCTAACTCCTAAAAAAGCCTGACCTACATCACTAACACACCACAAATTACACAGATCATGCAGAACACCTGCAAAACAAATACATAAATAAATGATGCTGAGTAGGCATTAACAAAAAAGCCACACCCATAACACAGGACCAGCAGCTGTACCTGGATGGAGGTCAGGAACTAACAGAAAACAAAGAGTTTGCATGAACTGATGGATGGAGCAGCAACCAGAGCTTGGGCTCACACAGAAAATATACAAAGAAAATAAATTCACATACCAGGGCTAGTCCAAACTACTTACCAGCAGTTTGGAAAGCTATAAAACAGATTGAGAGAAGTAGTTCAGTTCATTCATACTACTTCATAAACCAGTAGTAAAACATAACAGGTAACTTTATTCCTTATGACTGAAAAATAGATGAGACTTCACATTTTATAACACAATAGAGAGGAGACCCAAGAACTCCATTTCCTTATTTTACTGTGCAGGTGCTGGGAGAGAGACAGAAGAGCTCCTTGGGTTTCTTTAGGAAACTTGCTGCTGCAGATACCACATATCTTATTAATTATATGCATGAATAATTAATTATACACATGAATAATTACCAAGTGAGCTCTATTTTGGGTCCCCTTTCATGCATAATGTAACTTCCATTTTCTCCTTGTTAAAAGGAGACCATGTCCAACACGATGCATCACTGTTAACCCTGAACAAGAATTCCCGAGCATGGATTTTCTACCCAGAGAAGGCTTTGCAGAGCTAAAAATTCTGTTTGGATTGTTGAGCCCAGAACCACATTCACCTGGATGTTTGTGGGATCCTTATAGGACTCATCACTTGCAGTTTGGAGCTTCTCACTGATCCAGGCTTCTATCTCATCCACGTCCCGACTGAACTGCTGCAGTGTCTGAGACTCTCCCAGCTTCGACCTCTTCTCGATCATTTGAGCTTTCAGGCGGAGCCACCTGGGTGCAATTCAATACATGGCAATGAGACACTGGGACCACACAGAGCATCACCTTCAGCAGGTACAGAAGGTCCCTCAGGGGGCATTTCCCCCCCAGGCAGTGCCTGATCCCCCCCCCAGGGCAGCACTGACCTGTCCAGCACCTCGTTGCGCCGGTTGGCGATGACACCTTTGGCATAATGGTCGGCAGCGATCAGCTGGTCAGCAAAGGACTGCAGCACAGCAATCTTCTCCTCCTGGTAAACACAGGGGCCAGGGGTTAGAACAGAACAAGCCCTTTTGTCTTCTTTAAATACTCAGTGTTGCAAATGGGACTCTCTGAAGGACTGCAGAACACCTTTCACCTGTGGCATTTAGAATAAAGTATCTTTTGGATTTAGTATTATCTCCCCATAAATCCAGGCAGCTTTCTGTTACAAGAAACTGAAAATATACCCTTTTCTGTCATAAAAAAAAAAAGATTTGAATCAGTAAAAGATTTACACAAATGCTCACCACTATTCCTACACTATCTGTAGGCAGTGAAATACACCCTGATCTGCAGAAACTGCTTCTACCCTTCTGCAGAAGATCCCACATGGCCGAATTTTGGAACTGAACTTCAGAAGCAGGAAACTCTTTTGCTGATAATCCATGTCAGAAAAACAGAACTATTTCCCCTTACACTCCTCACCTGGACATTGATTGCTTTATCAAAATCTTCATGTTTCTTGATGAGAGCCTCCACGCTGTCCAGGGAGTCTCCCTTATCCTCTGTGTTCAGGAAAGCCTCCCGGGCAGCCATCCAGTTCTCAGCCTGTTCACAGTCCCGATGGAACAGCTGGGGAGAGAAACCTCCAAAGCATGAACAAAACACACCAAGAGCACTGCTCACCCCCATGGAAGGCTAAACCTTCTTATGAAAAGAGGAATTATTTCCCTTTCCCAAAGTGCAGCACAGACCTGCAGCTCCAGGCACTGGTCCAGCATCATCCTGCGCTGGACCCAGGCCTTCTCCAGGTCTGTCCGTTCTTGGTCCAGAGTGTCCAGTTTCTCCTTGATCTCTGGGCTGGCATAGTGGCCATGAGCCAGAAGTTGTTGTCCAAACTGTTCAAATGCCTGGAAAGTACCAGCCCTTGCATCTATTTCCGTGCGGTGTTCCTGCAAGGGGCAGAGGTGCCTGGGTCAGTAACCAGCTGGGGCTGATCTGGTTTGGGAACTCTGACTGGAAGGGGTCAGAAAGAGGCACATTGGCTGATGTTTATGATACATTTATCTCTCACATACCTGGTGCCTTTCCAAGAGAGCTTCAGCTCCAGTCACATCCTTTGCCAGTTCGTCTGAGGAGACCAGGCCCCGGATTCCATTGATCCAAGACATCAGGTCCCTGGGAACACACAGCAATAGGGGATTGTTCCCTCCCTCCATTGAAATAAGTCAGAACAGTGAAAACAGTTCTTTCCTGAACCACCCCACAAATGTCCTTGTGGAACAGTAAGCCACATACACCTCACTAATAATAAACGCCACAAACTGAGGAAGGGAATCTTCACCTGAAGTCACTGAGGAAACGCTGCAGGTCGTGAGAGTCCCCAAGCTTCTCTTTGCGCTGGTCAGCACGTTTGCCCAGACTATTCCAAGCCTGATTGAGCTCAGTACATTTTTCTTGGAGATCTTCAGCAGATTCTGGGTGTGACTGGATCAGACGCTGGGCAGTTTCACCAAGAGAATTCACCTGGCATTAGAGAAAAGGAAATAGAGAAACTTTGCTATAGTTCCACCATTTCTGTGGGAGAAAAACAAAGTCTTTGGGTTTGTCCTCCTCCCAATCTCACCTTGTCTCCCAGAGCTGCCAGGTCTCTCTCAAAGCCTTCATGCTTTCGCTGCAGGGCCTGAACACTGGCCAGGTCATGCCCATAGTTGTCTGTATTCAATGCTTGATTCTTCTCCTCTATCCATTCTTTGGTTTCATCAGCATCTCTGATTTGAAGGAAGGGAAGGCAAAAAGAGCATTAAAACAGAGATCATACCAGGGCCTCAGAGACCCTGCAGGCTGCCAGTTTGCAGAGAAGCCCAAGTAGCTGATGGTTCCATTAAATTATTTCCCAAGTGACACATGCAAATTTTGCCAAAACAGGACAGCAGTCCAGACCTCCTAAACCCACAGCAATTCCATGATTGCACACTAGCAAGTCTTTCTTTTCCTAGTAAAATCTAAAGAATTCCTGTTCGACCACCCTCCACTGAACAAGCTGGGGTTGAAATACGAGTTGTTTAGAACAGGTCACACTGTGTTTTAGGGCTCTTCACAGTCAAAGCACTTGACTGAGTCAAGACTAAGCATGACACAAACAGCTCACCTGTGGAATCTCTGGACCTCGTGGGCACTGCCCAACAACTGGCTCCTCTCCTCTGCCAGCTGCTGCAGAGACCTCCAGCGCTCATTCAGCTCCTGGGCGAGGGGAGAGCAGAGTCAGGATTGGCCTTTCACTACAGGAGAAGGTCACTACAACATTCTGCTTCACCCCAGACAGCCCAGCTAAATAAAGTAATTTTGATTTCTCCTGAGATGTAGAACCAAATTATTCTTGTATATAGTAAGATATTGATGTAACCTCAGGAGCAAATGCTGTATATGCCAATGCTTCTTTCAGTAAGTTGATTCAAAAGGGTTTATGAAGCTTAAGGAAAGACAAAGGCTGTGGAAAAGGAGGGTAAAAAACCTTCTCAGCTTTTAAATCAGCTCAGAAAACGTTGTACAATTACCTTGATGGAGTTGAAGGTTGCCACAGTGTGTACCATCAAACGTGCAGACTGTGGGAGAAGGCAGAAATAAAAAATGTAGCATTAAAGTCACCTCTAACCAACCAAAGCCAAAACTCCTTAAAAGTTAAGGTTTTTAAAACAATCAAAAACAATAAGAAAGGCAATGTAAGTAAATTACAAAAGCAATTAAGAATAATTGCTTGCAAGGCCCAAGGTATTAGAGCAAGAGTAGTTTCAAATTTAAGTGAGTACTGCCTTGTTTGTCTAAACTGAAGCAAACAAGAAGTCTTAAGGACAGAGAAGAGGAGAATTTAAAGGCAACTTTCAACAAATGAATTAAAAAACTCCAAACTCTTAGTCAGAGTTTAAGTTACTATGAGACCCTTCAAATTCAATGTATGTGTGTGGAATCTGTGCAAAAAATTACAGATCACCAGTCCTCACTGAGATGGCTGCATTTTCCACAATGCTCTCAAAACATTGCACACTGGTGTGGCTCACACAGCTTAAAAGATGTACAAGCAGCTTTAAGCAGAAGAGGGTGGATGTTAAATATAAAACATGGGAATGAAATACTAGGGAAAAGCACAATGTTGGATAATGTAAAAAATATTTAAGATATTTTTGTGCATCAGCAGGTGACAGCAATTCCATTGTAAGCCACTGATGAATGGAGAGAGGTTTCTTTAACTATTGCAGCAAATGAGCTGGAGATGACTCATGGAAGACATAAATCCTAAAGGAATATTGACATAAATGGCTTTGACTTTCAGGAATTAAACTTTTTGGATGTAGCAAGTAGAAAGAAAAAAACTCATGCAAAGGGAACAGACATTATTTCTCATCTAATGGCCATGCACTACCTACAAAAGTTGGGATAAAACTGGAATCAGTCCTGAGAGTACAAGCTCAAAGTACAAGCTTCAAGTTTTGAAGCAAAGAGGTAAAAAGCAGACTGCTGGCAATTTCTGTGGCACAGAAGGGTATGGCCTAAAAAAGATGATGTGCTGTAGTTTTTGTTCTATTTTCCTGTTGTGTGCTGCTAAGTGATGACACCTACCTTCCAAGGAGAGGCTGTCTTGGAATCAGTTTCATCCTGTTTGAAAATGTGAAGAAACAGCTTTAAATACAGAGCAGAACCTAAAACTATCAGAATATACTAAAATAATCTTTGAAAGATCTCCATGTTCCACCCTTAAAAGAGTAAATAGATTTTTACAGGTATTTATTTGTATCAGTTTGGGTTGTCCTGCTTGCTTACATTTGTGATGTGGGGCGAGACACTGAGGGAATAAAGGGCTCAAAGATAAGCTGATCTTTGTGTGTCCATTCCAGGTCATTTTAGTGAGTTCCACCATGGAAATGAACCACAATCACAGCTGAACTTCCACTTGTACATCCCAAACCTGGCACAACCTCCACACCATCCACCTCAGAATGAACACTTACCCTGGGCATCATCCCATAGACCTCCTGCAAAGGAGAAAGGACAAACAGAAACAACCTGTTATTTTCTAACAGAAAGAACATTTCCCCTGGTTTTTAAAAGGACAGATAGCAGGGGAGGTGCTCCCATCCTTCTCCAAACTGGTTCTCAGTGTGTGCTTGAGCCAGACAGTGCTCACACAGCCTAAATGTGCAGCAGGAATGGGAGTCTATTTGACCATCTACACATCATCTTGGAGCTCAGGAAATAAACAACCTGCTAAAATATTCTATTGGCACAGGATAGAATTATTTACAGAAACAGCAAAAAGTATGTAAAAACCTGGCAAAAAAATAGGTACATCACTTAAAAAACACCCCAAAACAGAAACCCCACAAAACCTCCTCTACTCTAAGCTGAGCTTTATTTTATTTCTCTTTTCCCTCACCATTTTTCCTGCAAATAAATAGAGACTGAATTTCAAATTTATAGGAAGTGAAGTTGATATATGGATTTTCCATGACTTTTACTATTATTTTGAACACTTTCCATTCCTAACAAAAAAAAAGGGAAAAGTTCTATATGGTGCAATTTGCTCTAGAACTATGAAACCCCCCCAGTTCTCAGGGTCCCCTTGTGATGGCCACAGCACAGAACAGGCATTCAGTATCTCTGGTTACAACATCACAGTTATTACACCAGAGAGCAAAAAGGAACAGTCTGCATTTTGCAATGCCAGGCAAAGACAACAGATCAAGACAGAGGAAAAGAAGAGGACCTGCTGCTGTACTGCTTGCACTTCATCTGCCATCAGCCCCTCTGACTCCAGGTCCTTGGCAACCTTGTTTATGTCCTTGAGACGTGACTCGTTCGCCTTCAGATCCTGCACAGAACAGGGAAACACCAACAGCATTAACATGCCTGAAGGGAAAGGCCAAAAGTGACCCAGACATTATTATCACAACATACCTTCTGGAAGTCATCAAATTTCTTCTGTAGCACCTCCACCTGCTCCAGGTCAGCTCCCACTTCCTCACTGGTGAGAGCTGCCTCCTTCTCATTGATCCACTGCTGCAGCTCATTGGCCTCACGGAACAGCATGAACTTCTTGCAGCTTTTTTCCAACATGCCTTTGCGTTTCTCTCCCAGCTCCAGGAGGGAGTGGTACCTGCAAAGGGAAGCAGGGGACAGTCAGGTTGAACTGAGCACACTCACAAGGGTTTCCCAAGTCCTGGTGTCCCCACAGACGGGGGAGATCCCTGCAGTTCTGCCACAGAATGAGCTGCTCGTGTGTGGTGGGGCACGTGCAGACTGGAGATGTTTCTCCCCCACATGGATTGCACACCAAAATGAGACCTCCCACATGCAACACCTCACTGGGAAAATGCACATCCAGATCACAGCTTAGCTCAGGGTAGGTGCTGATACAGCACCACTGCAGTGCAGGAATGACTCCACAGCCTCTTACTTTCCAAGAGGTATTTTTTAGCTAGAGTACATCAAGTTTGCCACCAGGTTTTTAAAACCCACCAGCCTCTCGTCTTTTGGACATAAATGTCTAAGTAGCCATTTTTCAGTGCAAAATCTGCTGAATGTTTAAACAGGGTGTGTATCTTTGATAACTGAATGTTTAAACAAGGTGTTCTGTCTTTGATAACACACCTCTGTTCAACTGGGAAATCCATGAAACTCATTTCACACACACCTTTTGCATCTGTGGAATTCCCAACATCACTGGTACTACTCCTCATTTAAATTAGAACAAATGCAGTGTGCAACCTCTAAAATGTTTAAATTGGTCTGAACAGGAAAATAAACCTCAAAAGACCAGACAATTATTTAAAACCACAAGAAAACTGATGTCTCCTGTTTGTGTCTTTGTAACCAGCCATACACAGCTGCACCTGGATGGGTTTTTTATGCCCTGAATCAGTTAGCACGTTGGTTTGCACAGGGATCAACAGCAGCAATTCTGTTCTCATTATTAAGCCATGGAGAAATCCCTTTAGGTGTTATTAAATCAAATAATCCAAGGCAGTGCTGGGGTCCCTCAAACGGGAATGTTCTCACTCCCCACCCTGCAGCACCTGGGCAGTGACACCTCCCAGCTGGAGGAGTTCAGTGCTGCAGCACCTTCCCAACCAACAGCTCAGGGACGACAAAACTGCTGAGGAAAATCCTCAGTGTCCTGGGCTGTAATGTCTGTACCTCAAACTGATAACCAGCCGTCCTTCCATGGAGCAGAGACTTTGTGGTTTTCTGTTTACTGTGCTTTAAAACTGGGTAGAAAGGAATTAAGGACCTTTTATATTGTGTTTGAATAGAAACTTTCTACTAAGTATGACTTGAGGAAAGACTTTTGGAGCCTGCCCTTACTGCAGATATTTGCCTCAGCACACAGTTTTGGGTATTACAGACTTGCAAAGCTCATAGAGGATCTGGGCAAATCTCCTTTGGAAGCAGATCTTACCTCAGAGTTGCTTTGCAACATTTGAGAGATTTACATAAAACTGAATTCTCAAGAAATACTTTCTCTATGAAAAGACAGTCAGGCACAGCCCCTGAACACTTTTCCTTTGGATTTCCCAGCAAATTCCATGACCATAATGCAAATTTGGTATTTTTTCCAAGGAGACATGAACACAGGTTTGAAAATTTCATTAATGTTAAAATTAAACCCCAATCATCCTATATAAACAAACTGTTGCTTTCTGACTACCCAGGATGGATGTTACTTTGTATGATAAACTATGATACCTGAATGTTCTCACACTCACATTCAGATGTGATGTAACACTTGGGGTATGTATTTTAGACATAAATAAAGAGTAATATACCTATTGGCACCTCAGAAAATGGAAGAGATGCCTTTTAAAGCACTGAAGCCTCATGTGGCAAGCAAAACCAGCCTGATGGAAAACACCATGAACCACTTCAGCAGCACAGAGGTGCCCAGCCAGGTAAGGACCCACAGAGCACCACGCTCATCTACACTGCAGAAACTGCCTCCTTCGGGTCTCTTTGGAGCAGCTTTCCCAAAGAAAGGAGCAAAGGGAGGATGAGCAGTGACAGGATGGAGACAGCATGGTTTAGAAAGGGCTAATCCTACTCACAGTTCTTCGACCTGTTTCATACGCAGAGATACACTGCCGACCTCCTTAGTTATGAGAGTCCTGCACAGACAGGGAGCACAGCAAACGCATGCGAAAAATTAGTCAGATTAACAAAAATAACGAAAGCAGCAGCTCCATCCAGGGATGACTGTCTGTGGTAGGACATGGGTAAGAGTTCACATGTAAATGGAGAGAATCAGGTGTCATTCAGAAGCAAACAAAGCGAATCAGACCAGGAGTACAACTCAGGTAAGGAAACTTCAGCAGTACAGTTGGGCTCTCTCTATAAGGTCTCCTCATTTCCTGATCGTTGGAAGCTAAAAGGTGGTCTCCTCTCCTTGGCTCTAAGCAGTGCACCCTCTTCCAGTTATTAAAAATTGTACCACAATTTTCCAGCATCTTTTCTTTCCACTGGGAAGTTTTTCTGTTGTGGGTTGGCAGTTTTTTGTGTGATTTTAGTTTTTTTTAGTTCTAGAGCTAACACTAATAATTATTGTATGTCCTTGTAATAACTGGTGACTCAAACAACTGAGTGGGAAGGAATTCTCACACAGAATGTCAGTGTAGCTGCACAAACAGATGGGAGTACACAGAAAACTTTCAGCTTTGGCTTCCAAGTGGTTTGATAAGATGAGTCAGTAGCTCCCAGCTATCACCCACAGCCCCTGCTGGACCTAATCTACAACTAACATGTGCTTTTTGTGCCATTACCAAGCAGCCTTGTAGCTTTCTGTTTCAGTGGCATGTTGCTCTTTTAGAAGAGAAAAATATTACCAAAAGAAGAAGGGGGGGCACATTTTAGCTCCTGTGATGGAAACAAATAATGGCATCACATTCCAGGAAAGGTCATGAGCCAGCAGCAAAGTAGTCCCAGCTCCTAAGGAGGTCACCTCCAGAGGCAGCCCTGTATAGGGAGAGCACTGTACTTTATGGAACCAAATTTCAGAAAGATTTTCAAAACAGATCACACATTAAGAAGTGACAACTACAAATACAAGAGCTGCTTAGGACATATATAACTCACAAACAAGTTTAAGTAGTTAGGTAACAACATCAAAAGGCACACATAAAATACTCAAGTCAGACAGTAAGTTGAGCTCTAGTGTCATGAGTTTTACAGTTAAAAATGGGAAAAGCAGCAAGAAAATCTAGAGTAAGGATAAAACAACTGAATCTGGTGCTTCTGGTAAAGGAGCCCTTTGTTTCTTAGTGTAAGAAGCACTAGCCTAAGCTCCTGGCACGTGTGAGGCAAAGGCCAAGCCAGCTGATGCTGGTGGTGTCACATGGCACGAGTGAGATCTTACTGGTTGTCGATCTGCTCCTGGCGCAGCGCGATGCTGCCCTGCTCCTCCAGCAGGTTCTCTCGGGATGCAGACTGGGCAGGGTCCAGTTTCTTCACATAGGCAGCTGGGACAAAGCCCTGGCGGTCATTGACTTCCACCTTCCACCAGTCCTGGCAGGCAAAACCCAAAGGAAGCACTGAGAAGCTGTCACCAAGCATGAAGCACACTAGGCAACTGAATTAACACAAGGAAAACAGAGATGCTCCCAACAGTCTGCTCTTTATGGAGATCATTTCAAAGACACTCTCTTGAAGACATGGAATTCCTCCATGAAGGGGAAATAAGTTCTCATGGACATGATCCCTGCAGTCTGTGCTGTTTATCTGACTTGGAAAAGTTGGCAGCTGTAGAGGAGCCATGGGAATTAACCAGAGAGGTTCAGCTGAAGTGCTGAATGGGGACATGGGAGCTAAATGTGTCAATACTTCAGCTTCTTTTAATGCTTTTACTAAAATCCACACAAAACCACACGACCACCAAGGGAGCCAGGCAGGTCAGCAAAGCAGGAGGGAAGGGCTTACCTTGTTGGTGCTGTTGAGTAGGGTGAGGATATCTCCCTTCTTCATCGTCACCTCCCGGGGACTCTTCTCCTGGTAATCATAGAGGGCCAGAACGAGCTCTTTTCCAGTCTCATCATCTGTGGGAGCAACTTGTTGCTAAAAAAGAAGGAGCACAAGAAAAGTTAGTTGTTCCATGTTTATTACAATCAGGGTATTGACCTAAGATAGACTTCAGCCTCTGTTAATGCTGCTGTAGTACCCTAGAGTTATTCTTGTTGAAACAAAGGCAGATAAACTGAATTTAAGTGCTGCCTGGGCTCAAACCTTGAAAACCACATTATATTGTTTTCTTTCAAAGCAACATATCTATCTGCTATTATTCTAAAACCAGACTGCTATTTTTATTGAGAAAACCAAGTAGAGTCTGCAATAAGGTCTCAAAAACAACAACTGTTATTAAACTTTGCCTTTACCTTTTGCTGACCCACCAATTTTACCAACACAATTGGCATCTTTCCTTACCCTGCAAGATTGGGCCTGTTCCCTCAATGCCTGGATGCTGCTGCCATAAGCAGAGAGATCAGACATCAAAGCCTCATGTTTCTTCAGAAGAGCCTGAAAATGAGAAAAACAGCATGTACACCTTGCCATTTTCCAAAAACTGCTCTGCCTAAAATATGTACTTTGGCTCCCTACACAGGGAATGGGGGGTTTGCAGAGCTGCTGGTCTTGTGACTCTCATGAGAATAATCACTTCTATTTATTCACAGGGTAGATAGTGGCCCAAATGCTTCTGGTGCTTTGCCTCTACCTTATCTCAGCAACATTCCTTTGTCCTGACCAGAAATAACTCTATTTCCACAGTGGTATGTGGTAAGCTGGAAAGCGTGCCTTTAAACTGCACTTCATGTTGATGAAATGTCAGTCAGCACTGCCTGGGATGTGGGGTTTCACCATAGAATGATACCAGTAAAGCAACTCCAGACAAAAAAATTACCTCCAGACTAATGAACTCCTGAAAACCAGACTCATATTGAAATGCCTGTCACATGAGGAATTTGCTGATATTATTCTCATTATACTTAAAAAAACAAAACCCTGTAAAAGAGTGAATGCAGATGTAAAGCTTCCTTGCACTGAACAGCAAAATTTCATGTGCAGTAACAACTAAAACACAGGAAAAACTGTCATCCTTTGACATCAGCTTGATGAAAGAATCTTCTGCCTTTTCTGCCAGGAATCCTGAGATCAGCAGAGCTCATTTTTTCACCACTAGACAAAACTGATTTAAACACCAATCTCAAGTACCTCAGCAGAGTCCTCATCTTTGCCATAGTCTGTACTGCCTACAATGGGCTCCTTTTCCCTCATCCAGGACTCGGCCTCATTGGCATCAGCAAAGTATTGCTGAGCCTGCAGGGAATCCTCCAGGTCCTGGCGCCGCTGAGACGCTTTGGCTTTCAGAGAGTCCCACTTCTGGTTCAGCTCATTCAGCTTGATTTTCACATCCTCAGCTGCAAAGTGTCCTGGGGAACAGAAGGAGAGGGAACTCAAGGACTCAGGAGACAAAACCAACACACACTGAAAGGTTACTTGTACTTCTTCAAAGTCACAGCAGTCAGACCAGTTTAAAGCTGTGCAGCCTATTTTAATGAAAGCACAACTAAGCTGGTCCTTTTGCCTCAGACTGTAAAACACTCAATGAAACTGTGCTGGGATATTTGAATTATTAGGAATAAAGTAAGACAGATCATAACTCTTCTCAATGACAAAACAGGAAAGGTCATTTCTTTCCAGTGGCAGCAGACAAATCTATTTCAAATCTGCATTCTTAATTCCAGAACCAGGGAATTTTTTTATATTTTGGTGTTAAGAACAAGCAGTCAGAAATAAAGATGTCTATTCATTTAAAAGCAGGAATAACTTTAACTGTTTTCATGGAGGATTCTCTCTCGCATTATGATCATGCATCTCTGATATAACCCTTTAATAGATTTAAAAATTGAGACTAAACACGACAGGCACAGAATTGCTAAATATGTGTCCATCAAGAGTAGCTGGAGATCTGTGAAAACTGTGACAGGTTTCCATCAAGGAACATATTTTGAATTTCAGGTGAAAGAATGACTAGAAGTTCATCCTGCTAGAACGTGCCTATCTATTGCCTCAATAAAAGCAGGCAACAATTCTTAATTGTACTGAGCCAGAGACTGCAAAACTACTGAGACATACCCTCTTCCACCATGGCATTTCCCTTCTGTGTGACTGCTTTGATGCGGGGCTCGTGGCCTGCAATTTCTGCCTGCAAAGCCTGGTGCTTCTTGAGCAGATTCTGGACACCAATTAAGTCCTTGCCTGAAAGATATAAAATAATTAATCAGTCAGATCAGTGTGACTACGTTAAACAAAAACTTCAAGGCAGCTGCAACCAGTGGTGGACAAACTTGCAGAGTAAGAACCACCACAATGAAGACAGAGCACTATGAAAAGTACTGGAATTGTAGAAGTAACAGAGGACCAGGGGTCATGGCAAATATCCAGCTCTGGGCAACGCTGTTCACAATCAACAGTTCAGAAATTTTCAATGAATGTTCTATAGAGATACAAGTTACACCAGAGCAATTCTGACCCCTAAAGCCCAAAGGTACCTCTGTTTGTTGAAGCTGCAATGGGCTCTTTCTCCCTGATCCAGGTCTCCTCATCCTCAATGTCACGGAAAAGCTGCTGCAGGCGCAGAGAGTCTGCGAGTTTCTGCTTTCGAGCCACCATGGGATCCTTCAGAGCTTCGTAACGAGCCACTAAAGCTTCCTGTTTCTTCTTGATGTTGTCAGCATCGAAGTGGCCAGCCTCCTGGAACTGGCGTGCCTGGATGGTAATGCCATCTATCCGGTCCTAAAGTCAAGCAGCAAAAGACAAGGTCAGCATTTCTGTAAAATGGCCCCAGAGACTGAAACATTTTCAGGTCTCAGCTAGTAAGAAGAGAAGCTCAGCTGCACAGTGCAATCATTTTGGTAATAATTATATCATATACATTACTCAACGTATTAGATAAATGTAACCAGGTTTAATCTGTCAATTTTATAAAACAAAAGATTCTTAAATTACAGCAACTTTACAGATGGGCCCCTCTACACAAACTGGTTTTCGATTGTTAGTAACTGATGATTCCCCTTTGGGAACCCAGATTTTGTTGACTTTCTTTTGCTGATTTAATTCCCTAAAGATCATTTGCAAACTATCCATTTGTAAAAATGGATCCAAAGGAACCATTTGCTGTAAAGTTCTTTATTTAAAAACTGTTCTCCCTCCCCATTCATTTCCTAGAGCTACATGAAAATAAACTCAAGAATAAGGTTCGTTTAGGGGCACAGCACAACCTTTTAAGTTGGTGTTCACAGCAAAAAACAAGCTTATTTTTATTAAAGTCATGAAGATGTTATTCTTAGAGACATACAGGTTATGTTCCAGTTCAAAATTACTTTTAATAAGTAAACTGCAAAACTCAAAGCTTCAAAAACTATAAAGATACAGACAGGCTAAGGCCTCTCAGTGAGCATACCTGCAAATATGATCTTTTGAGTGATCTGAGGGCAGGAATAAGAATTATTGCCTTTACCTGATGGGCAGCAACATCTGCCTCCAGCAGGGCATGTTTCTTCTGAAGATTCTGCACATTAGTAAGATCTTTTCCATAATCATCAGAAGCCAAGTGTCCTTCCACTTCATAGAGCCAGAGCTCAATGTCCTCCACGTTGCGATTGAACTGCTGCTGCTGATTGGCCTCGCGCAGTTTGATACCTGACAGAGACAGCGGCAGGAGGGAAACAGGACATGATCACTTCAGTTATCTCACCTCCTGGCTCAGCTCTAGAGAAAACTGCACATATTATTCCAAGCAAGCCATACCCTTGAGCTCAGTGGCCTCCAGGAGTTTCTTCCACAGGCTGATCACCTCGTTCATGCGAGCGGCCACTTCGTCCGACGCGTAGTGCTTGACATCAATGAGCTTCTGCCCTGCCTTCTCCAGGGCATCGATGCGGCTCTGGTTGGCAGAGAGCTCTGCCTCAAAAGCCTGGTGTTTCTGAACTTTACCTTGCAAGTTTGATGGATCCTACAGAGGAAGGCAGAAAAAGAATGTTTCAATACAAAATAAGTATCTAAATGTCTCTGAAGAATTGTTAAAATTAGACTACCTTCATATACGAGTCAAGATGTCAGCTGAGGATTTGGGGCCACAAATATGCTTTAAATCAGAACACAAACTATTGGAGAAGCATGATTACAGCAGGATGAAAAAATCCTTGGGGCCAGGGAGAAATTGCCATTTCTCCTGTTGCCATTAATACCATGGACTATCAGCAACATTTCAGCTGACACCACTTCGTATCATTAGACTGATTACATTAAGCCTTGAAAATATTCTACCATTCATCTCCGTGTTTACCTTGTAGGCCTCATCAGTGGCAGTTTTCATCTTCTCATTAACCCAGCTCTTGAGCTCATCAGAGTCTCTGAAGAACTGCTGCAGGTGGAAGGAGTCTGCCAGCTGGGCACGGCGGTACATGGCTCTTTCGTGGAGGGCATTGCGGCGGCTCAGCAGCTGCAAAGAGGAAGGGAAAAGGTCTTTACATTCTCCAAGCTTGTAAAAACCACCACTGCATCCCTCCTCTTGGGAGAGCTCTGCTGACTTATCACATATTGAAGTCACACCATGTAAAATAATCAAGCAGAATGTGATTCAAATCCACAGTCCCAATCTGGTTTGGATACTTACAGCATCTCTGCGCGTAGCGACATCATCCATGGCATAGTGGTTGTTCTGGATCAACTTAGTGGCAAACTCATCTAATGCCTAAAGAGAAAACAGGTTTCCATTTACTTGGTGTAATAGAAATTGTGCAAGTTTGCTTGGTACATCACTTCCCAAAAATCTATTCCAGTAATGCTGGTAGGAAGCCATTAAGAGAGCCACTGCCACACTCTTTTCTATCTGTACCATCATCTTCCACATGGAAGAGTGAAGGTTTTTAACAAATCCTCATCCACACATGTGCTGGTAATAAGCAAGCACCAGATCACCCAGCTCTGAGGCAGAAATTGAGCCCTATCCCATCTTTTCCACTGTTTTCCATTTTAGAGACAATACACGTCATTTAGAGCTAATACATCCCACAAAACAATGGATCATTCTGCAAAGCAAACCCCATCCTTTATCATCCTCCAGCAATGTCTCCTTCCCAGTCAATAAATTCTCTTGTTTTACTTCTTGCCCATTTAGTGATGACCTCATGGAAATGCCTTACTGTGATTTTCTCCTCTTGGGCACTTAGGGATTTCTCAAAGTCTTCGTGCTTCTTTAGAAGAGCCTCCACACTGTCCAGGGAATCACCAAGGTCTTCATTCAGCAGAAAGGCCTGAAATAAGGAAACAAACACATTTTTATATGTTTCCATACCCAGCTGCTCTAAGTGAACTCAAGTACAGTCAGTGAAAGTGAAAAGTGAGGGATGATACTGGGATAGCATTCACTCTAAGTTTCTAACAGCCAAAGGTTCTGAATAATTCCTTTTAGCTTCTTATTCAACCAGCATTTTACAAGAGTTAACACACACAAAAGCCACCTCAGTAGCAGCACTAGATGGAAACAGTCACTGTAGCATCTCAGGCAGGCAGATAACCCTGCATAGCACCTGCTCACCAGTGCGTGCCTGTGGAATCACTGCCACTAGTTAACTGTTTAAGTCTAAAAGACTAATCAGAAATTAAAATCGACCATATCTGGAGAGTTCAAAGACATGTACTCACTTCTTGTTTGCTCATCCAGTTATCCACTTGCTCAGTGTCTCTGTAGAAGAGCTGCAGGTCCATGCACTGCTCGTACTGCTGCCTGCGGAGCTCCCACAGCTCCAGCAGGGCTGTCCTCTCATCTGAGAGGATGGTCAGCTAATGGACAGGGAAGAGAAACACAACTATTTTAATTTAACAGCCTGGTTTACTTCCATCTCAATGCAAAATCAAGTTGTGACTCAAAAAAGTGGTTCACACTGCATTGAAAGTGACAATTTGTGGAAAGAAATATCCTTTTCAATTAAGGGACACAGAAGAGAGAATTCTTTTAGGAGCTCTTGCTCTCAACTTACCTTTTCTTTCACTTCATCAGAGGCATAGTGCCCAGCAGCAAGCAAAGCCTGGCCAGACTCATCAGCAGATTTGAAGCTGTCTTCATGGGCATCAATTTCTCCCTATGAAAGGAGATGTGAATGAGCTGTTACCAAAACTGAATTGGAAATAGAGTGATGGAATGTGGAAATTGCTATTGAAAACAACACCGAAACAAGAGCCTGGACACCTCAATGCTAAACACTCAACTATCTTTAAATACATTACACTTATCCTGAAAACTAGAGTGAAATGTATTACCTTGCAGTGCAGATAAGGTAGGTATAAATCCCTAAATTAAAGTGAAACTAAAGGTTGATTTGAGCTGCTGATTGATTCTGCTTACTGAAAGCAATTCCTCATGATGGACAACTACAACAGTCCTGAGTCTAAATGGCTGCTATGAGGTCTATTTCTTATACAATATTATCATAAGCATTCTTAACTACTTAGTGATGAGTGTATATTTACTCCCCAGAAACAAAGTAAAACACTAAACTAGAGCCCGGTTCTGTAACAGCCACAGATCAAAGCCCTGCAGTTGTGACTCAGGGGCTGTGTCAGACACACTGAGGGCTGGGCTCTGTAACCACCCTACCTTGTGCTCCTGATGTCTGTCCAGAAGGGCTTCTGCCCCTGCCACATCATTGGCAAGTTCATCAGCGTTTATGAGAGCCTTCATCTCAGTCACCCAGCTCGTGAGGTCTCGGAAGTCGGCGAGAAAGCGCTGCAGCCTTTGGAAAGCCAAGGGAAAATGGTTGGGAATGATCTGCTGGCTTAGCTTCAATCCTTACCCCAAAGAAGGGGTCACAAACATAAAAGCTGTTCCTCAGATGCAAGTAAAATACCATCAAAATGCACTCAGAATATTAAATAACTAAATATGCTTTCAATCCAAAAAGTAGTCTTTTGAAGTTAAGAAATGCTGGGTTCTAAATCCATGTCTTAAAGACATATTTTGCATATAATTTATATTGAAAGTAAAATGAATATTCCCAACTACAAGCTGAAGGCAACAGAAATCAAAACATGGTTCTCAAGCTGAGTGTTTCAAGATAACCCACAGGGCTGCTCCTGTCACAACCACGACAGTGTGTGTGGGGGAGGCAACTGGCAGTAAGTTTCAACTGCACAAGCCTCAACCTTAAAACAAGCAAACAAACTCTCAAATTCCTTCCAGTGTGCCTCCAGTTGTTGCCTTTGGCATGTGCTTAACACTTATCAGCAAAAGTCATCAGTTTCTGTTTCTCTTTTACATTTGCTGTTAATTGATCTAAAGAGATTATGGCAGTGAAGGTAAAGGAAAGAATTATTTGTGTGGATCTCCACTGCCATAAATCCCACATCACGGGAGGGAACCAAGGGCAGAAAAACAAAACCAGAAAGGATGTAAACTAACCACCAGATCAGATTATTTTCTTTTTAGCATGGTTTCTCAACAGGGATCTAACAGGTTGTGTTTCATAGACAACCAGGCTGGTATAGAAACAAGACTGTCTGAAGAGAAATCCCAGAACAACAAAGCAGCTACCCCAGAAACAGGGTCTGGGACAATACACTTCAGGGAGACTCGAAAGGACCCCATAAAGAACTGCTTTGTAGTGAGTGTATTAAAAAAACTCCAAACCAGTTACACTTCAAAACACAGACGGGGAGAAAAGCAAATGTCCTAAAACACTACAATGTCTGTTTTCATAACTGATGCACTTCCAGAGAATAACCAAAAGCACTAAGTACTTATTTATCATACAAACAATTCTTTTCCTATGAGAAGTCAGCATAAAACACAGTTTGGTGAACAAGACTGTGCTGAAAACACCAGAATCACCCCACTATTTTGCAACCCTGCTCCCAGGAGCCTCTGTCAGGTGTGACCAAGGAGCAAAGCCCCCTGTCCTGCTGCAGGACCCACCTGTAGGAGTCGTTGAGGCGGCTGTGCCTCTCTGCCGCCAGTGTCCGGATCTGCTCCCAGTTGGCAATGAGCTCCTCCCGCTTCACTTGGATTTGGGAAGCATTTATGGGGTGAGACTGCTGCAAACGGTCAGCTTCTGCACACAGGGCCTTCACCTACACCAGGCACAAACGGTGAGTAAGCTGCCAGCCCTTTACACACAGGTTACCTCAATGAACTGCAGGGAAAAGGTGTCTCAGGGTACCTTATCCTCCAGAGCTGCCAGGTCTCTTTCCAGGCCCTCGTGCTTGCGCAGCAAAGCCTGCACGCTGGCCAAGTCTCTGCCAAAATCATCTGAGGCCATCAACTGCCCTTTCTCCTTAATCCAGCTGATTGTTTCATCCACATCCCTTCAAAACAAAGCACAGATTGAAAGCAGGCTGTCTTGTATGGAAAAAGGAAGAAAGCAGGATGTGTTCCTGTATGTGTGCCAGATGTACTGGCATACAAACCCATATATATAAACACAGCAGCCAACTACGAACATCCCTTAAAAAGACCCACCAAACAAAGAAATAGGTTTTGTTTACATCTCAAGAAACTTTGAAGAGTATTAAGAGGCCACTCTTCAGGTGGTGTCACCAGATGCAAACAAGGAATTACAGCACCATCACTGAGTAGGTTCATTTCCCACTCTAAACCCTTCTCCAACTTAATTACAGCAAATCTCAAATGCTGTAGATGGAGATGAGGATAGAAAGACATTGCTCAAAGACACCCAGAACAACTGGGCTGACATCCATCTGGCAGAAAATACATCCCTTTTCAGGCTCATCTGGGACAGAATTGGGTGAAAAAGCCCTCAGAGGAAAGGGAATCAAAACTGCCATTAGCAGGAACAAACTGCCAAGCATTGAAAAGCTACATCACAATAATTATTCTAAAGTAATTGTAGAACAAGGTCTTCATTCAACAAGTCATGCAGAAGAGTAAGGCAAAATCATTGCAGACCGTAGCTCTTCCCATCCCACTGTGTGCAGCTGAATGCATCACTGAACATCACACAGAGATGCCACCACTTGAGCACCTCCAGCCCAGCCCGTACCTGTTGAAGCGCTGAACTTCAGCTGCCCCAAAGAGCTTGCCTTGTCTCTGCAGGGCAAGGCCCTTCAGACGCTGCCAGCTTGCATTTACTTCATCCTGTTTGGACTTTATCAGTTCCTCTTCAGGGTGTTGCTCCTGGCAAGCAAAGACAAATGTTCTTTTCATGTTTTCTGTGGTTTTACATCCATTGGCAAAACCTCAAAATGCCCCTGGTTTGCAAGAGATCAATTTATTGTTACTGTGCTTTCCAGATGACCACCCAATTCAATAGTTTCCCTGAAATTTCACTGTGCAAACATTCAATACCCTTGTAGTGGTTTCCCTATATACTAATTAGTCTGTGGGAAGAGGGCTGTGAACAGCAGCTTTTTTTTTTCCTGGAATGCAATACTTCCTGCCTGTCTCCATCCTTGATCAAGTTCCAGATGTCATATTAGGAGAGATACAAAACCGGCTTGTCCAAGGGAAATACATTTAAACCCAAATATCACAGTTACTCTTACTAATCACTACTCTCCACATTATCAGGAATGTTCCCAGCTGCCACCAATACAGGGGGAAAGAGGAAACTGCAGCCAAAATCTTGCTGTTGTACCTGCCTTGCCAAGAGATTTTCAACACACACAAATTTTACCTGGATAAGTTTGCCAGCAAACTGGTTCACTTCATTTACTCTTTCCTCATGAGCTGCAAGGTCTGTCTGGAACTCTTCAAACTTCTTTTGCAGAACCTCAACATGTTCTAAGTCCTGTCCAAGCTCCTCTGAGGTCACTATTGCTTCCTAGCACATTGCAAAAGAAAAAAGTTAATTTCAGTATATCCTATGGGAAATCACTACTGAAAATTAGGAAGCAAACTGTCCTAATTTTCAATAGGTCAAAGACAATCACAGTGTTTAAAGTCACATTTAGAACTCCATTCCCCACCCCAACACTTATGTGTTCTTGCAGAAAATATACAAGAGGGAATTATTTTTATATCGTCCTTGGCCATATTAATTTTTCAAGTACAAATTCACAGCACACAGAGTGACTAGAATTTGTACACATTTGAGACTATTCATGGGCATTTGCTGTAGGCTCCTCATGCAAGATTTCTGCATGAAAAGTGCCCTGTCATACTCAGTAACAGTTCTGAAGTTTACAGTTTGAACCCACAGTGACACAAAATAGTAAAGCATCATTAAGAAAACCCATATGATAATTATGTGGCTTTTCCCCCCGATAGTGTGGTTTGTGGTCTGTTTCCTCAGAGTTCAAGGAGTCAAGAGTCAACAGTTTTCCTGCAGCTCATGTCCTTACAATGTGTATCTCTAAGGATATTCCAATTATTAAATAATTACATACACACTGCTGGGTGCTTGGGTTGGCTCCTTTCTATAACAGATCATTTAGAACATTTATTAAAGAAACATTTGTTTTTACATGGTGTGGATTTCCCTTACAGGGAAATTGAATTTTATTCAAATCTCCTCAAAGAAAACAAGGCATTCATCATGTTAACTGTGCTCTCCAACACACAGGCTTCTTCTGACTCATCCCTTTTTTGGTGGCTGCAGAAGAACAAACAGTAGTTTGCCCACCTGCTGCTGCTGCAATATAAATAACTAAATCAAGTGTTCTGTGCCTTTCCAAGCTCTCTGTGACCACCTGACCTTCAGGGACTCTGTTGATAGAATTTTCCACATGAACACATCAGATTTGCCCCCAAGGACACAGTCAAGGCAGGTAATTCTCTACCTTATCATTGATCCAGTCCATGACATCTTCGCATTCCCGCAGGAACTGCACCAGCTTCTGTGCCTGCAATAACTTGACCCCCTTCTCCCTCATCTTTTCCATCAGTAATTCCCATAGTCGGTGCAGCTCCTGCAGTCGAGTCTAAAACAACAGGATGTTGTTATTAAAACCCACTATCAAAGATTAGATTTAGTCCCTTCCTGACCAAAACCTGACTTTAGACAAAGGCTTGAGAAACCTCACAACAACTTCCTCTCAGCATTAGTTTTCAAATTATGTTAAGTGTTGTAACAACACAAACTTAGAAATTACATACATTTTATTAACTAATGAAGCTACCAAATAGTTATGTTTACATAACTATGAGGTAAACACTGAGATAAAATTTGATGCTAATATGAAGTAAGGCCAAAAATTTGCTGCTCTTCCCTTCAAATGTTCTGTCTTTTACATGTAAGTCAACTCCCAATAAGTGAATCTCATCTTCCTTTGGAATTTATTTTTATCTAAGACAACACATTCTGTTTCAAGTCAAACTTGGCCATTTTACTGTGTTTTAACCATTTCTCTTAACACTAATCAGTTAATATATTTAGGCAACATTGGTAAGTAATATAATACTGACATAGCAAGAGTAATTACTTGTTTTAATATTGAGTCTCTGGCTGAACTCAGTGTTTCAAAACTGTTGGGAGCCTCTCTAAATTTTATAGACAATGAAAAGAAAAACCACACTCCCACACAGGCACACAAGTTGCAAAACAGGAAAGTATCTGCTCCACCCATCATCTCCAATGCTTTGCTCATCGAGACCTGAAACTTGAAAGTCATTCAAGAGGAGCTTTTGAACCTCCTGGGCGGAGGTTCCACTAAATCCACTCAGAAAGTTCAGTCAAGGAGGTTTAAAGGGAGGAAAGAGCTCCAAGCACTGCCCCAAAGGGTGGTGCAAACTGCCAGCAAGGAAGGAAGGAGACATTGCAAGCACAAGGTGCACAGCACAGCCACAAGTGTCACCTACTCGGATGTGGGACCCCACTTGGGTGGCCGTGACTATCGGGCGCTGGGCCGTCCGGTACGGCGTGAAGGACTGAATCAAAGGCAAGTTATCAGCCCAAACAGCACAAACAACAGCAGGGACTTGGGTTTTTTATTTGTGGGAAAGATTATACAATCACAGGGAGGTTTCTAAAATAAGCACTACCATAGGGCTCTTTTATTATATATTGTATTTTAAAAATCTGCTTGCCTTACCATCTTTTCTTAGTTACAACAAAATGATGAACCTATCAATTAAGTTTGATAATCACTACAAAAATACCATGAGTTCTCATTTTGAAAAATTATAGCAGCTCTCATGGAGATCTTACAAAGGAAAAAGGTTTATACAACTTTTCATTAAAACTAAAAATGCAGCCCTGACTGAAACTGAAATGGGTGAGGACCAGAAACAGCAGATTTCAACTGAGAATGCAAATTGAAGATATTTGAATGAGTGGCCAGTACAACTTCAGCAGAAGGCAGAGATCACTAGAGACCTGATCTGAGCCAGAGCATACAGGAATTACATGGCTGAAATTCACTGGTTTGGTTGCTTGTGTTGCTTATTATTGCAGAAAATTAAAATGCTAAATTGAAGCAAAAATGAGTGGTCAACATGCCTGACATCAGGCCTTGTGAATTTGATTTTGCAAAGAACCACAAGTATAATTCACTTGCCTTGTGCCTTTCATAACATCTTTGAATAGTTCACCTCAGAATTGAAGAAAAGCTATGAGCTGGGTGCTCATGAAAGAGACAAATACCTCTAAGCTTTACAAATATAAATTCTCTATTCAAATACCTGTAGAATTTTAAAGAGCATTTAGGAATATGGCGTTATCTGTGCAATCTGGCCAAAGTGCTTTAATGATAATCCTGTAAGAGGGAGGAAGAAAATGTTTTAAAACTCACTCTTATGGTTTCAGATGCAAAATGGCTTTCATTAATCATCTGATTTCCAGTCTCATCCAGTTTAATGATAGCTCCTGAATTGGCCTGCACCTCAGCTTCAAAGGCTTGGTGCTTCTGCAGCTTCCCCTGCAAGGAAAACATCAAAGAACGTGACTGAGACTTGAACAGCCTCCTCCACACTCCCCAGCAGCAACATCTTTAGAGTATTTTATGCATATTCAGTACTGGCAAACAGTAAAACAGCACAGTAACAATCAGCTGTTCTGCGAGTTTCATGGGTGGATTCAAACACTTCAATTTAAGTTATTTCACTCTTGTGTTTGCTCTTTATTCACCAAGTTAAAGTGTTCAATAAATTCTAGGATTAAACAAAGCTGGTTTTATGCTACATTACAACAAATAATGTTTTCTCTGCTGATGTAGCATCTAATCCATTATTTCAAATATTCCAATCATATCAGCAAAGAAACCAGAACACTTTGTAAGGCCACAGGCATTCACATCCATCTTTCCTCACCACCCTCAGCTCAAGTTTCACTCCTGTGTTTGTTCTATCCCAGCTGACTTGGAACACCTTAAAATTAATAGCACAGGAAACAGAAAATAGCAGGAGGACTTGCCTGCAAATTGCTTGGGTCTTTGTAGTTTTCATCAGATGCTATCTGCAGTTTCTCTTGGATCCATTTCTCCAGCTCGTCTGCATCACGCTGGAAAAACTGGAATCGATAGGAATCTTCAAGTTTTTGGCGCCTCAGAGAAGAGAGTTCCTTGAACCTGTGGTAACGGTCCAACACTTGCTGACGCCTTTCTTGGATATCTTCTGCTGTCTCCAACACTTTTACACCACTTGGATCCATCTTCTGAAAGGCAAAAAAAAAGTAAAAGTCAGTTTTATGTTTCTCTTATACAACATTGGCAGGGCAGGAAACGATCCATGCAAGAAAAGCTGCTTTTTAAAAGTCACTCGTGGTTCACTTACAGTCTTGCTCTGTGTGTGCAGGCATGTGTGTAAAATATAAATATTATACATATAAATAAATAAAACCACACTTCTGGCAAAAAAATAATGGGAAAGGAATATTTACAAAGACATTTTGGACAAATATGGCTGCAGTCATACAAAGTCACATCAAACATGCAAGTGTCTGATACAAGTGTTCAAAATGTGGGTTTGTGCACACATATGTGTAGATACAAACATACAGTATTTGTTGAACACCACAGAAAATCTGGAAATGCTCTATATAAAATACTCATTTAACGATAAAGAAAGACTGTTACTGTTCTTTGAACAACATCTAAGTGGCCCACATGTATCTATATATATTTTACATACACACATATCTCTGATGCAGCTGCTCTTTGTTCTCTCAACTACAGTAAGTTACAAACCCCTCCTGCCACTCCCCACACAACCTTTCAAAAGCAGTAAGAGGCTCCATAGATCTGACTTTAGACAGGTCAAGAGGCATTTTGTTTAACTACTCATCTCCCTCTGAAAACCCTTCTACATTGCTTTATATACTAAAACCTAATATTGTTACCACAGGCAGCAAAGACCTGATTACTGCTCTACTTTAGCTCCTTTCTATTAAAATTAGGATGACCTTTCATCTTCAGTTCCTAAATTTTCAAAAAGTAATTTGATTTTCCATCAGAGATCTGGGCAATAGAACTGTAACACAAATTTTAGAAGTGGAACTATTCTTGTCATTGGAATTTGGGTATTTACCCACTTATTTGACAACTAACTCTGCAAATCAAGAGGTTGCTGCAACAAACACTCTGTGCTTAAATAATTTTGCAATTAATGTCTTGTGGAAGTCACTTAATGCTTTTCTCATCAATTCTGCATCCATCAAGCTAAAAGTACTTCTCAATCCTATCAGAGACAGGGAAGAAACCCAGACTGGAACTGCAGACATGGGCAATCTGTTAGAACACATCTTTAAATATTAAATTGTTGTTCAGCCATTAATCAGTGCATGCTTTAATTAGACACATGACTTGTATGGAAAACTCCACAGGTTGGAAAGTGACCCACCCGGCCACATTTCCCGTTTGGGTTCCAAGCACTTGTAAAGGGACCAACTGATAGAAAGGAACACATGGGGGCGAATGCACACATTCCTGAGCTCCCTTCCAAGGTCCCCACCCTTGGAAGACAGGGACAGCCGTGGCTGCAGCCACTCCTGCTCCCTGGAACTCTCAGCCCCAACTGCATTGCGGCACTTTTGGGAAGGGAAGAAAACTCAGCTTGGCTTTTTCTTCCCCTCATTACTGTCAAAGGAGGGCAAGGAAAAAAACCACCCCAGTCTCTGTAGACTGTGTTACATAAATGAGGACCAGGTTTCCTCTGGCAGTGGTACCAAAATCTCCACTTGATTAGTGTATCTGAGTATTAAAAGCTCAAATCCCTGAACACAACTTGAGCTCAAGCACAGATCTGGTTCCCTGAGAAAGCAGCTGCTTTTTCCAGCACTCATTCAACAATCCTTTTCCTCCAGGAAAGGAAGTTATTGCTAAAAACTTCCCTTCCTGCCTTGTCATGCTGTGTTTGAATCCCAACAACACTCGTTTTAAACTGCATTGTGTTCAGGAACAGCACAGTGGCAGTTGGTCCAATTTACTGCACGGCTGGAACCCATCTCTGCTGATCCTGGTTTTGGGCAGTCCCGGGAGAAAATTAAATCCTACTTAGTCTCTGACTGCTCAGTCATTCCCCATGCAACTCAATTCAACCTGTATTCCAGTATTAGAAGGAACCTCCACAGACAAAGTGAATTGAAATCACTGTAAATTATTAATTTAGGCAACAATTTGAATTATTTAAATGATCGTTTCAAATACTCTCATGTTTTTAAAAACCAAACAGGAGACCTGTAATTCAGCCTGGGAGTTGGTTTTCCTCTCCCCATACAAGCCAGGCAATCTGGCTCCTCTTTTTGCTGGAATTGGTTAAAAGAAAGGCTCCTTTTGTAGCTACAGTAAGTCAAGCGAGTCAATTGTAAAAGAAGTGCTTTGGTGTAGCAATAATGGACTGTTCTTCCTGCAGCAGCAGCGACGTCAGCAGTGTCTGTGCTGCCAGAGCCAGCAGCAGTCACCAGGGGCTGGGAACTCCAAAGGCAGGGATGCTGCAGAACGATGCAGGCTCCAACTGCAGCACCCCTGGCACACCAACCACCCCTCCAGGGTGTTTCCTTGGCTCACCTACATCATGTGAAGGCATCCAGGATACACCTCTGCACCCCTTGCAGGAGTCCCACCATGGAGAAGTTGTGCTTTATGTTTTTAACGTGACAAGCAGTGAGATGTGACAGTGCCCAGGCTGACCCCAGATAACCAGCAGCATTCCAGCCCCTCCCAGTGCTGCCTGTGCTGCATGATAAGGTCGGGCACAGAGAACCTTCCAGAAGAACCTCGGCCTCTTCGACAGCCCCAAGGAGCGGATCTGAACTCAATGTCCTCGTGGCATTTGCATTTCTCCTTTCATACTCTAAGACTGACTTTAGGTCAGCTTATATCTAACTAAAAAAATCAGAAATGCTTCTTCTCGCTGTACCCTTGTGGTGTTTTAGTTTTTTAATTAAAAAAAGAAGCCAACAAAAAGAAGGAAATTAAGATTAAAAAAATAAACAGACTAATTACTCTCACCCTTCCATCTAAAATGATTTGGCTTCCCCAGTCAACCCAGTAAAGCTTGCAGGGGAACACAGAGGAGCAGGTATTTACAGCCACTGCAGTGCAAACGCTGATGTCAGCGACACCATTCAAGTTTGGGAACAGACATGGAGGTGGGGTTCAACAGGAATTACGGCAGACACACAGCAGAGCTCTCAGCATTTCCCTTACCACAACATGCTTTCAGGGATTTAAAAGCACAAATGTGAAGTACACTCAGTGCTATGCAGAAGATTTTAGTGTAGTTTTAAAAGCAATGACATGAAGCTGAAAAACTTACACTCATTTGCCTGGAAAACAGTCAGGTTTCAGTATATAAAGGTCACTGTCTTAAGGAGTAGTAAAATAAATGCTTTCTCTTAAGACAAGTCCTGATGTTACAAATAGTCAGCCTGTGCGAGTTCAGTACTAGCCTGGAACAGGAGTATTTTCCCTATCAGAACACTCCCTGCTTCCCAAGGACAAATACATGAGCAGCTCAATGCACTTTTTTATGCTCATTGGGATCACACCCCCTCAATCTCATCTGAATCAGATTTAACTAATAACTGCTACTCCCTCCTGGAGATCAAGAACAGATCGCTGATCTTTCCTCTTCAGGCAAAAAATGGATATGAAAATAACCTTCAAAAGGACAGAGGAAACAAAAATAACACATTTTTCCCAGCTTTCATTTCTCCCCTTCACAGCCCCCTCGAAACGCCAGGGAAGAAGCCACTACATGGGTCTTGAATACAAACACGACCACCTGAGACCAAATTCATGCCCAGCCTTTTGGGGTTGTTGAATTTAAATTTACAAAATAAAGAAGTTTTATGTGCAGCAGAACCCCGTGTCCAAATACTCTGATAAGGAAGGTCACTAAGACCCCCAAACCACCACAAATTCCAAGCCAGAAAAATAAGTCAAGTGCTGCAGTACAAAATAAAAATAATCTGGATGTGCTGAAGTTGCTGCTTAACGCTGTAGATTCTTCCAGACTCACCACAGCACTGGTAAAATTGGAGCATGTCCCAAAATTTAGGTGTTGCAGGGACACAAGAAACTGTGGCATTAAAAGAAACAAGAAATGTAAACTGTTTCAACCAAAGCCGGTGATTTGGGCCGATTAGAGGGTTTGAGCACAGACTCAACTGTGCACTTTTGAAACATGAAGGCAATTAGAGACCAGCTCATTTTTAGGCATTTAATCTTAAAATCTTTTTTCCACTATTCAAATAAGAGCAACTGAATTGCCCATCTGAATTTGGTGTCTTTATGTACAAGGAGGGGGCCGTTGGCTTTGTTTTGTTTTAATATCACCCCAGACCTTTGATAAAACTATGCAGGGCTGGCAAGGACTGCACTGTACTGGGACTCCTGAGAAAGCAAATTACCTTGACTGCATTGCAGAAGTGCAGAGTTTACAGGTAATACAAGATTATATAATTAACCCCAGCGTTTTCCACCCCCATTTGTTACCTTTTCATTGTCATTTGAATTGCAGTATAAACATTCTCATCACTACCATTCCCAAATAAAACCTATTGCTTGTGTTCCCCAGCTGAAGTGTGGTCCATACATCCTATTAATTTTACCAGCAATGAAAAGGAAACATCCCAGTGTATAAACAGTTACACCACAACAATTCAAGGATTATAAATTTGTGCGAGTGGATGAACAGGAGCCAAAGCCAACCTCGAATGCACAATGTTCTGCACTGTAAATCCCATCATGGTTGATTTGCAGATGCTATAAAGGAAAAGATCCTGCTCAAGTACCTTTTAAAACAAAAATCTCTGAGAAAATTAATCCATGTCAGGACCTGATCGTACTGAGCTGTAACACCTCTGAAATGTTCACACATCATGCACCACAGACAGAAATTAGGCAGCTCAAAGTATTAAAGGAAAGGCAGATCAGACTCACACTAAGTGCAATTAAAGCACCTGCTGTAAAAAACAAACTCTCAAACCAGTGTTTTGTTACAAACAGGTCACTGCAATAAAGGCAGGCAAGTGTGGAGGGCACTTCATGCACTATGTAAAATACCTGGACTTTGACTTTACGAAAGGATGACAACATGATGGAGGAATGTAGAGTCTAAAAGGGAGGGGGAAATCAAGATAACATTCAGCTAATGACCAGCATAAGGATATGGCTGAATTGGTTTTCCCAGATGCATCTTCTGTCAAAGGAGCTGTTTATTATTTTCCTTTTGCTTCCTTGTCACATAAAACAATTTGGTGTTAATGGCACCCAAGCTATTGAGAATGACAGACCTCCCCACACAGAAAAAGAAGGTTACAACATGAACAGGAAAACTTCATTAATTTGGTATGGTACCAACCTTTCCAACTAATTAAAACAAAAAACTACAGCAATCTGAAGGTCAAAACAGAAAGTAAAGCAAGTTACCTGGATCTGGCAAATGATGGTTCTTGCTACAGCATAACCAAGCGTGATGGCTTAATTTAAAAACACAAAATCAATCAGCAGGTTTGGAATACAAATATCCACAAAGATGTTTACTTTCAATTACCACAATAAAAAAAATGGACAAGTAGCAGTTGTGAGAAAAGGTATTCTTGAGATGCAGCTGTTAAATGCATCCAACCCACCGAATTTTCAGCTGGAAATTCCTTGCCTCCTCTAACCCCACATTATCCCCATGAACACACTGCAATCCCTCCACAGAAAGCTGCAGCTGTGTGTGTGCCTTTGTGCTGCTGGAGCTGTGCACGTCTCCTGTGGCATTTGCACAGCTTCACCTGGATCTGCCTACAGCAGGGAGCCAGCAGCTTCCCACTGCACCTGATCCATGGGCAGCGCTGGGAGCACAGCCCAGGCTCCAGCCACGGCATCTGCAGTCTGCTCCACCCCATTTTTCTGCTGCCCACACTCACCCCAGGGACAAATGGGAAAAACAAACCCCCACGCCTCACTAACATGCAGCAGAGAAAAGGGAGGAATCCCTATTATTTCCTCCTCCAGTACAGGGGCAGTGATTAGCTGCTCCCAAAAAGCAAGGTATTTATGAATAAAACAATTAAAATCACATAAATAGATTTTAAAAAAAAGCACCAGAGATACCAAGTTATTTGCATTGAATTACTAAGGTGAATCATAAATGTCATAGTTGAGAAATAGCAATTCCTCACCAAGAGGTACCACCCTCCCTCAAGAGACTTAAGGCTTCCCCCACCTCACTGCTGTGCAGGAGAAAAATGTGTAAAAATGTTTTCAATGTGTAAAAGACAGTTTTTTATATTCACCATTTTTGTTATTTTTCTTGCCCTTTTTATTAAAACATCAACCAGAAACGTGTTTCCTAACTTCATCAATTACAGGTCTCACAAAATGTAAATCTGATTTTTAAAATAAAATTTCTATTTCAATCTGACCAATACGGATGTTGCAGCTTCTTTTTCCAACAAGACTGGAAATAAATTACTTCTTGTGAACAGTGTAACCTGTTATCTTGGTTCAATTATTTTCCACAGCTTAACAATTCCATTATTACAGTTAGAAATCCTGCACACAGTGCAGCAGAAAACATCCCTTTTTCAACCTTTTGTTCCTTATTTTCTCTGCACAATCTATAAATAAGGACAAATGAAGATTTCATGGAAGAGCTCACTGCTAGCTGCATTTAAATGCATAAAAATCCCACAGTGGGATTTCATGTTTGTTTTCAACAAATCTGAATCCCTGACCAAGGCCTTTCAGCGAACACAGCCATCAGAATCTTCTGGCACTTTGCTGAGAACAAAATGCCAAAAGAAAATGGGTTATTTGTTTTCCAGAAAGATACAGAACCATTTCAGGCTGAGCTGGCTTTTTTGGGGTTAGTTTTTCGGGTTTTTTCCCCCCTCATTTGCCATCTCCAGACAACTGCTCCTCAAAACCTATTTAAATATGTATGAAAGACTGCTCTAGAGTCACGTACATTTTCCATGGAGCACACGAAGCTGGTTTATAATAAAACAGCTACGAAAACCCCTGAACAGTCAATATGAAAAAACACACAGCCATAATTGCTTTTCCCCCTTTAATACCAGGGCAAATGACTGCCCTATTGGCACATATTTATGACCCAGCAATGCAGATTTGTATCATTAGAGGCAGGCAAGGCGTATGCGGGCAGCAAATTGAGAAAGAATTGACTCGGATCCATTTTAAAATATATAAAAATGAAATTAATCAGGGGAGGGGCAAAGCCCGGTTCTTTTACGAAGGAACCCGCAGACCTCGCCCTGTATAAGACAGCAGCACATACAAGGCAAGCACAGGGGGTTCCTTCCCGGTGTCCCCTCCCTGCCAGCCCTGCTGAGCCCCCCGCACCACCCCAGCCTTCCCATCGCTCTCGCCCTCTCCTCGCCCACCCCCTGACCTTGGGCAGGGCTGGGCTGCCCGGGAAGCCATTGCCGAGCAAGGATTCCCGGCGGGGGCTGCATCCATCCCGCGGGGCGGGGGGGCTGCATTTTCCGCCTGTTTATCCCTCCCCGGGGCGCTGAATGGCATTCCGGCCGCGGGTCGAAGGGAAGGGCTCCCTGGCAGGGGAGGGCTCCCTGAAGGGAAAGGCTCCCTGCCACAGCCCCGCGGGCAGACCCCCGGCCCGGCCCTGCAATAAAAGCGCCGCCCGGGCAGAACCGCGGCCGAGAGCGGCCTCAGCCCGCCCCGCCGCGCCCCTACACCTGTGCCCGGCGGTGCGAGCGGGGCTCTGCGGGCCCGAGCGGGGCTCGGTGGCGGCAGCGATGGTGGTGTCGATGCGGCGCCCCCCGCCCGGCCCTGAGCCCTCAGCGCTCACCGGGTCGGTGGGTGCGCAGGGACGTCCTGCCAGCTCCGCGCCCTCCGCCACAGACCGCGCGCGCCGACCGCGCACGCCCTTTTATACCGCGGCCCGGAGGTGACGTCAGCGCCGCAGAGCGGCCCTGCCCGGCCGGCGGAAAGAGCCGAAGGGGCTCGGGGAGAGTCGGGGCGGGGGCCACGCCCAGCCGGGGAAGGGCGGAGGGAGCCGAGCGGTGACGGAAACACCCGAGCGGTGACGGAAACACCCGAGCGGTGACGGAAAGAGCCGAGCGACGGGGCAGCGTGCGGAGGGGGTTCGTGCCCCTCGGTGCCCTGTGGGGACCGGCCTCGGGCACCGAGGAAATGCACAATTACACCGCAAATCGGTTAAAATGCCCGCGCAGAGAGGTCTCTGCACTCCGGTCCGCAGCCACGGTCAGTTTGGGGCTCAGATTCCAAGGCTCTGCAGCTCAGTGATGGAGATGGGTAACCTGTGCAGCAGCGGGCCAGGCTCAAAAACCACCCCCTTCGTTCTACATTGCAGCTACATCGTTCTACATTCTACAAATACTACATTCGTGTTAGTTTTACACATATATAAAACAGATATATCTATCTATCTACAGATACACAGCTTTAACGATATTTAAGGGTGGCTGGTTGAAGCAGTGTGCAGGGTCACCCAGAAGCCTGGCAAGGACACAGCATCAAAAGGCTCTGAGTGCCTATCAAGGGGAAGCTATTTCTGAAAACCTCATGCATAAATTCAAAGAAAAAGGAACCTTTAACATTAAATTGATGTTTAAAATAGACCTGGCAAAGTTCTGCTCTAAAAGAATGAAATAATTGGAGATGAGAGGGCTGGTGAGGCAGCAAGAGCCTCACGGGCTCGAAGCAGTGAGTGGGTTTGATGGCTGTGTGAGTTACTAACACTTTATGTGAGTGAGGCACTTGAGCGGAGAAGCACAGGCCCTTGTGGTGCCATCCCACTGCATCCATGGGAACTCCTGTCTCCAAGCAGGAGTCTGACTCACAGCAACTTTGATGCAGCTCGGCCTGAAGGCACAGTATTTCCACATCTGAGATGCTCTCCTTTGTCATATTTGATTTAAATATGCATGGAAAAATACCATGAATATATGCATACGACCTCATTTGCTCTGCATCTTCAATACACCAGCTGGCCAACATCCAAACCTGCTAAAATGACAAAAACAAGTCAAACATTCAGCTCAAGCAGCAGATGCAACCCTAAGCTACATCTAAAAATAAATATTGATTCTTTAGAAGCACACACATTATTCAATTAGAAATTCTTGTTAGTATTTCTGAAATAGTAAAGAGCATCAAGAGGCAGAAAAGGATATCATGTTTGTTCTTTAGAAAAAATATATACCTTTATTCACCCCACAAATTATAAAAGCCCCCAGTAGCTGTCAGCAAAAAAGAAGAAAAGTATTGTATTTCACATATACATCATAAAATCCCTCCTTGGCTTTGACACAGGCAGAGAATGGTTTCTAACAGGCAGGACCAATTAGTGTCTTGGCAAAGTGAGGCACCAGCACAATTGTGGTTATGCAATATATAATTAAAATATCTCAGTACAAAAAGCTTGTACACTTTCAAGTATATTAATAAGAGTTGCATTGCTTCTGTTATCTGGAAAAAAGGACACCAGAAGGGTATTTCCAGTTTCCCAGAACAATCACAGGTAACGCTCATCTAAAGAATTCCAGAGGCAGTTTACAAAACACATAAATCAAATACAAATTTTACTTATTTATCAGTCCATTTTAAAGCCACGGTTAAGGTTTTAAAGGCCTGAATTCCATGAAAAGCACATGTAAGAACCTTTTATCAGAAATTTCAAGACCTCTATAGACAATTAAATTCAGATTCTCATATGGCCTCAACTCTGTTTTCTACAGCTTCAAATTGCACTGCCTCCAATGTGGTAAAAATAACATTTTTCACTTGAAACAGTGTATTGCTAGAGTTCATCAAGCTGTGAGGTATTTCAATTCCATGAACAGAATAGCACTGTGCAATTTTTCAATCCAGGAGTCCTTGCCCTCTGGAGCCATCAGGGCACTGTATTTAAAGCATCTTCCATATGTTTAAATGCATGAGGGAAAAGTCTGTCATTTTCAGTAATATATTATACAAGAACTTATAAAAGTCTAATGCATAGAATAACTTCTGAGTCTATAACAAATACATCTTCAGCAACATAAATTAAACATTAAAAGGTTGATACAATGTTTTCTTCTCATTCTTCTATCCTGCATCCAGAGGCCCCCCATCCAAGAAATGTTGACCTGTTGGAACAAGTCCAGAGGAAAGACTCTCAGTTAATCACAGGCCTGGAGCACCTCTGATCTGGAGACAGGCTGGGAGTTCAGCCTGGGGAAGAGAAGGTTCCAGGGAGACTTCAGAGCTCCTGCCTGTGCATAAAGGGGCTCCAAGAGAGCTGGAGAGGGGCTTTGGACAAGAGGGAATGGTTTCACAGTGACAGAGAGCACAGTTAGATGGGACATTGGGAAGAAATTCTTCCTTGCAGAGGTTGCCCAGAGAAGCTGTGGCTGCCCCATCCCTGGAAGTGTCCAAGGCCAGGTTGGACAGGGCTTGGAGCAGCCTGGGCTAGTGGAAGGTGTCCCTGCCCATGGCAGTCAGATGGAGTGAGATGAGCTTTAAGGTCCCTTCCAACCCAAACCATTCCAGGATTCTGTGCACAAAACATATTTTGCCTTTAGGTGTGAACAGGAAGCCAGGCTGAGAGCACTGACATCCAGGGGACCGGAAATACACACCGATTTATGTTCTCCAAAAGGAAGGTGTCAGAATGCCCTTTGGTGATGGAATTTCCTTCTCCTGCAGGCATTTCTAGTGGAAAGAGAAAGACAAATAACAAATGACAAATGTGTATCTTAATTTGGCATCTCTTCTCAGGAATTTTGATGGCTCTTACTGCACACATTCAAAGCATTAATTAATTTTAAAAAAGCAGAATTAATTTTGAAATGGAAGTACAAACTCCAAAGCCATCACATTTTAATATCATAATCTAAGCAAACACTCACAAAGCAATTTAAACGATCTAGTATTTTATGGTTCTGCAAGCTTTATTAAAAAAATTATGCAGAATACAATGCTAAACAAATGCTACAGAGAGAGGTTCAAAATGTCACTTCCCTGTGTCTGATCAGAACAACTGTTAAAAACAAGCAACCACTGGTAAGGAATAGCTGTGACCGAAATGACTCAGCAGAATCCTCCTCAACCTGTACATCTCCTCTCACTGAACTTCCTCTATAATCAAAATACATTTTCACTGACAAAAATCAGATGGGAGGTAAAAAAACAGTGAGATGTTTGACATCATAACCGTCATCACGGTGATTCAGTGACCGGGAAGTTACAAAGGATGGGTCAGATCACAGTGACAGGTCTGGACTATCAGCTGTGCTGCAAACAGTGCCAGCCCTGTTATCCAAACCATGCATGTACCCAATGGAGGGAAATAAATGCCCCAAACCAAAACATTTGATAACTAAACAAACAAACAAACTCAATCCAAAACTGCTTTACCTGCACAAAACTCTTCAAACGTGACAAACAGCCCATCTGGCCAGAGCTGGTCACGGCTTCAATTCTGCAGAAACAACAGCACGTTTCAAAATCTATTTAGAAAGTTGGGTTTGATTCACAAGTGGGTGTGGGGGTGGATGGCAGAGATTGGAAAAAAAGGATGAGTCATTTAAGAGCAAGCACTGACATTCCTAACCCCAGATATCATACCTTGGGATATAGGATTTCTGAATGAAGAACATGGTTTTCCAGAACTGAATGCCATACTGCTTCACCAGAGCACTGCCACACACCTGTGGTGCAGAAGGGCACAAAGAGCAGCGTTTCAGACTCACATGACACCTGTTCCATGTCAACCACTTAATATTTTATCTAGATACCTAAAGAAATGCACCTACAATCAAAAAAGTAAATCCTCTAAATGCCATTATTGCTACCCCTTTTTTCTGCTGACTGTGTGGTGGCCACTGATATGAATCTTATTTTCTCTCCTACCCCAGTCTATCTCCAAAATAAAAAAAACTGTCACCCCGGCAATCCCTGCAGAAACTAAAATGTCACCAATTAAGATCTCTTTGACTACCAACAGCAATCCACACCTCTTACCTCCAGAAAATCCAAAAGCAGCATAGCTGTCACATCTGCCAGAGGCTCCAGATTCAACATCTGTGCAAGCCAGCGCCATCCATAGCTCAGGCCGTGAGGATGTGCCTACAAAGAAACAAAGAAATTACTCAGCACTTGCTTTACCACTTGCAAAACACTATTATCAAAACACTTTTCTGATTTACTTTTTTCTTTATGAAGGTATTTTACAATAGCTTAACATAAAATTTGATTACTGTGAAAACACAAAGAAAGGAACCAAAGGTTTATGCTATGAATCACATTGCATTGCTTTGTTCATTCTGACCATCTCTCTTCAAATGCATCCTGAGCTGGTTTAAGTTCAGCACACCTTAACTCCAAAATCAACTTCCAAGACATTTAATAGACTCTTGGCATAGTAACAGAGTTCTCATTATAATGCCACCCACACACCCCTTGTTTGTTTCCATAAGGCCACCGGAGCTGAATGATGGCAGCGTAGAGACGAATCATTCCTGACATCCTCTTGAGGAAATGATCTTGTTCTTCCACCTTAGAATCATGAACTTCATATCCAAGCATCCTGAGCATGAGAAGACATTCCAGTATTAGTACAGCAAAACACATTCACTTGAGCACCAGCAGCTCTCAGCTTGCTTTAAGTCAACTGCACTGAGAACAGGGATTCTCCAAAACCACCCAAGAATTACTGCAAAGGCCAGTAATAAATTTACCTCTGATACTCTTCCATAGAAGTCCCCTCTTTCCGAGCAGGGTAAAATGGCACAGCATAAGGGCACTTTCGGTGCAGATGAGCTAAAAAGATGTCTCCAACTCGAGGGTGTAACTCCCAGATTCCTGAGAGCACCACAGCAATTGGGAAAGCTGAATCATGGTGAAAAGATACTTCTCCTTCTCCATGTTTCTGGAGGGGGGAAAAGGAAAGTCAGTCCCCATCCCCTCAAGTAATTTCTCAGGCAAAAATATTCCTCTTGTTCTTGTAATTAGTCTCTACTAAAGAATCCTAACGTTTCCATGGCTATGAAGCCAAGGATAGAAAACATGATGAAGCCCCACGTCCTCAGCTCCCACAGAGGATGACAATAAACTCTGGCTCAGGACAGAAAAAAGGGATTAGCAAACACAGGCCCAACGTGCAGGATGCACAGACATCCTCACTCCAATCATTTTCAAATGTTTTACAAATCAGTCACAGTTTTACTCCATGGACTGATTTTTGCATATATTTTCCCTGCAGGGATAAAAGCCTCAACCAGACCCAATTTAGGAAATAAAGACAAGAGGAAAATAGTACCAAGCTTCACTTAAACTGTGACACATCATTTCTTGGGAGGTGCTAACTACACAGCAGGGACTGAAGTATGCCTCTTGAGCCTGAATGGTTTTTTGTTCAAGATAAATGGGTTTGAGCCTGCATACAGTTTCGTGATAGATCATATGACTCCCTGTGCCACCCCAATGAAGAGATCTCCTCACCACAAATTTCTCTGCAAGTTTGTAACACACAAACTCCAGCCCCTGTGGATGCTGAGTCACCGACACCGTTTGCCCTTCAGTCTGAACAGGCTTCCCAGACAGGAGGTTATTGATCTTGTCAAACACCTCTCTCAGCTTAGAGCCTGCAAATACATAAGGAATGTATTGATACAGAAGATGAGGAAACAGCAGACAAGTCTTAACCAGACCACATCAAACTCACAAACACCAGACCCACATCCTGAAAGTCACCTTAAACAGCACCTTTGCCCCATCTGATTAACCAAACTGAATCCTGATGCCTCTGAGGGAAGCACCAGCCCTTCAAAACACAAGCAAATGCTGCTGCACAGACTTGGACTGTACACAGGCCAGCTTTCTGCTGCAGGGATAATTATAGGAACACTCAGCATGTTGCATGCTGCTAAAATCTTGACAGCAAAAGGAATTTCAGTGGGACTGAGCTCTTGACATATTCCTGACCTGATATGCTGGAGATCTGGCTCACAGGGATTGTAGCTGCTTTCTGCAGGTTTGTTTTTATCTTCTTCACCTGCAGAATAAATAAACAATTTTAAAATCCTTTCCAGACAAGTACATTATTGTCATAGTTTGGATGAGCAGACTGGTAACAGAGGCTGCTACATTAGGATTTTTTTTTTAATAAAGCTGTCCTATTTCCTCTTGAAAATAAGATAATCTCTCTTCAACAGCATTAAGTTTGTTCATACCTCAGTGTTGCCTTTGCAGTTTCCAATTTCGCTGAAAGAAGCGACACACTGCTCAGCAGCATCTTGAAGCTGCTGGTACCACTGCATGATACTTTCTTCTGTTTTAACTTGAAGTCCTGCAATTAAAAAGAATAAAAAAGACAATGACTAAGAAAGACCTAGTACTCTAGTAAGAAAACTTTTTCTAAAACAATGCAAGGAACAGAGCTGCATGAGTGCTTTTTTGCCCAGAATGCAGTTTAGAAAGTTATATTTATAAATGAACTAAAAGTTTTCAACCTGTACAGGAGTTCTCCTTTAGGTTAGTAGCTTAGGATATCTGGACTTAACTTACTGCCCAGAAGGGTCATTTCTGTGGCCTGATCTTGTATGATTTATCATATCATGCATGAGCCATCTACACTTACAAGAAGGCACAATGTTCCTCTCTAATATTCCAATACATGCCAGACTGTCTATAAAGGACAGGTTTTGCTGTAGTTAACATAGTCATTTTATGCTGCAGCAATTCAATTTCAGACGTTTTCTGCCAGCAGTCCTACATCCATTTTGCCAGTAAAGACTATGGGAAGGTGTGTTGCCACAACACAAACATTCCAAAGCAATACTCAGTCCAATGGGAAAGACTGAAAAGAGGGAAAGGAGGCAAAGAAATAAAAAATATTAAAAGAAAACCCCAAACCAACCTTCTTTCTGCTGCTTTCCCCCCAACTGCTGTGCAGGGGCAGGAGTCTGAGTCTTCATCTGCTCTTTTTGCTCTAATTCCTTCCGCTTTTGTCTCTCTTCCTCTTCATCTTTCCTCCTCTTTTCTTCCACAGCTGCAGTGATTTCCTGCTGCATGCTGGATATCAACCCTCGCATCTCCTGCAGGGCTCGCTCAGTGTTGGCCACGTCTGCTTGGCTGGGGAAACCTCTCTGTCCAGAAACAAAGGAGGTAACGCAGCATTAACCAGTGAACAACTGCAAGAGCAAGGAGCCTTTGAAGCATTAACCTTCAGATAATCTGGGAGCCAACTACACATTTCATCCCCATCTCCATTAATTGTACAAAACATTGGCCAAAATATTTGTAAATAACGTTAGCCCGTGACTAGATCTCGTAAGATCTTGGACAGCAAAAATTAGTAACACTTGGACAAGTGTAAGTGAACTGCAGTGCAAAACCTTGATAGTTCCCTCTGCAGAAAGCCACTTGTGACAAGCTGGAACAAAGAATTAGCCTTACTAGTGTTTTATTTTTCAAGGTTTGTACCCCACCCTAGAGAAAAAAATGTGAAGGAAAGTCAGTTACTGCAAAGGTTTATAAGCAGAGTTGAATCATAAGATGTTTGGTATTTAACAATTCATGAACCACTTCATTGTCTCAAAAAGGAACATTACAGCACCAAGATTTACAGTCTTATTTGACTCTTTCTCTTGCAGAAGTCCCCATGCATTTTTATGAGCCATTTTCAAGAGAACAGCTGAAGTGCCACAGAGAAGAATTCCCCTTTGAAATCAGAGGCTTTATGTGATGAATCTAAAAACATTGCTGCGACATCTTATTTGATGGCCTAACGACAAGCTGCCTCTGCAAACAATTCCAGGAAGCTTTATGCAGGAACGACAGCCAAAGCTGGGAACAACTGCAGAGCCTGTACCTCACTAGTGGTGCGGATGAGCCCTGACACCAGCCCACAGATCTGGTTGCCACGATTGCTGTAGGCAGACAGATCGATTCTTGGCAGGTCTTTGTGCCTGTAGTTGGGATCAATCTGCTGGTTCAGCTGCAGCAGTTCCTCCTGGATGGAATAAAGGCGACGCAGCCTCTCCTGCCCCTCTTCCTTGCGCAAACGCTCCAGCTCTTCCTGGCGCTGCCGCTGCTGCTCCGCCTCACGCAGCTTCAGGTTCAGTATCTGGGGAGAGAAGAGACACAAGAGTCAGAAAATATTTCAGTGACTCCAGCTCTGTCCTGGTCTGGTGCCTCCAGCTTTACAGGGCCTTCCTGCTCCTATGACACAACTGCTTTTACTGCATTTCCACACTGCAGCAGGTGCCCCAGTCAGCACCAGAAAATCCATCCTGGCTCCAGCGTGCCGTGGAAATACAAATAAATCAATTGGAATCTCCAGTTCCCACCCAGAAGTCACAGTCTTGTATGAAAGACAGTTCTTAAAAGTCTCAGACCTTTGCTCTGTGTCGGTGTTCTTCCTTCAACTTCTCTTGCTGTCCCTGAGCCTCCTTCGAGCTACAAGACACATGGAATGCAGAAAAACTGTATTCAAGATATGCACCAGACAAAATACAAGCAAACACACAGCAAGTTACTCTGAAAATAAGCTAAAGGAACTTTAACTGTCAGAAATAATATTGTCTTTTCTAACCACTGAAACCTCAAGAGTAGCCAAAGACCTAGTCTGACAAACTATAATAAGATATTAATATAAGAAAAGCAGCAGATGCAATTTACGACTACAAGTGACCAGCATAGAATGGTCAGGGAAAAGAATTAATCCTCACTTTGATTAAATGCTATAAAATTCTAAGGATACCAGAGCTAATCTCACCTCTTCTCCATTACTTCTTGCAGCTCTTGGAACTCCTGATGGCGCTTCAGCTCCCGCAGCTCATCGAAGCGCTTCAGCTGTTCGCTGGCCTGGGCATAGGCTGCCCTCACCATCTGCTCCTGCTCCTCCTGCCTCTGCCTCAGCCTCTCCTGGACATTGCACAGGGGCCAGAACCACCAAAGGGAGTCATTGGGGAATTTGGACAGAGGAAAGCACAAACTAAAATGCCCAACATTTAGGATAACTTACTGTCCTTGCACTGTTACATCTGGCTATTCATCCTGGGACTCACATACACCCCCTCAACCTTCTTTTCTTACCTTTGCTTTCAACCTGTGCATCTCTTCATACATCCGAATACAGCCTTCAACTTTGGCAACTTTAGATGACAGAACTGCTGGAAAGACTTCTTGATCCATTTCCAGGGGACTGAGATGATCATTTCCCTGCATGATCAGCATAAAAGCAAAATCAGTGACTGAGCACAGGATCAACAACTCACAGAGGAAAACTGGTAAATCAAGTCTCTTAAACCATCATTTGTGGAGAAACAGCCAAAGGGATCAACAAACACATGTTTTTAGAGCAGTTATGTATCCCAGTAGTGCAGCCACACCATTCTGAGTATCCTCCTGCATGTTTATGAGGTTGGGATAATTACTTTTCCAATCACTGAGACTGGGAGCAGAGATACCAGAGACTGCAGGACATTCACAAAGACCAACTGTCACCCAGAAAGGCCAGGCAAACCCCCCAGGTCCTTTTAAGATGTTACAATGGAAAAAGTCAAGACAGGTTTATACTTTGAATCATTCTTCAGGAGGAGTCTTCAGACTCTCTCTTATAAAGTTTATCAGATCTTGCTGTTTCAGTAACGTCTTCTCTTCACAATGTGTTTCTTAAGTCTCACTAGAGCAAAGATGATGCAAAACTCTGACATTCAGTATCACAGTCACTGTGCATAACAATAAATAAGAGGGTTCTTTTCAGGTGCTTCATCAGCTTAATTTCCACCACAACTCAACTGCTCATTGCCCAGCTTCCTACCCTTCTGCCTTGTAAAACACAGCCAGAACACATGTAAGTAACTCAAAGACTCCAGAGAACCCTAATGGACTCTTACAACAGCTTTGACTCTCCTCTGTGACCTTATCTCTACAAATGGATGAATCCCGTGCTGCCAGCCCATAAAACTATAGAGCCCTATTTTCCTTAGTTATGGTGAAAAAGGGAGTTTGCTTTTGACCTACTGCAAAACCGTTTTTGTATTAAAATCTTGTTAACACCAATTTTATCATCACCTGTTTTTGCTACAAGAAGTTAAAACCAAGCATGTTTTTCCCATAGAACAGAACACACACCAGCCTCAATCAATTTATGGTGGCAAATCACGGTTTTTTCCTCACCCTTGCTCCATAAACATAGGGACTATAATCAGAGAGCTACCTTGGTCTCACTGGGCTCTGTAGATGAAGGAGATGAAGAGCTCCGGTGGCTGCCAGGCGGGATCTTCTCGGCAGAGTCCCGTTTTGGGAGGGGAGTGGATTGTTTGGGCGTGGAAGTCCCGGAGGGTGTGATTTCTGGGGCCGCCTGCCCGCTAATGCTGTCCAGGACCCAGCCGCAATAAGGGGAGAGCTCAACGGGAGCCACGCATCCTTCCAAGGCAGCCTTGGGAGAAAACATTCCTCGTGGATGCGAAGCACAGCAAGACACCAGGAAAACTTTAACACAAGCACCCTCGCACCGTCACCAGGTGCTTTATCGCCGCAGCTCAGCACCCCGTTTACCCCTTTCTTAGGGTGCTTTGCCAACACTTTTCCCGAGGCCCCCGACTTTTCAGGGCGCTCGAACCCGCTCGGGTCGGCCCTGGGGCCGGGGCCAGGGTGTGTTTGAAGCCCTCACCTCATCCTGCTGCCAGTGGCGGCAGTAGCTCAGCCGGCCCTTGCTGGACAGCCGCAGGGCCTCCAGAGTCTCGAAGCGGAGCTGCCACGACTCCATCGCGACCCTGCCCCAGGTCCAGGGGGGCCGCACCGGCCACGGGTTCCCCCTCACAGTCCCAGGCTGCCCTCAGAGATCCAAGTTCCCCTCAGAGATCCAAGTTCCTCTCACGATCTCGGGCTCCCCTCAGAGATCCAAGTTCCTCTCACGATCCCGGGTTCCCCTCACAAGCCGGGGCTCCCCTCACATATCCAGACTCCCCCTCACGATCCCGGGCTCCCCTCACAGATCTAAGTTTCCCTCACAGATCCAAGTTCCCCTCACAGACCCACATTCCCCCACCCAATCCCGCGCTCCCCTCAGGGCCGCGCTCGCCCCGCCCCTTCCGGGCCGCGCCGGGCGGGCAGGGGAAGGGGCGGGTGGCGCCCCCTGGCGGACGGGCGGGCCGTACCGCGGGTTCGAGTCCCGCCCCCTGGCGGACGGGCGGGCCGTACCGCGGGTTCGAGTCCCGCCCCCGGCGCTTCTCCCGGGAGAGGCGAGCCCAGGAAAAGAAAAATCTGGGAAATACCTCCAGATTCAGCGATTTTCCACTTACTTTGTGTATTCTCGCGGAGGGAGGGCTGCAGCCACCCTGCGCTGCTTATCTGCAGAATTCAAAGCCCTGGGATGCGTTTGCTTTTCCAAAATCAGACCCGAGGCACAGCACACAAAGAGCAAATCGCCCACCAGAAAATCTACCAAAGCAGTTAAAACCTAGTTTATTGTTTTGCCATAGCACCTGTGGGATTTTTCAAGTGTTAAACACAAGATTACAGATATTGCAAAAAATGACTGATTTAGAAAACTTTTATGACAAATACTGCCAGTGACCACATCACACCGCACATAAATAAGATACAAAAGAGATAAAAATAAAAACAAGCTTTATTTTTGGCCCCCCCTAAGAACCATTCAGTGGAAACCATAGGGCACTAGAAAGCACACGGATTTTAGGGATTTGACACACCAAAGACCTGATTTTCCAGAAGCTGCAGGTGAATTTGATGCAAGTGTTAAACGTCTGCAGCTGCTCCTTACCTGGCTTAAGACCAAGTCAGGATTTCAAGCACACCCTGAGCTCACGTGGCATTTGCACCAAGACCTCAGCTGAAGTGCCACTGAGGTTAAACCACGATCTTTCCTTCAAATTCAGCTTGTTTTGGCTCAGTCCTGGGGATAGTCAGGATCAGAAAATCAGGGTGAGAAGAGCAGAGTAACATTAGCATCACACTCAGAAACAAAGGTAAGGATCAAGAAGTATATAAAAATTGAGCTAAAAAAAACAAACTAAAATCATTATTTCTGGTATAAAACTGTTATGAACACTGTGGTTGTGCAGGAGACAATCTCTTGTGAGTGTGGAGCCCAGGCACCTCAGTTATTTTCAGCTTCACACCTTTGGTGCATGAAACCTCTCCCGCCAGCTCATCATCCAATGTATCAATACAGTATTCAGTAGTTTAAAAAACTTATTAAAAAACCTCCACAAACAAGAAAAAGAACCGACATGACCTTCCCAAAAGAGAAACCGAATAAAAAGTGAAGCACAAAAAGAGCTCTTACAAAAATTAACAAACTCAACAAACCTCTGAGAGGTTTTAAGAGCTGAAACCACCAGGAAGTTACAGGACTACAAGGACCTTTTCCATCAGATGTAGAACCACCAGGTTTTGGGGCTCGGTTTCTGGTGTAACACCAACCTCCAACAGCAAACCAGTCCTGCTGATACCCCACACCCTGCTCAGACGCCACCACCGCTTTATTGTCTCATGCTGCAAGGAAAAGGTCTCCCGACAGTGACCCTGGAGTGCCATCCTGGTTTCTGTATCTATATGGCTTTGAAACAACGTTCCTTCCGTGCTTGGAAGAGGTGCAAAGGGGAGCGCTGCCCTCAGAGGGGAGAGCGAGAGCGGCTGGGGGAGCTCAGCACGGCACCTTCCCTGAACACGTTGTCATAGGAGGACTTGAGGAAGTGGACGTAGTTCTGCATGCTCCGGTTGGTGCTCTCCGACTGCTCCAGCCGGTCCTTCAGATCCTGGAGGCGGCTTTCAAAGCGGCGCTCCGCCTACACACAGGAGCACAAAGCACAGCCTGAGAGACAGCAGCACCCACCCTGCTCACGTTAAACTGCTCCCCCGAAGTGTTGAGGAGGGCCAGAATTAGCACAGCAGGAGATGGCATTGCCATAGATGGTGCTGTGATATTTATAATTTGTTCTGCTCGTTTCCAACTCCATTCAGCAACCCACTGATAAAGACAGGAGACAACGTAGGTAATCAGTTGGGTTTTTAAAACTCATTAGCTGTAGTTATGGGGAATTAAATACATTCTTCTGAAAAGCAACTTGACCTGACTCATGAGCCAACACAATTACAAGTTAAACTCAACGAAGCAAGCAGGGTAAATAGGACATCATGAAAGATTCTCAGCCTTTTTTCTAGAAGAAATCCTTTCTTCTAGAAGAGAAATGGCACTCTCTCTCAGATAACCAAAATGAAATCTGTCCATGATACCTGGCACAAATCTCATTTCAACAAAAGGAAGGTCTGATTCTTCTCTCACACACACATAACTTTACATCAGGTTCATTCAGACCATTGTGCTCACTCGCCTATCACTCCTTAATCAGTGCCACACCAGATGTGTCCTGTCACACATCTGTCACGGACACACACACCAGCACGTCACACTTCTGCAGCACATCCAGAGGACCTTGGTTATGGATTCCAGCTGCTGCCAGGACACCACCAGCACACCAAGGGTATGCCCCCCCAGGTCACTCACATCGTCTCTGCTCCGACGCAAGTGGTTCAGCTCTGTTTTAGTCCTGCTCAGTTGGGTCTCCAGATCCAACAGCTTGGAGTGGGCTGCCCTCTCTCGAGACATCGCTCGCTCTCGAGTTTGTTCCACCTACATACAACAGTAACTTTGTTAAAGGGTTGTCAATGGAAGAATGGTTTTTTCCTCACCACACTGCCCACAAAAGCCCTATAAAGCTTAACTGACACATTCTCATACATAAGCAGCAGCTCAGCCTTGTGCTTTTCTCTCTCCTGTTGCAAAATGAGTCCAGTTTTCCAGGTTTAAAGCGCTGGCAAACAGCAACAGCCCATTACTTGTATTTCACTGAACACCATGATTTTAGTGGCTTTGGTTATAACCTGAGGAGGTACTTTCAGTGTTCTTGCTGTTCCCTCTTTCACAGCCTGGGAAGCTTTGGGTGAATTCACAAAGAGAGGGAGTTACTCACTTGTTTTTTGGCATCCTCAATGGCCATCTCCAGCTGCCGTGCCAAGGAGCTGCACTCCCGGGTCTTGTCCTCCAACCTCAGCTGGCACTGGTGGATGGACTCCTCACGCTTTGCTATGACCTGAAGGAATTCTATGTTCTGGGCACTCGTGGTCTCTAGTTTTCTAGTTTAAGACAATAAGGGAAGGAAACCTATTCATTTTAAATGGAGTGTGTTCCAGTCTGCCTTTTTGTCAGGTCCTGACTCCTCTGGTCATAGATTCTATTCCCCCTTGAAAGGTGAGAGCCTCAAAAAACACTTCTCCACTCCTCAAATCAAAATTTCTAAGATTGAAGGACCTACAGAGCACCCACATACCTGAATTTTCTCAGATATTGTCACTAAAAGAAATTTATAAACATGGCTAAAGATACTGCAATATTTAGTAACCTCAAAATTGCCAGTCTAGATCGGACAAGGAGTTGGTTTCTCTGCTGTCTAAGCCATCATCACGTCTAACACCACTCACAACAGGTGCTGCTGCAAAACAACATAACTCTCACTGGACTGATTAGAGATCCTTGTGGGATAAGCAAATGCACAGAATCCTGGAGGCTTGTGGGGAACCAGAACAAGAGTGAAGCTGCTTCAATCCCCTGTAAAAACAATGGAAATGGAAGGTTAAAAAGGCAAGAGAGCCTAATATTTCTAACCTTTCTAGCTCCTCCACCTTCAAGGTGAGTTGCTTTTTCTCCTCCTGGGCAGACTGATATCTTTCTCTTGTCATCTCCATTTTGTCCCCCTGGAGCTCAATCTAAAAATTACAGGAATTAATTACTTCACAGAGTAGTCACTACACACACATGGCCAACCACCTAAAACATACGAGCTGTCAGAAGAAAACATGCTCCATTCATTATTTCTGGAGAGCTTCACAAAGGGGACAGTGGATAGAAAAGCATTAAATATCCATTTTGCTGGTTAGTCTGTAAAGGTATGGGAAAACTCTTCCAAAAGAAAAGCCAGACCTGTAAATTCCCATAAGCACAGCCAAGCACACACACATGGACAGCAACCACAAACATGCCAGCAGCCCACAAAGGCATCAAATCCTGAAACACCAGGAAGATTTATAATTCCAAACCAAACAAAGTGGTCAGACAGAGACCATGTGCTGTGCCAAGGCACAGCTGCAGAAATCATCCCTGTCCAAAATTGTCCTGAAGTATCTACACAGTCTTCCTGGGGACAAAAAACAGGGACTGGGAAAACAACCTGCAATCAGAATGAGAAAAAAAGGTTGGGACAGCACCATCAGCAGAAAACCACAGGAGGGAAAGCTGACAAGATGATGGAAGCAACAGAAGCAAGCGCTGGCATTAGCAAGTGCTGCCACTGCTGCCATTCATGCCCCAAAAGGATTCTGCACCAAGGCACGAGAAACCTTTCAAATAATAAGGAATGCGACCAGCAAAGCCACAAACTTCTAGCACAAAGACATGGCACACACCTTTATTTTGCAGTGCACGTTTAATCTTTTCAAAAAGAGACGAGAACAGAGACGAAGTTTGAACCTTGCTGTGATTAGAAATTCATCTTGGTTTCATAGTGGAGCTTAGCACTGGTAGGGGTACTTTCTGCCAGTCCCTTACCAGCTGACGGAGATCTGCAATCATGGCACACAGGTCGGTGTTCTTCTTCTCGTAACTCTGCAGCTGCTCATGACACTGTGCCAGCTGTGTCTCCGTGTACTTCAGGATCTCAGGCAGCTTTTCCAGTTCAGCAAGTTTGCTCTGGAACTTCCTCCGTGTCTGTAATCAAAGAGGAGAACGTGAGGAGAACTTTTCAGTGTTCATAAGGTGAAGATTAAAAAACAACTTGGCTTCAGTGAAGCTTTGTTAGTCCAGAACCACGACGACACTGTGTGGATATTTGGCCAGTGCTGGAGTTGAAAGCTTAAGGTGTTCTCCTACTCCAAAAGGCTTTCACTCAGGATTTGTCATTCCCTCCCTATGGATGGTGTGAGAATGACTGTTTTGGATCCTGGGCTTCAATTTTACTAGAAGTACGAGGTCCTTTTTTGTGGCCAGCCGTTTCACATCAGACAATGGTGTAACCCTACTTAGTCCACTGTTCCAAACCGCTATTTCTGCAGCAAAGGACACACTAATAATTCAAACACCCAAAGAATGCCATATAGTCAAAAAGAAGCTGCTAAATGTTCATTCTGCAGAAGTTACTGAACAAGTCCTGAGAAAAACTAATGGAAAAGGCAAACAAGATAAGGCTTTTATTTCCTATTCCCAGGTGGTTTCTACTACATTCAGAACACTAAGATCCATGAATGTCTATAACACATGTCTTTAGGGGAATAGTTACCAGTTCAAGCTCCTTCTCCAGTTCGTCCCTTATTGCCTTTTTCTCTTTTTCACTCTTCTCCAGTCTTGCTGCCAGTTCTTTTGCTTCTTCTTGGGCCTTTGCTGCCTGGACATTCAAAAAAACCCACAGACTTTATCTGTCATATATAGTTATACATAGTTATATAGTTACCTGTTATATATATATACATATACAGCAATGCCTTGGAGTAACTAAAACTGCTTGAGTGGATGGTTAAGGCTTTACAGAATAAGCCACAGTGGAGGGAGAGAACCCCTTTGTGGCAGGGCTGAAGGTTCTGAGGTGATGCCTACCTGTGCTGAGTAGTTTGCAATCGTCGCCTCGTAGTTCTTGACAGTGCTCTGGAGCTGTTGCATTTCCTTCACCGTTTGGGTCATCTTGTCCTCCATTGGGACCAGAACAGCCTGGAAAAAAGCAAACACTTTCCATTGAGCACTTGGAAATACCTGCCACATGAGTTGTCTAATGTTGTTTAGACTAACAAAATAGGTTTTCGTCTGTGCAAGTTGCCAAACCTTCCCAGACTTCAGTGGATTGACAAATTTACATCAGCAGAGCACAGGGGTTTGAGATGGACGTGCCATCTTTCCATGTGCAGTACCTGTGCTACTTGGATTAGAAACACCCCTTATTTGGATCAATTCCTAGCTTTCCAAGAAGAAAATTATGTAGGTCATCCCCAAGATCACCAGTGGTAAGGGACAAGAGGAGAAATATGCCAGTTCTTTTGTTTGTTCTGGAGATTGCCATCGTCTTTGTATGAGCTACAGCTGTTTGTTCCCTGGTCAGCAGCAGGAAGATACAAGGGCAAGATGTAAGATCCCAGCTAGATGAAACAGTACCTGGACTGGAGATACTCCTTGCCAAAATATAGAAGAAACCCAGCTCTCCCAGAATGTGCACTTCCTTTGGCTCCTGCCAGCACATCTGCCCTATCATACTCAGGTTATACGAAACTGGTTTGAAACCCAATAGGAGCAATGGGTGTAATTCGACTCTGTCCTCAGCAGGTTGTTACATCTCCTCTTTTTCTCCTAGCATTCAATCTTCAAACCCTTAGAGTCACTGACCTTTAGTCTTTCATTCTCCTTCTTCAAAGAATTGTTCTCTGCAGTCTGTTGGTGCACTTTATCCATGAAAGCTTGCTTGTCCTCCTGCATCTTTTCCTCCATCTTTGCCAGCTGTTCCATCAAGTCTGCCGCATGGCTGCCATACACAGAGAAAATCAATCCTTCAGTGACAAGAATAAGACTCTTAACCCTTGAAAACCAGCTTCAGAAACATGGCATTTCCCTATCCTTTCACCTTCCTCCTCCAGTCATGTATGCACATTTCCTGTTACACTGTTCTACTATCTCAGTCTTCTTATACCTCCTAGAAATTAACTGGAGTTGTCCCCCTGGAGCTCAAATAAATTGTCTCAAAGAAACACAGGATAAAGTAGCTCCTCTCTCATCTCATACCCACCTCCTTCTTCCTGCAGCAACAACTGTACTGCAGTGATACCAACATGTTTAGTTACCTGCACAACAAAATTTTTATCAACTTTAGACTTACAAATACATACTAAATTTATATATATACACACCATACTATATAAAAGACACTACTTATCTATTAACGCTTTCCATTCAAGTTTCTCAAACAGATCTTAAAAGAAAAATAACCTTAATTCCTTTACAGCATTTCAGAATGGCAAAGGAACAGAGTTTTAAGGGTCAGCAAACCCTTAAAGAGTCTGCAGTGGCAGGTCAGCAGCACAAGTCACATCTCTCCCTCTCCACCTCTCCAAACTCTGCTCTAGCCCTAAGGCAGTGCTGGTTTCGCTTGGTTATTTACAAGCCATTCAATTAAATGATACATTTCAATGCTATTATTCAATTAAATGTGATTAAATTATCCTTGAACTTTGAACTCATGCTTCTTTCTCCACACTGGTTTTATTCTAACCTTTTTAGTCTAACAACTTCCATTTCAAGGTCACTCTTCTCCTTCGCTGCTTTGTTGCAGCGATTCCTCCAGGACTCGAGATTGGATCGGGCCTCAGCAATACAATTGTCCTGTCAGACAAGGGAAATACATGAGGAAAGGGGACAGAAACCTCCCTGCATGTGGGATATGCAGACAATACACAGAGATGTCCTTAACTTTGGACATGCAGTGACACTCTGGATTTGTTCTAAACTTGGCAGAAATGGGCCAAGGCAACAAGACAGAAATAAACCTCATTAGTTGGAAGCAGAGACTCTCCCCAGGGCTGCTACTAGAAGTCAAGGATTTAGAAGCATGACCTGAAAGGAGGCCTCTCCCCCTGTTGTGGCAGTACCTTTTCTGCCAGCTGGGCAGTGAGTTTCTGCACATACTCCTCACTCCGCTCTGCCCTCTCCTTCTGGGCACGGACAGCTTTCTTCAGGGCCTCCTTATCACCATCTCCCTTCTGCCTCAGCTCTTGAAGCTGGTCCATGGCTAGTTCCAGATCTGCTTTCAGCTGAGCTTCATTGCACTCCAGATTCTGCAGGGGAACCAAACACACCGCATGGAGTAACACCCATATTACACCTGCAAAGCCAAAGCAGCAACTGATTTCCTAGAAATGGCGGTGAAAGCCAGGCACAAGCCCCCAGCCTTCAGCCTAGAGGTACTGGCAATCAGGTTTCACCTAAACAATTCTGTTCTAAGGCTGAAAGGGATGGCAGCATAACATGTCTTCCTTTTTTTCCAAGAGTTTTCCCTTCTTCCTTCATAAGCTGCTCCCTAAAATACTGACTTCCTCTCCTGACCAAAATAAATACTGGTCTAACGGTCTTTTGATCTATCTGAGGGCATTCTTTCTATTAATTGAAATTAATATGCTTTATGCAGCTATTACTTAAAAAGATTAAAGCTCCTCTAAACCATTAACACATTTATGTTCATTGTAAGATCATCCCAACATCAACAGACACGTTAAATATAAAACTCTGAACAAGATATACCAGGGGAACTTTCTCCTCCTCATTAGTAGTGTAGAAAACATGCATTAGTGTGATTGAACTGGAACACACAGCACAGCCTTTTCCCCAGAACACAAATTAAATAGCTTTCAATTTGTCTCAATGCTTGACTAAACCAAAGCCATCTTTTAAATAATTATGTAGTAATTAACTCAGGGGAAAAAAAAAATCCAATTAATGCACACAGACCTTAAGGCTAAGATTTTGCCTCATGCCTCAAAAAGTGAAGAGATTTCTGTTTTGTTCCTTAATTTGAAAATGATGCTGTGTGTTAAGTGGCACAAACACCACCAGGCAGGATTTCATCAAGCAGCCTCAGGAAGATGGTGGTGCCACTCCCCTGTCAGTCAGTGCAGCTGCTGGGAGTGGAGGCAGAGCCAGTCCCCGGGGAGCAGGGCAGACATACCCGGAGCTGTGTGGTCAGACGGTTGTTCTCAGCCTCTTTGCTCCGCAGCTGGGCTTGAAACTGGGCTTTCATGGACTCCAGAGCTTTGGTGAGCTCAGCTACTTTCTTGGCCTGATCCTAGGTAAGAAGGAACAAGACACACCCATTTCCTCAGCAAGCTAATAGAAGGAACACTTTGCACCATGCAACAGTCTCAGATTTCTTCACTGAATGATCTCCAGCCACCTCCACTTTCCTCAGAGGGACCCTCACAGCTCTTCTGGTCCAGTAAAACAGGGAATAAATGAGCAGCCATTTACTTTACAACAGATGTGAGTGACTGGCCTGGAAGGTATGTTCTTGGGCAAAATATCCTTCATATCTGATCTCTTCCACTGCATTCCCCTTTTAATTCCTGAACAGAGGAACAGACTGGAATTTGTCACTGGGAACCAACAGAACCTTAAACAGAATGCTATTCAGAGCTCAAGCCCAAAGGGAATTCTGCCTCTCCATGACTGTGACTGGACTGTCTGTGGTTCTACAGAACTGGAAGGTGGAGAAGAGAGGGATAAGCAGGAAAAGGAAACTACCTTCTCTGCCTGTATCTGATGGGTGAGACTGTCCACTTCTTTTTCTTTCTCCTGAAGCTTGATCAGAAGTTGCTGGAAAAACAAAACAGCATTCAGATGTTCAGTAACAACCACATTTAGGATGACAGGTAAAAGGCACTGCCTGGTATCCACAACAACAGCACCCTCATCCCCAGCAAAACAGGCTGCATTTCCTCAGGCAGGAAGCAAAAGGGATACACAAACAGTTGTGTAACAGGGCATAGGATGCCCAGTCAAGAAAGGATCTGACAGGATCATACACCCCACAGACTGAAAAGGGCATTACCAATGTCTCACAGCAAGTTTTATAACTTCTGGCAATAAATAAATTAACTCTTGTCTCAGTTCACAGATAATGAAATGAACAAAAACTGGCAGGGGGTCACTCACTCATTCAGTGACAGAGGATGATACAAAAAGCTATTCCCACTCTAAGCCCCCAGATACCAAAGGCAATGAAAATCTGCCCACTTTGAAATGCAGATTGTTAATCAGAGCAGAAATGTAGTGGCTCTGATTAACACCAAGGCTCAAATAATTTTTTATTGATCTAAAAGGCACTACTGTAAGATGTGACAAGACAAAGAAGGGCTTGTCATTTTAGATGTCTCTGCTTTATAATTAAAAAAAAGAGAAATTGTGGTTTGCTTACCATGTTCTCTGCATCTGACTCAGCCAGCCTTTTGAGCAACACTGCTTGCCGATCCAGGATCTTCTGGGCATCCCTCTACAAAATAAACGCATGAGAAAAATTGTTAACAGAATTTTACATAGATTCTTTAAATGGAACTGGGCAAATTAACCATTTCCTCCCAGCTGCAGCAGTAATTCTTAGAAGATATCCAGAGGCATCAAATTTGCTAAATATTTCATGTACCGTTATCCATCTTAGAAAGCTTTTCCACATCTCAGTCAAAGGTTCAAATACAAAACATGATGGTAGTATAAGGTCTTTCTGAATTCTCCCACTACTCAGGACAAGTCATATGGAAGAATGCAGACCTTTTATCCAGCCTCACTGGTGGCTGAGATAACTGTTACCATCAGCCTCCTTTGCTGAAATGGAATATAAACCACATAAAGAATAGCAATTTGCTTTCTGCACTTTTCTCACAAGCAATATAGAGTTGTTCTGTACAAGCAACACAGAATTGTTTACAATTTCTCTGTTATTGCTCTCAGGGCCTACCAAAATAAAGTTATGAATATCCTTAGGCTCCCATTAGCTAAGACCACATCAAGCCCTCATTCTCCAGGCAATGCAAGTGCAGCAGTAACATTTGAGACCAGCTGGATCAGCAGATACAGCTGGATCCAGAGGAGACAGAGCTGGCAACACAGAAGTACCTGAACCTTTTAATACCAAAGACTCAGAGGCTCTAACATCCTCACAGCAGAAAAGTCAGCCTTGCTCTATAAAATAGGCAGGGATAAAGAATAAAACCAAAACAACTCTATCCAACAGTTACATGTTGACAGGATCAACCTCAGGAAAATAAGAGTACAAAGCTTTTAAACTCAAAATTCCCTTTCAGCCACGAGACAAGAGAGCCTCCTGTGATGAGCCAAGTGCTCACCTCCCTGTTCTGCTGCTCTGCCAGCAGCTCTCGGAGGGTCCGGTTGGTTTCTTCGAAGGTGCTCAATTTCTGGAGCAGAAGCTCTTTTTGCCTTGTCAGAGCATTAATGTCTGTGCTGCTCACATGTTTTTCCTGCAGGAAAACCAAACCCCAAACAAATAAACAACCAAACAAAAAAAAACAACCAAAGAAACCAGAAACAGAATACAAAATCCCCAAACATTCAAAACCACAAAACCCAAACGAACAAGCAGAAGGAAATAAATAATTGTTCACGTGGGATTAATGTATGAAGCTGATACCAGCATAAGGAGTGTAACAGTCAGCACAATGTGTGCAGAAGGTGTCTGAAGGCTGCAAATAAACACCCCACTTCCAAACCAAACCAGCAAACACTTTAAGGATGTTAAATCTCTCCACTTTTCCTTACATTTTGCTGGATCAACAACTGTAACATCACAATTTTAAGACAACTAAGTAACAGGACAAGGCAGTAAAGGCAAGAATGAAGAAGGATGACACCTACAATGTTGAGTCTCCCAATTGTGTTTTTCAGGGCATGGATCTGCCTGGCAGCTGCTGCTCCGTCCCTTTCTGCATCATTCAGCTTGGACATCAAACACTCCTTCTCCTGCAGCAAGCACTCTTTCTGGAGCCTGCAAGGAGAATTCAGACATCAGAGAAACAGGAAGCTTTGGCAGCTGTAGCAGCCACTACTGATATACAGTTGACTGGATTAAAACTCGTCAAAAACCCAAATCAGAGGATAAAAACTCTAAACAAAAACTACTTAAGATTTGCCCTCTTTCAGCGTGGAAGTTGTTCTGAAAGAAGGCAGTAAGCAGACACAAGGAGTTTCCTAGGATCACAGCCATGAAACAGGAATTTAGAGAGGACAGATCAGGCTTATCCCAAAGCCTGCACACACCACTAAACCCAAAACACAAGGCTGTGCTTTTTCTGGGCCCTTCAACCACACCAGAAATAAGACTCCAAATGGCTAAACATGAAACAGAAAAGCGCACAAATATATACAGTTCAAAGGATTTAGGCATTTACAGAGTTTTCCCAAAAAGGAATACACAGCATTAACTTCCAAGGAATCTTTCCTAAGGATAAAATGAAACTAACCCTCTTAAAACACTAGTGTCCTGCTGGAGATACAAACTTCCCTAATTCTTTAGATATAAAGCAGATACAAAATTGTCAGACCTGCGGACCTTCAGTGTCACCAAGAAAAAAACCCATGGTTCAGTCCTCTCAGGGCTGTCACTCCTGTGTATGATTTTCATAAAGGCCAAATATTCTCTAATTTTCAGCACCATGTTTACTAATCTATTGTTCTACCAATATCATCACAACCCAAACAGAAATTCTTCACCTTCAAAATACTAATTGCAGAGCTAGGATGACCCTCCAACAGGCCACAAAAGCCAACTGCTCTCAGGTTGCTTTCAGAGCAGTTTTTCCCTTCCAAAATTCATGCTAGAGCCCTCCTCTCCAGCTACTGGAGTTCCCCTCCTCAAAGGTGACAAAAAATCCGAGTGCCTCAGTTCTTCAGCAGGAACTACAACCTCAAACTATGGGAGCCATAAAGGGAGGTGCCCTGTGAATAGCACTAGTGCAGGAAGAGTGAGAAGTGCAGTTTCCTTACAGAGTCAGGTCCTTCTCTTCCTTTATGCGCTCGATGTTGCGCCTCAGCCGCGTGTTCTCATGTTCAGTTTCTACCAATTCTTGTGTGACCTCGTTCAGTTCTTCTTTCTGCTCCTCAAGGAGACGCTTTGTCATTTGCTCCTGTTCCTCCATTTTCTGCAGCTTGACCTGAAGACATTGAAAGAAAACTTAAACCAGGTGCTTTTGAACGTACATGCCAAATAATGAACCATTTAGATCCAATTAACTTATTGAAATTATCAAAAAAAGTATCTGTTCCCAGGTAACAGTTTTATTTTAAAGCAAGCTCCCAGCAGCCTGGGTAGCCTTCCATGGCACTACGAGTTGACTCCAGCCTCCTCTTGTCAAAGGATCAGCTAAAAGCCAAGTCAGCAGGCCTTTACACTGTCCCTTCACCTCTTTCTTCAGTGTCCCCACCATGCTCATCAGGTTGTCTATCTTCTTCTCATATTGGTTCATTTTGGAGCAGGCAGCATCGTCATCATCCGTAGAGAGGTCGCTCAGGCGCAGCACTGACTGCATTCTTTCGGAATCTGGTGTGACTTCCAGGTGTTGGCTTGATTCCTGGCACAAAAGAAAGGGTAGAATTTTAGTATAACATTACAAATAGCATTTAAGATAGTATTTTAAATAGTATTCTAAACGTAACATTGCCAAAACAAAGACCAGGTCACATCACTGCAGCAAGGGTAGTAAAGAAAAAAGAAAGTTTGTAAACAGCTCTTCCATTTTCACCTGGGAAAGGTCAAGAATACACAGAGTACAACAGAAAAAGAAGAAAAACCAGTCAAAGTTCAAATCCTCATCTAGGAAGTGCCAGGAATCCAACAGGCAAAACTATCAACCCACGAGAAAGAAGATATTACACAAATGCTCTGAGCTTCAAAAGAGACTGAGAGCAGCAGGCCCTCCCTGAGCCTCCAGATGAGATGTGAAGGGCACTAGTAAAATTACAATAAACAAATAAATGTGTCTGGCTTATAGAGGCACAAAGGCATGATATGGCCACAGCCTGCTAATGAATTCCCAGTTTTACTATATTAAAAAGTGAAAATGATTTATAGAAGATACTTCAAATAGATGGCAGGTGACAACAGCCTTCTCTCAGATCTGCCTGGATCTCTCTCTACACAACTGCTCTCTTCAACCCCAGATAAACCTGAAAGTTTGTTTTAAAGAGCAGAACCAGCTGTACCTCCCATTTCAAGGTGGTATCACGGGCACGTGCTTTGCCTGGGGGTATCCATGGGGCCTTAGTTTTCACCCGGACGGCTCGCGCACCATCTTCTTTTGCTTTTGGCTTCTGCTTCTGTTAAAGAAAGACAAAATAAAATCAATCACACACTTTCAAAGAGCCATTCGCAGTTTTCAGTGCTGCAAAACCAAATGAAAGATCACTCATAAAAAAATATCAATGGTGTTTCACAGGATGCATCAGGTGAGATGAGGCAGCAGCCACCAGAGGAAGATGACATCAGCCAGAAGGAATGGTTATTGTGCACTCAGCTGAGAGTCTGGCTGGATGTAGGACATGAGAGATCCCTGGCAGATCCCTTCTCCATCCCAGATTCATCTCTCAAAACAGCAGCTACACCATTTGACACCACAGTTGATTATGGAAAGCCCCTGACGTGTTTTCCCCACTCTGCAGTCACCTAACAGATTCACATTTATTTGTATTGCACTCATGCTGTTCTAACTGAAGCAAAACTGAAGTGTTTTTGCACAATTCTAACCTTAGAGAAAAACCAGGCATTCTAAACATTCCCTATAGGCAATTAATTAATAGGAATCACAGATTTCACTATGCCATTTCACCCCATTGTGAAATTTGCTGTTAGCAATGAACACAAAACTAATAGAGGGCTTAGAACAGGATGTCTGCAGATAAGAAGAACAAGCTAGCAACTTCCAGCACCTTTTTAGAACCACTTTCCATAAATATCTAGCTACAAAAGAGGATATGGGATAGCCAGAACTTCAATATTGCCTTCTGCCTCCTGTGGATAAGGCTCGGAAGAGATTCTCTTTGCTGCAGAGCTCAGCAGAGAAGGTGCTTAATGCCAGAAGATGGTTTGAATCCAGACCCTTTTTCTAAGCACATTTATTTTAATACAATCCACATACTATCTGAAATGCCTAAGCATTACTTCTCCCCAAAACTTTCCCACAAAAACAGGAATGAAGCAAAAAAATAACAGTATCAGGACACAGATCCAGGAAAAAAAAGGAAAAACAAACATCCTCCAAACAATATCACATTGGAAACAACACTCCTCACAAGAACATGAAAGTAACAATACATTATATATCACACTGAAATCATCTCAAACACAGAAAATGTGTCACTGCAAATTCACCACTGCACATGAATTCAAGTCTTACAGCTCTAACACAACAGCAAAACAGACCTGGAAGATTTTGTGATGTTTCTAGGGCCATTCACCTTCCTCTTTGCAGCCCTTCCAAACAACCAGGTACACACTCCTACCTGGCATTTTGCAGGTGTGGTTTTCTGCCCCTTTTTAATATGGACATGGACAGGGGTGTTTTCATCCACATGGACGTGCAAAGGGGGAGATGAGGAACGGTTCTTCATGGCTCTTCTCCCACAAACGGGAAAGGGAAATACAATGAAGGGAAACCTGTGAATAAGGAAACTGGAAATAACAACATTTCCCTCTGTGCCAGAGCTTTCTTTCAGTAGCATCTGCCATTTTGAACAGCACACTGTTTCTCTGTAAAGCTAGGAATAACACAAACAATTCCTCTGCTTCAAGGATTTTCTGCTTTTAACCTGGTTATTGAGGAGCAAACACAGCTGGATTGAAAGCAGGTGCCTGTAAGACTCATGGGACTACACAGTCCTAAAGCAAGCAAGCAAATCAAGGGTTCCCACAAGCAACAAAACCTGATTATGTAGAGGAATTCAAAGGGGGGAGAAGAGAATTAATTTAACAGTTAAGAAAATCCAACAGGAAACCATCAGACCACTCCATCCTAGAACCCTGACTGTCTTTTTGAAGCAAAAGAATCCTTAAAAGCCTTTAGATCACAGCATTTCTTTAATTTCCAGAAAAACACCTTAACCAATACCTGACACAACACAGAAAAGCCTAGAGAGACACAAGGTTCCAGTCACTCACTTGGAGTACATGTAATGGCATCATGCAACTGCAAATCTTACACAAATCCACTAGCAGCACAACTCTGATTCTGGCAGAAAGGGTTTTATCAGCCTGGGTAAAGTTACTTACAGTTACTTTCACGCTTTTAAGTTTTCTGGACACTGTGTTCTGTCCAGAGGTTGCAGTTGATTCCTCATTGAGGGATGAGACACACCTGATACAGAAATAATAAAATGACTAAGAGGAAAAGGTACCAGTTTCTGAACATCCTTTTGATTTAGGGCAACCCACAGGCTCAAACACACCAAATGTATGAACCCAAACAACAAAAGTTGGTGTGTCCTGGATTCCTCTGACAAACACGGGGTGAGGGAAGGACCGAGGCCACAACTCCTCACACGCTGATGATGAAAGCTGGTTTAAACAACGCCAATGTCTTGTCCCTTTACACGATAGCATTACTCAGTCACAAACCTCCCAATTCGAACTGCAGTTTTCAAGGGACACAGCAATACTTCCCTTAATTCAGGAAGAGGAAGCCACAGCTTTCCGAAGGAAAGGGATTCCCCAGCTTCCAGCTATGAACAACCCCAAACACCGCCGGGTGTTCCAATCATCATTTTTCTGCCCAGGGAAGGGATGAACCCTCGGCAGGCCCAGCACTAAGAGAGGTTTTGAACCACCGCGAGCGAGCCCCAGACGCTGTCAGGGCGCCTGCCTGGCAACCAGGCTCGCTGCCGGGTTTGATCCCTCCCTGCGGGGTTTGAGTCCTCCCTGCGGGGTTTGATCCCTCCCTGTCGGGTTTGAGTCCTCCCTGCGGGGTTTGATCCCTCCCGGCCGGCCCTGGAGCCTTTCCAAGGGCTCTGCGGCTCTGAGGGCAGGGCCGGGCCGGGCCGGGCCGCTCCCAACGCCCNACTGAGGGACACCGAGGAAACCTGAGGGACACCGGGGGACACTGGGGATCTCTGAGGGACACCGGGGGACAGCGGGCATCCCTGAGGGTCGCCGGGGGAGAAAGGGGACACCGGGGGGAGAGGGGACACAGGGGATCCCTGAGGGACACCGGGGANGAACGCGGCTGAGCGGCGGTAACCGCCCCGGAACGGCCCGGGAACCCTCCGGGAACGGCCCCGGAACCGCCCCGGGCACAGCCCCGGCAGGGCCCGCAGCACGAGCCGCCCCGCACCCCGAACAGCCCCGGGACAGGCCTGGCCGCTCCTCCGTGCGCTGTAAGGGCTGCTGGTGGGGGTTGAGTTAACGCTTGGGTTTGGTTTAGGCCTTCCCCGGTAACGCGGTTATAACTAAGGAAATATTCCACACCGCTCCTTCGCGTAATCAGCTATGTACAAAGACAAGGGGGAGGTTTCCCCTCTCTTCCTTTCGGGTGTTCGGAGGACATCAGGGCTCAGTGTGCCGGCTTAGCTCTTATCTGTATGAGCTGAGGTCTCTTTGAGAGCCGTTGTCTGAAAACCGCGTGTAGATGGAGGAACTGCTCCTTTTGTGGGAAGTTTGGTGAGAATTTGTGTTAGTTACTTCATTGAGCTTTTCCCTGAGTTTACAAGTGAGTATCTGTTTTGTTTTGGCTTTACCCATTTCTGTCCCCCCTTTTCTCTTTTGGGGTTGTTTGGAATTCTTGTGCTGTATATGCGTAGTGTTTAATTGTATATAACTGTAATATATGTGACTATATATATCCTTTCACTACAGTTATCTTTGGGTACTTTTTTTTTTCTTCTCTCTCTGGAGGGGGGGAGTCTGTGTGGCCAGTAGCTGGGTTTAGATATTAGGAAAAAAGGTGATAATAAAGGATACTGAAGCCTTTCAATGTGCAGAGGATCACTCACATTCAAACATGCATTGTCTCCTACTGACAAACATAGGGTTCTTCAGCTGGAGAGGAACTTTGAAAAGGGCCTGGAGTGACAGGACATGGGGAAATAGCTTCACACTGTCAGAGGGCACAGTTAGATGGGATATTGGGAAGAAACTTCCCTGTGAGGGTGGGCAGGCCCTGGCACAGGTTGCCCAGAGAAGCTGTGGCTGCCCCATCCCTGGACATGTCCCAGGCCAGGTTGGGCAGGGCTTGGAGCAACCTGGGACAGTGGAAGGTGTCCCTGCCCATGGCAGGGGGTTGGAACAAGATGGTGTTTAAGGTCCTTTCCAACTCAAACCATTCCATGACTCTCCCCAGCACAGCTCAGTAGACTTCACTGCCCAGGGACAGTTCCTAATCCAATCACTACAATAGCAAATCCTCTGCTACTCTTGCATGGCAGAAACATCTAGAAACCCCTAGGCCATGCAGACAGCTCTTAATCCTTCTTTTCCTAAAACTCATCTTCAGGGATATTCCAGAGAGATCTCATGCAAGACAAGTCTTTCCAATAACTGCTCTGCATCAGTGATTTCCATGTAGGGTGTGCTCTTCGGGTGTAAGGGGTTAAGATAAGAACTCAGCTCTCACAAAGGGCACAGAATAAAGCCAGCCTTTATCCTTGCAGACCGTACAGAATCAAGTCCTGAGAGAACCGTTTACATGGAAGAGTGAAAGCACACACCCTGCCGAGTGCAGCATCGCTGCTGTCACAGGAAGGGTGCCTTCCCCAGTGCCCTGGATCCCTCCAGTTCCCTCAGCACTGGGCTTACATGATTCTATTGCAGGAAAAATTGTTACATAAAAACTAGTATCTAGTGTGTCAGTCAGGAAAACACTTCAGATGACATGGGTGAGTAGTGGAAGACAAGCTGCTCAGACCTACCACATCTGATATGGCTCTGACACCAGCCAAGAGCATCTTGCTTTTACAGTAACCTGCTTTGAGGATGGCTCTTGCCTAAAAGAAGCCTATGTGCTGCATTCTTCAATTGAGACCTTCTCCCTTCCAGCAGCATCCAAGATCCATTTCACCTGTCCCCATCCTTATCCAGCTGGACCCTTCTCTCACTGCAACTTGATGTTCTGAACGGGGTGGTCTCTGTGCCCTCGTGTCAGTCCTTTGGGAGTGACCAGTCCTTTCAACTCTAAAAATAAAAGCCATTTCTTCTGAAGTTTTCACCATGCAAGTACTTCAGGGAGGCAGCTGCAGCTGGCATCAGATTGCAGCTCTGGTTGTTTGAATGACTTCTTCCATGCGCTGGTACCACGGCTGTATCTTGGTGTGAGCCATCATGTCATCAAAGGCTTCCAGCCCTTCCATCACCCGGAGGACCCCATACACAGCCTGTGACACAACATAAGGGTTAGAACAACACTGAAAGAGCAGTGGAGGATGTCTCAAGGTGCAAGTGTCTCAATAGCCAAGCCAGTGAGGCTCTTACTCTGTCCTGCTATCCACTCCACATCTGATTGGCAAGGAAGAATGAATGGCAGAAAGGTAGTTAAGAATATAAATGTTTCCCATGAGGAAACAGTAAGGAAAGATCAGGATCTGTGTGCAGTTATGGGGAAAAAGTTAATCCCATCTCTGCATCAAGCCCTGGCATGGAATGCTTCACCTGTATTCCAAGGAGAACTACTGGTGCAAGGGATGAATCCTGCTCCACTCTGCACTGCTGGCTGCAGAGGACACCACAGCAGCACTGAGCACCTGTGCAGGTGTGAGGTTTATTCACCAGTATCCACCAGCCAGAGCAGTGTGCTCGCTTGTGACCTGCTTTTATCGTGTTTCCACCTGATCAGTAACACCCACCTGCAGATGGGAACTGCAGGTTCTATATTTGGAAAGATTTCTCTGGAGGAAAACAACACATCTAATCCTATGTAAAGCAATAGGCAAAAATTTCATGTGGGAACTGTACTACCGGCACAAAGAACACGGACAGTGTACCTCATGTAGCTCAATTTCTCTGCCTGTGTTTGTATTGAGCATTTCACAGAGATGGGCAGCAGGAGGGTTTGTGACACACCTGACAGGAACTGCAGGGAGGAGCCCCTTACCAGGTCAGCGAGGTTCGGCTGGTTCCCACCCATGAACAGTCGCTGTTTGCCCACAGCTTTTACCCACTCATTCACTGCTTCATACAAGTCTTCTCGGACATCATCTCGGAGGTTGTGTCTGGACAAGGAGAAAAACCAGTCTGAAGACATGTGTTTGTTTCTTTTGTTAACCTTTTAGCATCTCTCACCGTACAGCTGGTCTTTGCTTGGGAATTAGGGAGATGTTTCAGAGTGAAGGGGGCAGTCAGTAATTAAACAGTGGCTGAGTAGAGGGGTTCAGTACCTCTAGTTAAGAAGTACAGCTGTTACTCACGTGGGATTAAATGGCTCATCTTAAAACTCTTGAGGTTCTGCCCTTTGACATCTGGGGTTCACAGCTAAGGAGTTAAGGAGCTATTCCTCATCTTTTGTAATTGGTGCTCCATACCAACCTTTTCTTTAGCCTCTTGCTCACGAAGAACATGGCAACAGCCCCCACGTACTTAGCAAAGAGACCCTCCAGGGTGCCAAACTTCCCCTCACGGACAATGTAATCAAAGGATGCCAAGGCCTCTTTGGGGGTTCGATAAACGTTGGGGGAGATGAGGTGGACAAGCCAGTCGTCTGCCCATTTTCTCCACTTCATCTCTTCCCTGCAAGCAGTCAAAAGAAAGAGCTTTTTCAGTGAATAAGGTACAGATTGCAGGGCTACAGGGGGCAGGATCCCAGTGGCATTAGCCACAGATCCTGCCAAGGACAAACCTGTCAAAAACTCCTGCCCAGCCTGGTGCCCTATCTGAAATGCACTCATCATTGTTACTGTTGTCAAGGCTCCTTCAATCTCAAACATTTAAGACTAAGATAGAGGACTAGATTCTCCTCCCAATATGAGAGGTAAAGCAGAAATGGAAACTATCCTTCTGTAGCATTGTCTTGTGGCATAAAGGAAAGGCCAAGAAGGCAACTGGAAGCAGCTGTTGGCCAGTGTGACCATGGTGGTGGTAACTAGGCCATTCAACAGCAGCTATGAGTTATCTAACAAACAGAAAACCACTCCAGCTACTGAGGCTTTAAACAGTAATGGGGGTGTGACAGGACTTGTCAGCACCAGTGGGATTTTACATCTACACTATCCCTGAGCACATATGGGGGGGGATGTGACCCTTTGGAGGGCCCAAAAACTTTAAAGCACTTACACTCTCACTTCTTTGACGGGATAGACTCGCTTTGTCTCCTTCTCATCCAGCATGAGCCAGTATTTATTCTCATACTCCATTACCTCCTTGCCTTTCTCAGTCACCGTTTTAATAGGAGGATAAAAGGACACAATCTCTTCCAAACTATTCCTCCTGTGGACAGAAACACAGTTAGCACCCATCGGGCTGCTGCAAAAAAAAAGGAGTAAGAGCAAAGAACATACTGAAAGGTACACAGTATAAAATGTATTATTCTAAAAATAAGTGCAGAAGGTTCCAGATTCTACTTGAAATAAGTTTTGAAAAGAGGCTGGAACAGTCACTTGCAAATAACTATTATTACTGAATACACCTTTGTGTCAGAACAGAAATTTCTGCAGGCATAGAACTTCCTACAATTCTCAAGTGGACCTAAAGGACAGGCCACAGGCACAGCAATTCCATTTCATTCTAGATGTAATAACTGGCTAATTGTAAGCTCAGTCACAGGACCAGCACTAGTCTATGTTTCAGTAGGTTTTGTGCAAACAGAATCTCACAGGTGAAGAAGCATTTCTGAAAGGCTTTGCTTTACATCACAACATATACAGGCACCATCCTTGTGATCACAGCCAGGCTCAGGTCAGATGGGCCAAACCCCCAGAGCTTCAGAGCCCAAGGTCAGCAAGAGACTTATGGTCAACTCAGTCTTCTAAATCTCGTTCACCAGGCCCTTCACACTCATCTCTCATCACTCTGTTTTCTTACCTGGAAATAAGATAGGTCTTTATTGCACTGATGATCACTGAGGAGTCATTCAGTTGCTGAAAAACAAAATTAAAACATCCTTTTAAAATAAGTTGGTGACATGGAAAGGAAATTCTTCAAAACCTCTTCCCTTGCATGCTAAGGCTCCAAGCTAGTACTGTAGGCCCTTTCCCCCCAACACACTTCCACAGGAGTCCCTGCACATCTCAAGACATCTCTTCTGTGATTGTTTCAGAGTATCACTTCAAATCTGGCTTTAATTCTGACCACAGATGACCTCAGGGCTGGGCACACATGCAGTACTAGTGGAGTTTGGATTCAGGCTCATGGCAGCCAAGGAAGAAAAGAACACTAACACTGAAAAAAGCCAAGTCGATTCTTCAGGATTCTTGAGATCTGATCCTTTTCCTACATGATACAAGCAGCTCCTGTTACCTCTGGTACAGAGACAGGTCCTGCAGAAGGGTTGGAAGGGTTGACAGAAGCCAGATAATCACTGCATTGGAGTCACTACACAAACAACATGCCTTGTAAGACAGACCAACAGAATAGTAAGGCCAAGTAATAGGAAAACAGGTAGCAAGAAACAAATCTTAAGCTCTTGAGAGAACAAAAGATGATCTAAGGATTACACTGCATGCCTTAAACCACAGAGACGTAAGAGACAAAGCCTCCAATGCACTGCTTTGGGGGGAATCAAGGTTTCAACACAGGAAGACTTACCAGAGGGCTCCCAGCATTGGCTAGCAGGATGGGCACCTTTCTGTAGGAAGAGAATTTGATCTCTTTCCTCATTATTGGGTTCACTTCCACAATTTTGTAGGGCAGTCCATGGTAATCAAGAAAAGCTCGGACTTTGCTGCAGAAAGGGCAGGTTTTATACTGGTAGAGAGTGAGCTGCAGGCTCCCTGCAGGCAGCTGGGGAAGAAAGGGACAAGAAGGTTCTATTTTCTACTGAAAACATAAACATTACCTTCCTTCCACCCTTATATTTGTCATGAAGTCATAGTCACTAACATTCAGTTTCAACATCTGACCATGAGAATACCTTGGCTATCTGATGCTTTCTTTAAATGGCATCACAAATATTCACTGTCCATTGGGACCAAATAACTGTTTCTCTAAACATCCATTTAATCTGCTGTAAACTCCTTGCAGTGATGAAAAACAGAAGTTAAATCCAGACTGTTTATCCCTCTACAGTTTCTATTCTGTAGAACAGAATTCTATAGACAGTCACGACCATTTGTAATAATATTTAAATAAATATAAAGCCTTTTAGAAGCCAGTCCCTCCCCCACAACAGCCTCTGTTGAGGCCACAGGGTGGGCAGAGCAGAGTTTGCTGTTGATTTTTAGGCTCGTGTCTGCCCCAGCTCACATTCCCGGGATTAACCAGGCTGGGATAAGGCAGGTTGAGCCCAGGACAGCGGGACATCCCCCGAGGGATGCTCCCCGGCGCTGCCACACCTCAGCAACCTGCCGGGCCGTGCCAAGTACTCCCCACGCGTTATAAAACCACCACAGCCACCTCGCTCTGCCTCTCATTTACATTTATCGCGTTACACGACCCTGCGAAAGACTCACAACAGGCCAAGCGGCTCATGCCCAGCAGGCCCTCCCTGACGGCCCTTCCTCACAGCAACNGCAGCCGCCAGGTCCGCGGCGGCAGCAGCAGCAGCGCCCCAGGCCGCCAAGCACGGCCCGCGCCCGCCATGATGGGCTGAGGGCGGGCTCAGCCCCGCCCCACAGGCCGCCATGATGGGCCGAGGGCGGGAAGCGCCCCGCCCCACAGACCGCCATGATGAGCCGAGGGCGGGAACGGCCCCGCCCCACACGCCGCCATGTTGGCACCGCCCGCGGGGGTGGCGCTGCCGGGAGGATAAGGGCGGAAGATGGCATGGGGCTGAGGGGCGCCTGAGAGGGAACATCTCATAGGGGGCATCCCACAGGGGACATGTCATAGGGGACACCTGACACAGGGGCACTTGACACGGGACACTCCACACAGTCCCTCGCTTCTGACAATACACCAAAGCCTAAAGGGAAAAGGAGATGATAATTCGGAAAGCTGAGGGAGTTGCGTCTGTTCAGCCGCAAGCAGAGACCACATGAACGTGTATAAATGCCTGTATTTCCTAAGTGTACATGCGCTAACGTTATTGGTTCTCATTACACAAAAACAAAAATGTATTGGCCACAGTTATAAACTACTGTCTCTGTACAAACTTGTCCAGGTTTCTTATCTTCTGCTTCTCCTTTGCACACCAAACCCAACCAGAAGAAGAGGCCCCACTCTCATTATGCTAACAAGGCGGGACACATAAAAAGCATGATTTTTGGGGTATGTGTCTGCTTTTTCGGACCTTCATGGCCGGGGCACCCAGCACGTCCTGAAATAGAAACTTTCCTTTTTCTGCTAAACTTCTTCATCTTACAGAAATTTGTACCTTAACTAAGTTAAATAAAAGAGATCTTTCTCACAGGGACAGTGACACAGCCCGGCGCTTGGGGGAGGACACGACGTAGGAACACCGNCCGGTGGGTGCAATGCCCGGGGCCCGGTGGGTGCAGTGCCCGGTGGGTGCAAGGCCCGGGCCCGGCGTTACCTCAGCGGCCGAGTGCTCCTTCAGGCGCTGCCGCGCCGCCATGCACAGCCCGGCGCCGCCGCCCAGCGCGAAGGCAGCGCCCAATGCCAGCCGCCCAACGACACCAACACCGGCCGCCCGTCCCGCCGCGGTGCCGAGCGGCTGTGCCGGGGCCCGCAGCCGCCAGGTCCGCGGCGGCAGCAGCAGCAGCGCCCCAGGCCGCCAAGCACGGCCCGCGCCCGCCATGATGGGCTGAGGGCGGGCTCAGCCCCGCCCCACAGGCCGCCATGATGGGCCGAGGGCGGGAAGCGCCCCGCCCCACAGACCGCCATGATGAGCCGAGGGCGGGAACGGCCCCGCCCCACACGCCGCCATGTTGGCACCGCCCGCGGGGGTGGCGCTGCCGGGAGGATAAGGGCGGAAGATGGCATGGGGCTGAGGGGGGCCTGAGAGGGAATATCTCATATGGGGCATCCCACAGGGGACATGTCATAGGGGACACCTGACACAGGGGCACTTGACACGGGACACTCCACACAGTCCCTCGCTTCTGACAATACACCAAAGCCTAAAGGGAAAAGGAGATGATAATTCGGAAAGCTGAGGGAGTTGCGTCTGTTCAGCCGCAAGCAGAGACCACATGAACGTGTATAAATGCCTGTATTTCCTAAGTGTACATGCGCTAACGTTATTGGTTCTCATTACACAAAAACAAAAATGTATTGGCCACAGTTATAAACTACTGTCTCTGTACAAACTTGTCCAGGTTTCTTATCTTCTGCTTCTCCTTTGCACACCAAACCCAACCAGAAGAAGAGGCCCCACTCTCATTATGCTAACAAGGCGGGACACATAAAAAGCATGATTTTTGGGGTATGTGTCTGCTTTTTCGGACCTTCATGGCCGGGGCACCCAGCACGTCCTGAAATAGAAACTTTCCTTTTTCTGCTAAACTTCTTCATCTTACAGAAATTTGTACCTTAACTAAGTTAAATAAAAGAGATCTTTCTCACAGGGACAGTGACACAGCCCGGCGCTTGGGGGAGGACACGACGTAGGAACACCGCCCGCCCGCGCGCTGCCGGCGCCGCTCCCCGCGCCGCCAACCACAGGGTTTACCGCGCTCACTCCCATTGGCTGGGGGCGCGCCGTGCGGGACGCGCCGTGCGGGCGGCGCCGAGACACAGCGGGATGGCGGGGCCCAACGGGGACCCGCACGTGGNGCCCCCCGGCACCCTGGGGAACGTCGGTGGGGAAAGGTCTGGTCTGGCCCGGCCCCGTGGGCTGCGGGCGGCAGAGCTCAGGTGTGTCCAGGTGTGCCCAGATGTGTCCAGGTGTTCTCCTGGGAGCGGTGCCCGACCCCGGGGTGTGCCCGCTGCGCAGCAGTGAGGGCCGAGGGGCGGCAGGGTTTGAGGCCGTGGGGCACCGAGCTGCTCCGTGCTGGCCTGGGGGTGGTTTGGTTTTCTTGTCCTTGTGAAAAGAAAGGCCATTCTGTGCCTTTGCCGGTGCACGGGGAGAAAGAGGATGTTCAGGTCCTGAAAGCACAGGGCAGGTCATGTGGGCAGATTGGGAGCAGCAGTCATGCGTGGAAAAAGGGGATTTAACGCAGAGAGCTTGGTAATTTCCACTTTTGGAGCGTTTCTGCAGTGCCTGGGTATTAAATTTCTGATGCTGCCTGGTCTGGTTAGAACCAGCTGATGGAGGAAGTGAGACGACAGCAGCTGTAATGCAGTCGTAGAGGTCACTCTTAAACCTGGAACTCTTTCAGAGTAAGCACTTTGCACTTCTCTTGAAGATGGTGAAGAGTTGGGTTCAAACACCATTCACTTTCCAGATGTGACTCACACAGGTGAATTTCTGAGTTCTCTGGGATCACCTGCAGTGACAGGAGGATCATTTCTGCCCTGAAACACCCCAGGAGTGGTCACTGCTTTGCATCATCGCAGTGGTTTATGTTTCACACCTTCTGAAAAGCTCTGTGATGGAGAAAGTCCCTAAATCAGACCTACATCAGTCTCTAATTAAGTTGTTCAGCCTGTGATCAGCTGATTTGTGTGCAGCAGCTGGTCACAGGGGGCTGCAGCTATTTCCTGGTCCTGGAGCTGTGGATCACTTCCTTGGTCTCAGCTAGCAAACCTTATTTTTGTCAGCTGTCCTTGTAAGAGTGTAGAGGAGTTAATGCATTTTGTCATCCTCCTGGTCAGTGTTTTCATTAGGGGATGTGATTGTTTCCACAAAAATCCACCAAGCTTGCAACTAGTGGAAGACAACCTTTTTACCGCTTGTTTTTAAAGGGTTAAAGTTTTTCTCACTTCCCAAAGCAGTATAAGTTTTATGGCCTTCGCTTGAGCTTTAGGCACTAAGAAAATTATGCTCCTGGTGTAATTACAGACTTCTTGCCAAGCTGTGAATTATCACTTGTCAGAGGTAGTTACTGTGTCTGCTTGGGATTTGCTCACCCTTTCACTGGAACATGGTGCCTCAAAGTGAAGTAGAGCTCTGACTCATGGACATTCTCACATACCATGAAGCAGGGTTTGAAAAATAGTGATAATTGCCACTTTCTAGAAAGCCTGTGTTTGTGGGATTGGTTTGGAAATGCAAGGCCACCTCTGCAAGGCTAAACTTTTATAAACAAGCTCAAATGCAACACACACAAGTCTCCAAAGAATTAAAGGCTGCAACACTCTGTGAATGGCTCCAGAGTGGTATAAGAAAAAGAGGACAAATATTTTTTTTTATAATGAAACTTCTCCTTAGCTATTAATAATGCAAATGACTGCAATGTTTAAATATTCACAGTTCTTTTGAAGCTGCTGGGAATGGCAGTGCCTCGGCCTGGTGTGCTGGGGCACCAGGGAACTTTTAATCAGTATATAAAAATAACAGAAGTAATAATTTTCCTCTAGAACTTCAGCTACCCACATGAATTCAATACCCAGTAGAATGAAAAAAACCTCCAACTTTTACTACATCAAAACTACTTCTGAAAATGCCGATCAATACCCGATGCAGTAAATACAAATAGAGAGGATAGCAGGCTAACATGACATAGGAAAAGCGAAAGGCAGGAATCAATAGCTCCATTTCCATTGTACTGTTCCAAGTGCCTCCTGGTTTACTATTTGTATTCAACTAATGAAAGTTGGCAGCTGATTTCCAGCACTGGTCAAGAGCTGTTCTAAAACACATGCACTTATTTCAAAGAAATGATATCCATGCCCCACACCTGCCTCCCTGCACTCACCCAGCCTGTGTGGCTTCAGAAAGGGACATGGAACTGGCTCCATGTGGGGTCCCTGTAACCCCCTGGGGTTCCTCAGAAACCTCGGCAGAGGTTTATCTTGTCTGCTTTCCCCATTTGTTTTTCTTGTTATTCCCTAGGATTGTGTGAATGTTGCTTGGAGCAACCCAAAAGCAGGTGTTCCATGCAGTGGCACAGCACTCTTCAGCTGATTATGAGTGTTAACACTGTGAAATGTCCTTGTACCAAGGCAAACTGCTGCACTTGAAACTAAAGCTGTGAATAAGAAACTGCACCTGGGGAACCGACTGTCAGGATCATCCACAAGGAGTCTGGGTTTAATCTGAAGGACCCAAAGCCTTAATGGTGTATGAAAATCCTGTGGTTGAACTTGGTGCCCCACACTTTGATCCCTTTGGAAATAACAGAGCCATTACCAGCACCTTTGGGCTCATCCTTGCTCCTGCCACAGCCATGTTTTGGCAGCCTGACCCCAGCCAGGCACATCCCAGCCTGGGAGCCTTTCACAGGTAATTCACAGAAAGTAAACACTGTGGCACTCTCCCAAATGCCTGCACCATCAGGAAAGGTGATCCCAAAGGCAGCTGAAAAGGCTGACTTGTCCTTGGGGTTTCTCTGGTACTGCTGCAGTCAGCACTGAGCCTGTGGGCAGCTGTTTGTGTGTGAGATCCAACGCTGTCAGGAATGCCCACAGTGGGTTTGGACTGCCCAGGTACCTTGCCTTAGACCTTGTTACCAGTGCTCCAGCCTGCCATTGGCCTGGTTTGATCAGGGTACAGAACCCAGGCAGGATTCAGTTGCATTTTACTTCACCCAGGGGCAGGTAAGGCACAGCCAAAATGCTGTGGGCGTGTTTAGCCAGAGCTCTCACTGCCTGCAGTGACAATATACTTACACTGTTCAGTCTCTCATTTCCCTTCCTTTTAGAATATGCAGCAATAAACTCCATGCTGGACCAGATCAACTCCTGCTTGGATCACCTGGAGGAGAAGAATGATTACCTGCACACCTGCCTGAAGGAACTGCTGGAGTCCAACCGCCAGGCCCGGCTGGAGTTCCAGCAGCAGAACGAGCAGCTGAACATGGGAGCTGATGCACAGGGACCCCAGCCTTCTGCCTAGTGTCTCTCAGCTGGCATTGCTGAGGGGACTTTTACTGCTCACCAATTTAATGTAAAACTTGAATAGGAGAGGTGCCTCGTGCCTGTTACTTGTTCCTTCCTGTGGTTGTGTCCTGCCATTCACCTCCATGTTCTGTTTTCCTTTAGCTGTGAGAGAGGTGCAAAGCACAGGGGTGGGTGTAGGAGAGCTGGTTCTTTCTGCTCCCCAGCACAAGCCTGGCACTCACACTTGGTTAAAGCTGGTTGTAGGAAACCTGAGGCCATGCAGGTAGTTTGCAAGCAGGCCCTCTTCCCAAAGAGGGAAGATTGTCTCTGCTCTCTTGTACTGTTAAATCCAAGCAAGGATTGAAGGCTTGAGCCTCTTCCCTCAGGAAGCACAGTAGGCAGGGGCTGTCCTGACTCCAGCCTTGTCCCAAGTATAACTCTGGTGACAGCCTTGGAGAGGGAGGCCCTAGGCCAGCTCCTGCCTTGAAACTGCAACTTCTCCCTTAGTCACATTAACTGTGATGTACCAGATATTGCACGTGGTCCCACATGACTGGATGCTTCCATTCCCTTCCAAGAGATAAGATACCAGGGTGATGTTTTTACTGTTACAACTGGGAGCTGCCCAACTCCTGCAGCTGCCCTTGCAGACCCCAGTGTGGAGAGAGGCAGAGCAGCCTGGTTATTAGTCCCCACCTCAACATCAGCTACAGAGAGCAGAGACAGGGCCTGCCTGCCCTGGGACGTGAGCAGAACTCTCCCTGTACATTCTGACAAGGCATGAGCAATCTGGTCTAACATGAGATCTTGTCAGGATGGCCTGGGGCCAGCACTTTGAAGCAAGTCTTACTGTTCTACTTATGTATAAGTTAAAGGAGTTTTTTTGAAAGTTAAAGAGGTTATTTATAAGAAATCTGTTTTATTAAAATCAGTTTGAAACAAAATTTCTTCCTGAGAGTCTCTGCCATGAGAATAGACTAGATTAAGCCTTGTAGTACTAACAAAGGACCAAAGTGCACGTTCTTGCCTACCTTAGGACACACTGCTTGTCCAAGAATGTGTGTCTTTGAAAGGAAACTGTTCTGAGAAGCAAAACTGAGCATACAGCCTCCCAAGAGATAAACATCTCTGCCTGGAAAGGAAATGAGAGGGACTACAAAGAATTCTTAAGTCTGCATCCATCTACTCCATGACCTTTGTCCCCTGTGGAAATCACATTACCATCTTCTTTCAGGTTCAACAATCCAGGCCTCAGTCTTTCCACATAATTGCTGTATCCCAACTGTACAAGTAATAACCAACACCATCCTGTAGTAGACACGCTAAAGCCAGGCTTATTTATTCTTAAAATAAAAACAGCAGTAAAGTTGAAGGTTTTGCTCTATTAAAAGACTCAGAAAATAAACATTTCCAGCAAATATCATATGTAAAGGGCTCTCCTTTAAGGCCACTCTATCTGGGTTTGCGCCTAGAAGAGCGTCTGCACCCAGAGGTGAGACCGGCTGTCTCACCTTTGGCGAGGGAGGAAGGCTCTGCCTCCTGGCCTGCATCTGCTGTCTCATTCTGTCCTAACCCTCCTCCACTCCCTGGATCCTGGTGCTCATCTGTGCCTTCCCTTTGCCTGGCTGCGTTGGCTTCCTCCTCGTGTCCCAGCAGCTCCCCTGCGGCGTGGCTCTCCTCAGGGAACAGGCACTCAGCACTAGTGGCAGTGGACTTGCTCTCTTCCTGTAGATTTTCTTCTACAACCATGATACCACACACATGGTCAGTCACACTGGCCAGACTCTGGCCCTCTGCCCCAGAGGTGGCCAGCTCACCCTTACCCTCCAGAGACCTTGAAGTTTGTTCCTGCAGGGCTGACAGCTCTGTACCCTCCTTGTCTATCCCATGATCGTCATTCATCCTCTTGCTGGCATGTGCTGTTGTAGCAAGAGGCTGTTTTGGATCATCCAGCAACTGGGAGCTGGAGCCCTGGGAATGCAAAGGAGCCTCGGGGTAGGCAGTTGTGGCACGATGCCTCGCTGCCTTGTATCTCTGCAAATACAAACAAACCAACGTGAGAGGGAAGCCCAGCTCAGCTCCTGTCCCTGCAGCAAAGCAGCGGCTGGTCCAGGAACACCTGCACAAAAACAGTGGTGAGTGGCAGGGGCACGACTGGTCTTGGCAGCTCCTGGCCTGGCTGCTGAGGCTTTCAACAGAGAAGGGTTCAGCTCCTGTGAGGAAAAGTGATATTAAAAACTGAAGTCTTTCCCACATTACTTAATGCTGAGCGAGTGCATGGCAGACCTATGGCTCCTGAGACAGAAATCATGTTCTGGCAACTTAAATCTCAGTCAGACTCTGGACTTTGTAGATGTAACAGTGCAAGTGACAGCTCCTGCTTCAGCTACTGCCAGGACACGTACCCTGGGCACATGAGGCTCTGTGCCACCCTCAGCTACAGGTGAGATTCAGTGTTTATCAGCCAAAGCAAGACTCCAGTTGAAAGCTTAATATTTCTTTACTCTGTTGATACAATCTGCACAGTCAGTGGAACTGCTGACAGGAAGACCAAGATATTGAGAATATCTTGTTACAAGGCACTGAGGTTTTCCACAGAATAAAGGTAACATATCATTGATAAAATGACTCATTTGCACTCGCTATCACGATGAACCAGTAGAGGTCTGTAAAGAGATTAAAATGGCTACTAGCCATGTTCTAGACTGAATTTCAGGGAAACACCAACTCTCTCTAGCTAACACACAGCAGGAACCTGGTCTTCAACACCCAGATAGAGTATGATCCAAAGGAACAAACCAAAGCTCTCTCTTTTCCACAGAAGTTCCCTCCACAGTCAACTCCCTTTCAGCTGTCTGCTAAAGGGTTCCTTGAACTGGGACTAGCATTACATCCAACAGTTTAAGAAAACAATTTTGAGCACAATGGCTTTCACCAGTCTGCAGTGTGGGATTACAGCACATCAGACAGGCAGCTTTACACTGTAATTAATTTTATCACCGCAGGCTTGTTCTTTCTCTGCCCTCAAATAATGGGATAGGCACAATATCATATTGCCTTGGAACTAGATCGGTCATAATGTACCCAAACTAAAACAGGTGCAAGCATGCAAATTCATATTCAGAGTGATGCTGTGAACTGCCTCAACAGCAGACAATTCTTTGCTTTGAAACCCTCTGCTGAGAATACCCCAATATACAATAATAGTGGCAGTGATTTAACTCAGACTGTGATAACCCCAAGGCACCCAGGAATAATAGTTATCTGCTTGCAGATACTTAAGGTTAGACTCTTCTCATAAAAAAATCCCTCCAGGTCACTCTGGCATCTATTTGAAGAACATCTGATTTCAGCTCTAAGTGGGCCAAAAGAGTGACATAAGTGACTGCTGCTGCAGTTTCACTCTAAGCTGATCTAAAACAAGCCAGGAAAACTTCAAGGCTGATTCCCTTATTCCTGAAATGACTAGCTGCAGGAGTGGGAGAGGATGAGCAACCATGAGGGAACAGCTGTGGTCTCCTGCCGTCCCAAATCCACTGCTTTAAGTGCTGGCTTCTGCAGCACCTCATCCCTTGCTGGAGGCAGTGAGAGCTGACTAGGAATAGTTTCTTCTGTTTGAAGACCAGAAGAAAAAAGGACATTTTTTGGGGGGTTAGGGATCTGTGTGTGTGTGTTTGGGGGTTTTTTAGACACTATTTTAAAAGCTGGAAGCACAGCAGTTTTTGGGAGCAGATGTGGGTACAGGCAGAGCAGAAAGTTGGTGTGGGCGCCTCCCTCCTTGCCAGGGTCAGGGAATCCTGCTCTCCCACAGGCAGGGCCAGGCAGTGGTCATGGGAGAGAACAGAGACTCTGCAAGCCCTGTATGCCCTCCACAAGGTGCTAATCCAGGCCCTTCACCCCCTGGCAGGTCAACAAGGACAGAACGATGGAGGCAGATTCCAGGCCAGCCCAGTAAGAAAAGCTTTAGATACAAAAAAGCAGCAAGGGGCAATAGGGCTTCTTTAGGTGGAACCAGAAAAGCAAAGGAACAGCATCAGTTGGCAGAGCTTTGTGCTAATGAGTTTCTAGGAAAGGGTAGCAGACAGACAGACAGACTTCCTCTTGCAGGCTGACCCTGGGGACAAATGGACTCCCACCAGCTTGTAGATTCCATCACATAAATAGTCTACAATGCTAAATTTCCAGATTTCTAAAGGTGAATATATGATTTTACCAGGCCTCTTCCTGGATGAACCACACCCCCAATTTTGGCTAAAGGAGCTGTTCTTGCAGGGGAAGATGCACCAGCTTTCTTTACAAGGAACAGCCTCTGTCTTTTGTTCTTTCCCACCTGGACCCATCTGTCTCTGGTCTAACAGAGAAGAGGCCTAGACTGAACAACAAGACTCCACAGGTTCAGCAAACAGAGCGGACACTCTGAGGAAGATTCCCAGCCAGAAACGGGCAACAAGATGACAGCAGCAGTAGCTGGGAAGCAGGACTGGACTGGTTTCAGATCTACAGGGGTGATGGGAGACAGACACAGAGCACACCAGGAGAGAACTATGGCACAATGGACACCAAGGATGATGGAAATGAGCTGGAGACAAGACAGCTAACGTGGTGGGTTCGCTGAAGAGACACGCACGGGGGTAACAAATGCCAGGCCATGCAATCGCCAAAGGGTCTGACCTGAAAGTTCTCAAAATGCATCAGGGACTTGCAGTGTGCGAGCCGGGCAGCGGAGTCGCTATGGTAGAATTTGTGACACAGCCTGCAGAGGTAACCTGCGACGGGGACCAGAAAATCCAGGCCTGCGAAACGGGAGGGGAAGGGAAATCACAGATCACATTGAATGGAACTCAAATAATGAAAGCATGTTAAAAGGGAAGGGGAGTGGGGGTAGAAAAGGGAAAGTGGAAAGCTTTGCTTCTGTTAATCAGGGATTTGCAAGATGACTTGCTGAATATCTCGTCTTACCATGGAATGGCTGTGGTTGATATTCAGAGAGAAATCTGGCTGCCAGAGCAAAGAAACTACACAGAGCGTTAAGGGGGGAAAAGGGAGAAAAGGATACAATGGAAAACTACAGAGAACATGTGATCTAATGTAATGGGATCAAACCAAGCAGAAGACAGCAGGCACGCAAGAGGAACACGCAGAGAACATTCACAGCATGAATCATTATTCCATCTGCCACACGATAGTGGAAGGTTACAGCGATATGGGAGATTGGTGTCAACAGAGCTCTCCTTGGGCATAAAACAGCCTCTGCAGAGCTGCCCTCCTCACAGCACCAGTGAGGTCAGAGGTCTGAAGTCAGTCACTTACAGGGTGGGGACCAGACACAGCCACCTGGAGGCACCACTGCCCAGCAGGGCAGCAGCACGGCTGAGGAACTGCTGGGTGCAGTGTGGGGGGTCTGAAGCAGAGGAAACATGCACAGTTTGGGCTCCAGCAGAGAGTTTGATACTGTCAGTGCTGCTCAGTATCTCTGTGCAAGCTGCATTTCTGTTGGAAAGCATCCCAATCAATATGCTTTCCGACTCCATCTTTCCAGAGCATCCCTCATTTGCTACCTACTTTCTTCAGTACTCCTGCCCTACTTGTTCCATGTCCTACCTTAGAAAGGTATCTGGCTCTCATCCTTTCTTCTTCAAAGCAAAAGGCAGCTGACAAACATCAATCACAACCTCATGTTTTGTCACACAATAATAATGCAATGTTTGGTCTCTTCTCCAGCAGCAGTGACCTGCACCAGTCCAAGGCAGATGCTGGAGCACCATGACCCAAGAAGTCATTATAACAGTAGGTAGAGACCACCCTCTCTTATAGATACAACACGTGGCCAGAGAAGGCTCTGTGGGCCTTTGTGCTCAACTCTGCTTGCTTACCATAGGCTGTGTCTGGACAATACTTCTCACTTCCTTCGTAATCCTCCAAAGACACTTCCTTCAGCCCGGTCTGGAAACCAAAAGAACATTAGTGCCTACTGTATCTATGCCAATTCCCTTCCTGGGCTCTTGCATTTTCCTGGTAAGCTCAGGAGCAAAACAGGGGATTCACATACCAGTTGCACAGCATCTGGTCAGGGCCAGATGCAAACCCCAATGTCAGCAGGCCACTTCACTACAAGGGTTAAAATCGACCCTTGCCCTCCAAGCCTATCTTACCTCCTTCTTGCTAATTGGGAAAATACTTATCCAGATAAACCTCCACATATTTGCTGTAAGACCCAGCTGCTGCTGGGCTATTCAGAGACTATGTCAATGTCTGCTTGTGCTCCTCAACAAGGTAATGTTTGAAGACAGCAGTAGGAGCTGTGCAGCACAGCAGGAACCCCCTCCTGCATCCCACACACAGTGTCTGATTCTCTTTTGCATCATCCTGTGCTCTGGAAGAACCCCAGAGCCCTCAACCTCCTGCTGTAAAGTGCAAAGTCGACCAGATTCTTGAAAACCTGAGCTCAACCAGTCAAGCTCAACTAAGTCAGAGGATCCCACAGCAGATTCTCAGGTCATTCCTTCTTTTGCATGGCTTACCTGCTTGGCAGCAGAATCCTCATTCTCCATCAGCACTACATCAGGGTCTTCCTCCTCACCGGCTCCCCCCTCCTCCTCCTCCTCTTCCTCATCATCATCTTCAAAACAGCCAACAGCATCCACAGTGATCAACTCTTCTGAATCTTCTGGGCTGCTCAACTCCTTCTCTCCCAGCCTCACCTGTCAAGTATGAAAAGGAAAGATTAGATAAACTTTGCACTCAGCATTTAACCAAGGAAGAGCCACGAGTCTGGACAGATTGCATTGGATGAGCAGAAGAAACTGCAAGAGGGGCACAAAGCTATCTCACTTCTAGACACATCCAGTTCCTTGTCCCTTTTTCACTCAATTTCTTCTAAGTTTTAACTACTGAAGTCCAGCAAAAGATGAAAATTAAAACAGGGCTTGAAGAACTGCACATCTTCCTTTCAGGCCTGGAAGAGTCAGGGTAGCAGCCCCTAGACCTGCACAGCTCTCCACCCAGGCAGTGTTACCTCTTTGGCTTTCTGTTTGTGCTCAGGGGACTTCATGTGCTCCACAAACTTGCGCGGGGTCTTGAAGTGGCGGCTGCAGACGGTGCAGAAAGGACGAAGGGAACGTTTGGCCAGCTGAGGAAAGAGGGACAATCCCACAAGTCACAAGAGGCACTGCTTTGGAGGAATGCAGGTGAATCTTGAAATGATTTAGCCCTGCATCTAAACCAGGGACACCACAAAGAGAACAGTCTTTTCAGCAGGAAGGACTCCCTAACTCTTATCCACCAAAAAGATGGAAGACATGCAGTGTGCCTTAAAATGGGTGTTCTGGCATTTCTCCCCTAGAAGCCAATAAATATGCTGAGATGCCCTACTTTTATCTTTAAAAGGCTGCCTGCCAATTCCTCCATTCAATTGATTAGGTATGATAACCCATATTTATTGAGAGAAGTCAAGAATTACACACTAGAGTTGCTTCAGGCCATACTAACACGTCACAACAAGTGGAAGCTCCAGCAATGCCAGTGACCAGAGGCAGGAGGCAGCACAGCAGCACCCTTAGGGAGGATGTTACTGGAAGAGCTTTATGTGCATCCCTCCACTCCAATCATGTTTCCTTTGCTGCTTGGGAAGCAGTGCTAGACACGTCACTGAATCTCCACAAAAGGTCAGTGCAGAGATGAAGGCCAGGCTGTGGCTGTTACCTTGTGCTCCTGGGTCCTGCGATGCTTGATGAGATCCCCTGTGAAGTGCACCTGGCACGTGTTACACCACCGCTGCTGGCTCTCTCTGAAGTGACAGCAGATAGAGCTCTAAGTCACACCTTTCTACATTCTCCATGGGATACTGCAGTTTGCAATCTGTCCTTGGCATTGTTTTCCCCACCATTTTTATCTTTACAGCCTCAGATTTATTTTCTCCCCTTCCCACCCATTTATATGTTGTTTTAGCTTGTGCTCACAGAAATGCACCAGATAAAACAAGTCTCCAGCCTGATGTACTGTATTAAAAACTACATAGGTCAAAGTCAACTCTGGTATTCTTCAGCAGGATAGAAAGTTGCCTGAGGGAGATTAAGGTCCTGAAATCAGAGGGATTTCATACCTTACCTAGAACTCAGGGGCACCCTGGTGCAGTGAGGGATTTTAGAACCCATGTACAGCCACATTCAGATTGAGATTTCTAATGTAGACCAACACTTACCCATCTTTTTCTGCTAGCACCTTCTGCTGCTTCACCATGGGCAGTAGTGAAACAAAACAAACATTGCTCATGTGCTGAATCTCCCCAAGCCTCTGCTGGTGCTGAATTCCAGCCATGTGGGACTGGAAATTCTGAAAGAGAGGTTAGGAGAAAAATCCATTTAAATGTATTCAAAATACAGAAAATAATAGGTATGAGCTATGCTTTCCTTTCTTTTGACTGCTGTTTAACAATGAAATGGTATAAAAGCTTAAGAGCATGGCTGCCTGTGGATCCACCCACATTCTCTCTCTAGCAGGTTGCTTGCCAGCTCTCAGGAGAGGTTTATTCTATCTGCATGCTTGCCATCATTTTTTATGTTCCTTGTTCCTGAAGCATGAGCCTTTGCTAACAAGTCTCCTGCTGCACCTCCCCATGGCAGCCAGCCATCTAATTCCCATCTCTTGACCACCTGGATCCCTGTCAGACCTGTGCATTTTTACCTGCTGACTGCAGCAGTTGGTCTTGCAGATGTAACAGTAGAATTTAAGGACCGATTCAGGGTTGGGATCAGCTGCGCCCACCTCACAGGCCCAGTGCCCTGGTTTCAGAGCTGTTGTACTGATAGCTCTGCTCTCACTGCTCTGCTGGATAGTCACTTTCAGTGACCCTCCAGAGCTCAACACCTGTCAAAAGAAGGAGTCAAGATTAAGTCCAATCTCTCAGTAGAAGACATTAAAAATTACACTTGCTTTTTGTATGTCACCTAAGCTCTCTACCCTTTAGGAAAATGCATTTAAGCATGAACACACATGGGGCTGATCAGAAGGATTCTCATACACACTCCTCCCAAAGCTGCTAAATCAGTGATCCACGTGTCATAGCACCAGCACTACTAGCAGAGACAGCTGTTTCTGCAGCCTCTGCAGTCACTGCATGATCCAGTCTCTGGGGACTGGAGCTACAAACACTTGTTGGTAAGGGACATCATCAGCTCATGTTTCTCCACTGCAAAACTAAAGGCAACTCAGGACAAGACCTGATGGAGTCAGGAACTCAGACATGAGCAGGCTGATACATTTGATCACATCAACAAACATCTCCAATTATGTAAGTCTGATTCACACTTGAGATTAAATCTTTGCCTGCTCACAGCTTTACACAGGATAAGGTCCTGGCATAACATCCAGCATGTGGGCCATGTATCTCATGCAAGACACTTTCAGGTTGCACCCTCAACACCATCACCTGAATTTTTTTACACCAGCTCTTCAGCACCATAAAAGATGTATTTAGCTGTGGCCCTCCATATATACATTTTAAAGTAACTCTTTCAATTCAGCTTCCCATCTTTCCAGATGAATACTGAAATCTTAACAAGCTCCCCATCCAGAGCCAGCAGTAGGTAAGGAACAGGCCAGCAGAGGTACAAAAGCAGCGAGTCAGAGCAGACTGCGCACTAATTGCAGACATATTATGCCTTATTGCCAGGGACAACAGCTTACAGCAGGAGACAGAGCTCCAGACGTGGGTGCCAGCTGGTTCCCAGTGGCAACGGGCTTCTCCAGGATGGAGGGGGAGGTTGTATGTTCTGCACCACCCCTGCGCAGAGCCGTGTCTGCTCACCTCAGGAGCCTTCAGTTCCTCGGAGAATTTCCTCTCTCTAGAGAGATCTTCAACTGGGTACTCCTTTGCATTGTCTGTACCTAAGAAGGGAGAGTCCTTTTAGCTGCTTTAAATCAAAACAGCAATGGCAGAAGAAAGCAAGCTGCAGGTGAGTGAAGTCAGGGAGCTTTCCTCGCAGTGCTGTTGGCCATAAACCAGTTCACAAACCTTTCTCCAAAGAATTCCCTTATTTAAGAGGGAAATTTCCCATCATTTGCATTTAGTAGGTAACATTTTAAGGGACTAGATTTGGATTTGGTTCCTAGATTTTATCCTTCTTTCCCCATCCTTCACGACTGGGCATTTCTCATGAGACCCATGGGATCTACAGGTGCAGTTCCAGTAAGGAGTCCCCTAAAAGTGCAATCACAGGGTTTAGCAACTCACCATCAGCTTGGACATGGGTGCTGGAGACTCCTGCTTTCTTGCTGTCTGTGGCATCCTCTAATGCAGACTCCTCAGTCACACTTCAAGGATATCAAGAAAATAACCTTATTTGCCATGTTACAGACGAGGTTCAGAAGGCACATCAAGGCACAGGATGGGATCTAAGCTACCACACTCTCCACTAAACTCCCAAACCAATAAGCTACTGGAAGTGGTATTTCAGGCAAGAACTTGGCAGAAATAAATAAAACTAATGAAGAGTGGGTGTTCTAGAACAGATTCAGGAACAGCAGCCAAATAATCTGGACAAGAAGGTTAAAAGTGATTCTTGGTTAATGGCTCTCTCCTGCAAGAAGCCTGCAGGGAAATAAGTTCAAACCAGAAATATTCTTAAGGAGAGCCCTGAGAGCTCAGTCCTGTGATGACTGGTGACCTCGACCATGCTCCTGGCTGCTCTGTGCATGAAGGAACAGAACTGAAGGAGCTCTCCATGGTGGCTTACAGGGCTTTCACCATAACTGCCTGCTGTATTCATACCAGTTGTGTTTCATTCCAGAGTCCCTACAGTTCTGCTTGTGGGGGAAGTGAAAACTGTACAAGGTGCAAATCAAAAGGACCTTGCTTTGTTTTATTTGCTGTTGGTGATCTGCTAAGGGCAAAAAAAAAGCCCCCAGGGGGACTGCTGAGAATAAACATTTGACTTCCAGAAGGCACAAAGAATACTTTGCAGTCTCTTTCTCCATCCCCCATTTTTCCATCGGGACTGACACTTTTCACCATGGCTCGACTCTCTGCTCTGAGGGAGGCTCGAATTCCCACCTGCTGGTGCCCTTCTGCCAACAGGGAGCAGCACCTTCTGCACAAGCAAGATGCAGGTACTGATCCCGTTATCCAAACACACACACACCGCATAATTTATCAGATTGATACGTGATAATGTAACTGGGTTACACGGCTATAAATATGCAGCAGGGTTTGGGCAGTGCAAACACGAATCAAACAGGAGTGGCTGGCATTAACATTATTTGTCAAGTGCTGCCAGCAGGCTCAACACTAACTGTACCACACACATATGGTGCCAGCACTCAGGGCGAGGGTTTGCAGCCTGAACTGCAAATCTAAGGAGCAATCTAAGGGAGCAAAAGCCACCACGAGCATCATCTAGGGAGGAAATGGTATTCTGTGGATACTTGTCATGCCATGCTAGATGTGGGTGCTCAAGGAGGGTTTGAAGATGACGAGTGCTTTCTGCACTGGAATGAGGATGTTGTTCCAGGTATACAGATGGTACATAGGAGCAAAGGCAGAAGTGGGAAAAACCTGAAATGAAGAAGGAGGCTGGAATTCCTGGCTAAAGGGAAATGGCACAATGAAGCGTGAAACAAGTTGATGACATGGATGGGGAGAATGCCCTTGTCATCTGTGAAGGGCAGTATGAGAGCAGTAAACTATTTTTTTCAGAGATCCATCATCGGTTCATTTGAAGTTAAAAGAAACACTTTAAAAAAAAAAAAGCTAAGGAATGATCTATTCTAGGTAAATACCAGCCATAATATATGCATCAAATCTGGCAGTCCCTAACTGCTGCTTAGGAGAGGATTTTCCTAATAGCTGGCTTGCTGCAGTGAGAGCTGTCATTCCTCAGACTTGATTCTTTTTTTCCGTGCATGTAACAGGACTTTGATTAATACCCTGCTAAATATTAATGTAATTAAAATTAAATTAGCTTTGGCAAACAGATTAACAAAGCATACACTCAAATGTATTCGACCTAGCTTTAATTGAATTTATTCACTTTCTTGCTAATCAGAGTCCATAATTCAAGGTGGTCCCTGCACACACAATATTTATCACTCTTAATGTTTTACTTTGATGTTCAGATATTACCTTGATCATGTAATCCTGGAATATTCTCCCTAAAGCTATCCATTAAATCTCCAATCTACAGATGGGAAACAGCGAGGTGAAGAAACTCGTCCAAAAGCAGGCGGTGAATTGCTAACAGGGAAGATAAGAGGGCCCAGGAGTCCTGACTCATCCTCGTTAACATATGTTGGAGAATTCTCAACTCAATGCCTCCAGAAATCTGTATTCACTCCCTCCTCTTCTCCCTCCGCAGCAGCCAAGGGTGACAGTTCTGGGAGAGGAGCAGCCCGGTGCAGATGGCACATCCCACTAGATGGCAATGCAGCCCTGCCTGTCCCTCCTGCGCCCTCAGGATGCAGGCAGTGTGGGGCCTGCCTGCTGCACAGCCCTGGCGATAATAGGATTGCCTTGGGCTATTTTTACCCAACACACAGAGGTACTAGGAACACAATCTTTGCAGAAGGGATACAGAACTCAACACTCATGGATCCAGGCTTGGATAATAGGGAGTATTGATTCCCTTTCCTTTACCATTCCTCAAAATAAACTACCCTCTCCTACACCTACTGTAACCTAACATATTCCAAAGCTTTCCCTCTCTGCTCATTTCGCTTTTTGACATTTAGGGAAGAAAATTAAAGAAATATACCAGAATAGAAAAGAACATCTCTGCTTCTTACAGGATTCTTCAAGGATCCTGGCAGAACACACAAGCAAACTCTGTTCTGTTGCACATTTAGATGAGCTGCATCACTCATTTTTCATTCCCTTAGTTGGGTCACCCCTTGCAGAGACCTTAAAACACCCTGGATCTCAGCAAGTATCATGAGATTTTCTGAATTGTTCACAAGCATCTGAAATACCTCTTACACACCAGACATCAGTCCAGTCCTAGTTATCAGAAAATGCAATTAGACAATAATTCTAAGCTCAGTAACTATGTCAATACCCCCCCATTCCGTATATACCTCTTCAGTCTTTTTGCTGCAGGCTCGATGTTCAACACAGACTCTGTTGGAGTTCTTGGCTCTGCAGGAAAACAGGAGATGTCCTTAGCAAAGCAGACCATGCCACCTTGAGCACGTTCCATAACTGAATGGCAAATGCCATAAGGCTCTGTTAGAGCAAATAATACTAAACACTTGTTTATTCTGAATTTGAGAACTGCATTGACAAGGTTAGATAATGACCTGAGATACTTTTTCATTGCAATGTCACTGTATAAGGTGTTGTCAGGAAAAATAAATCTGTTTATGTCCACTAAGTGGGTCTCAGTCCTGTATGGAAGTGACAAGAGTCCTGATCATGGGAACATTAACATAAGCCCAGGTGGCACATCTACCTGACAGCAGCCACTTAATCAGGTAGTTTTCACCACTGCATATATACTGGTCACAACCTCATCATACACCTGCAGTTTTAGATTGGGCACTCTCCAGTCAGAAATGACATTCCCACATCTGTGTTGTATCTGACATTAAGACATTCAGTGCCAGCAGTTTCTGTTCTGACAACAGGAGCATAAGGACTCTTTCAGCTCATCTTTTCCTCAGCATGCAGACTGCAACTGGTTCTGCTCTATGTGTTTGGCTGCATGAGATGTTGAGTTCAGCATGGGTAAGGCAATGTGGAAGCTTTAATTTCAAACCCATTTTCTTCCCGGCCCCATCCAATCTAAAACGGGGCTCACTGTCAAAGTGACTTCTGAGAGGCTTCCATGCCAGAGAGGTGGAACAGGCTCATAAAAATTAAAAAATATCCAGGTGAAAGTGGTACATAAAGCACATAACAGAGGGCTACCACAGGCAATTTAAGTATTTACAACTAGAAAGAAATGTAGCTGGTTAAACCTAAAATCATCTCCAGCCTTTGCTGCAGAACTAGTTAAGAGGAGTTTATCACATCTACAAGCATTTTTTGTTTCGCTCCAGGCTGCTCCTTACCTGTGGATGGTGAGGAATTGTTCTGCTCTGACCCTGTTTGCATTCCCTCTGGAATTTCCATTTTCTCATCACCTTGTGTCTGAGATGAAGAACCAGGATCCAGTTCCCGCTTCCTGTCAGGGACTCTCTGGAAATCCTGCAGTGGACAAAGAGTCACTGTCAGCTCTTGGTCTTTTACACAGCCTGTCTAACAGAGTTTTAGTGTGGAGCAGGAACAGGAATTCCAATATGCAGAAATGAAAAGGAATAGATGGTTTACAATGGACTGCCCTGCTTCAGGCAAGTTTATGGGGTCAAACAGAGTGAGGCACTTCAGCTCCACAGGCAGCCTGAGACATTTCCCCAGAGCTTTAAAAGCAGCAGCTGTAGGAGATCCAGGTGCGTGTAAAGAGTAGGGTCATGTTAGAGGGACTGTGGCAAGAGGGAAAAGAATAACCCAAAATAATCCCTCTTCTTTTGACTTTGGAGAAAGGACAGTCCAAGAATGGAAGTGTACCTTATCCACCAAATCTTTCTGACAGAATGGGATGAAATATGCAAAAGCTAATCTAAGAGGAGGAAAGAAGCAGTCAATAAATCCAAGAACCACTTCCACTATACAAAAGAGGTCTTAACGGTGGAAAGTGAGAAAGGTTCTTACAAAAAAAAAGAAAAAAAGAACTGTAGGTTTTACAAAATCCACATGAACAAATAAGAGCCTGATCTTAAAGCGGGAAAACAGACCAAAGAGGCAAAATGTCCATGGTAGGAGCAGGTCATGTGGGAACAACAAACTGCTTTGGAAGAGCAAAGCACTCAGCCAGGATTTCTTCTGTTGTAATTACTTTGAAGCTGGTACTTCTAAAGGCTCCTTTTATATCTTAGGTTTAAATAATTCTGCTATGAGGAATTCTCTCTCTTGGGCAAGCGGTGACAAGAAACCTTTGCATCATAAATGTAAATATGGACCACAAAAGCCTCCGGGAGGGAATTATTTCTGCATTTCTGTGTCAGCAGCAGGGTGCAAAACATCATTTTCTTTGTAAGGCTCTCTCCCTTCTCCTTTGTACTCCGCCTACAATAATGTCAACAGCTGCAAGTGCAACAGGAGCACAAAGCTCCCCAGCAGCTGCAAACCACGAGCCCACCTTGCGAAAGGTCCGGTTCTGCCGCTGGAAGGGAAGGCTGGGGAAGCCCAGCCGAGCTGGCTTTAAGGAGACCCCAACAGGTGGTGGTCCCAGGAGGGAATGTCTGGTAGCCTGAGGGAAGAACTGCTGCAGTGCTGGCGCTGTCATGTTAAATCCACGCAGGTTTCCTACAAATGCAAACACAGAGCGTGTCACCACCCTGAACTGGGAGAGGGAAAATCTTCCACCTGTACAAGCAGCAGGTAGAGAGGGGAAGGGCTATTCTGCTCTCTCCTTTGCTGGGCACTGTATGGGGGCTCTGTGCTCCACCCTTTTCAGCACACACAATGATTTGATGTGATAGCAACCATTACTATGGATCAGGCTATTTAATTATAATTGTCACTGCAGGCTAAGATCATTACAGCAATTATCTGATCTGAGCACACTAACACTTCTGCTTGCAACAAACAAGGCCTCATTTTGCAAAAACTCTCCATAAATAAGGAAAATTCACCCCCCATTTGTGCAGCTGGCAGCTCACTCCATTGCATGGATGCTGTTTAACACAAGCAAGGAACAGTGTTTCATTTAAAACACTGGGCTTCTCAAAGAAAAGATCCCATAGTCCTCTCTGCCACCTGGTTGTCATGCAAGCTCAACGTGTCAAGCTCAACTCTGACACTCGAGACTCTGCCATTTCCAATTATAATGCTCTTCTTCCTGAACAGTTCTTTTCAGCATCCACAGACTATTAACTAAATCTCAACAACCTCTTAGGAAGACAGTCCTTGCCATACCCATTTCAAGGGTGAGGGAATGGAAGGGCCCAGATGCCTCAGCTACACCCTCCATCATTCTGGGAACCTGGATGTAAATTGCCATTTTTTTCTCTCTCTTGAATTAGCAAATACTCCAGCTTTTTAGCAGCTGTCAACACAGGGCAGTGAAGTTTAGAGAAAGGCATCCAAAATCTGAAAAAACAAGCTTTTTGCTAAAAGCCTGCAATGCAATAGGAAGTAGTCCCCATGTTTGTCTTCAAAAGTAATCTAATCTATTATTACTTCCCATAAATAATCCCTTACTGTAAAAGAACATGACTTATAGATTTTTTTTTTAAATATAGCTAAGAAATCATCTTCTGCTCTCTGTTTGGTACCTTTAAAGACCCACCCATCCATTTCAACTTGAAGTATTTATCTTTTCCTCTTCCCACTGCTGAAGCCAATGAATTATTTATGTTGATGTTTCCCAGGGACAGAAATGCTACAGCATCAGATATTCTTACATGTAACCCAAACCTGAATGACCAAAAAATAATGCAGATCCCTAAAAACGGCCACACTGGACATTGGAAACCACATTCCATGTTACCTGTGGCTGGCTACCTGGTATAGGTTATTGAAAGAGAAGTCACAACTCACATAGAGGTGAAAAGAAGAGGAAATGCTAACACAAAGTGCATGTAGAGTGTTCATTAACATACCTTATCCCACTCTATCTAATTAGCCTCAGGTCCTTGGCACATGATTTAAATACAACTTCTCAATAAAAGATGGAAAGGGTCAGCCCATGCTGACATCAAACATCTGCAAGGAGTGTGGCTGACTGGAGTCAGACTTCCCCTTAACACTATATGCACACCGATCTTCAGAGCGTGCCTTGTCCTTTCTCACCATCACTTCCCCTCCAACCTGAGAGATCTGTGGAGAGCCACTGGAGTCACTAGAGAGCCCTCTCTTTAAATGGGCAAGAGAGAACAAAAGGAGAGCTAACGACATGCAGAATAAATCTTTTGTCTTCACATCTGGGCATGATTCACAGGCAAGATAGAAACTGCAGGCGTTAATCTAGACTAGGCACCTGAAAACTGTCCCAGGTACTGATTTGCTGAGTTAAAAAAAGCTGTCAGGTTAAGACATGAGCAAAGAATAAAAACATAGCTTGATTCCTATTATTTTTATATTAGCAATGCTATCATAAAAGCATCTTCACAGATTTTTTTTAAAAACAGATATGGCAAAAACCAAAGAAAAATCCACTTGTGGAAACAGTGATGGAAGAACAGTGTGATATTATCCACCACAGAAATAACAGTCATTTCAGTAAATCAAAATTTCACAAGACAACTGAAACCCATTTTCCACCACAATACACTTTATTTGTTTGTACTGCACCAAGTTTGGACCAAGACAAGTATCTACTGCAAACGAGGTTAGTGTGTATGGAGCAGATAATGAAATAAATTGCTTTATCCTTCAGAAGAAGAAAGGCAAACAAATAATAAAAATCTCAGTATTTTATCTAAATATATTGATAAGAAATATTTGTTCCATCGAGTCTAAGAGGGAAGGCACTTATTTAGTATCTAACCTGATACCTTCTAATGCTATTCCCAGTCGTGAACAGATGGGCACGTGGGATTTTCAACAACTGAAGAACCTCTGTGATGTGGACTAATTTAAAGAGCGATATGAAAGGAGACCAAACAGAACTGCCAAGTACAAGAACCGCACCAGTTCCATGCTATAGTTTCAGCCCATGAGGGTGATTAAATAACTCCAGGAAGCGTTTCCCATAACGACAGTACCTTGCATCTGCTGCATGAGTAAGGCCCGCTGAAGCATAGGATTGGCATTGAGCAGTGATGGCTGATTTGTTGCCCGTAAGCTCAGCATCTGTTGCTGCTGCGGTGGCGGCAAACCCCTGGAAAAGAAGGCATAAATCATAAGAACCCAATAAAAACTGCCCCCTTCCATTCCAGGCACCTGACAGCTATAAAAGAGAGGAGCAAACAGCTGAAATGCTGATATATGTGCATGAAAAGACACTGTGCACCAGCACTGTATCCTCTTTCTTCCACTCTCCTGGAATTTCCAAGCTGACAGATTGTCTATCAAAGAATTTCAGGTCAGAGACAGCTCCTTAGCACCAAGCCCACATGAAGCCTCTAAAGCAGCATAAAAAAAGCCCAGGAGCTGACTGCAGTTCTACAGATTATGCAGCACTCATCAGGAGAAATGAGTGATCTAGATCAGCAGCTACATTTAACAGGACAACAAAAAAGAAGTCCTAAAAACCAGGGAGTTTTCTCAGTAGCTGAAAGCACATTTTCCCCAAATCAACACCTCCCACACGGAGCCAGACAGGTCAGAAGTGCCAGTGGTGCCCCCTAACTGCAAGAACCAGATGGAAAAATAAAGCACGGCCTTCATATTTAAAACACGAGGAGGAAGAAGCGAGCGGAGAAGAACTCTCCAGTTCTAAGGAGGGTGGAGCAGACGTGAGAGAAAAGTCTGAAGAAACTGGCAGGCGCTTCTTTAGGCGATTGCAAGGTCAGGCCCACCTCTAAACACGACTGCTGACACAGCTAAATCTGTCAGGGCTGAAAAGAGGTACAAACACCGATCGAAATATCCACCCCGACAGAAAAATCCAACCCTCTTAAAAGAATTCACAGCAGTTCGTCTCCACATTTGCTGCTCTAGATTGTTCCAGTCTCAGAGCTGAGATATATTTATACCACAAAAATCATACTTTTAAAGGTGTAAGATGCAGCCGTGCTCTCTAGCAGTCAGCCCCTTACTGGCATTTTAAATGCAGCTTTGTTTATTGTATAAGACATATAAAAATGGTAAAAAGATTTGGAGGTTCATATTTCTAGTAAAACAGAAAAATTCCCACATTTACCTCAGAGACAAATGCCTTAAAAAGTAATATAATAACCTCTTAAATAACAAATTAACTATATTATTAAATTCACACCCCACTGCTTTAAATCTGCAGAGCAGAAGGCTTTAAATGTAACAGCAAGTGCAAATAAATGCGTTATTTCAGAGAATTTTTGTTGATTCTACAAATATCAGCTCATCGGGGACAACTGCTGCTATCTAAGCTGTTTTACATATTGCCTTTTTTCTTTTTNNCATCCAACCCACCCAAACCACCACCCAGCCCACCCCGCTGCCCTGCCCGGTGTATCCAACCTATCCAGCCCACCCACCGCACCCCGCGGTGGCTCTGCCCGGGCCGGCAGGGATGGCCGGAGCGCCGAGGGGCAGGGCAGGACGGCACACGGGCCCTCCGTGCCTCCCTCCCTCGGTGCCCGCAGCCCCCCGGAGTGCAGGGAGCCGCAGGGCAGCGGCCCCCGGGCCAGGCCCCACATCCCCGGCCTGGCGTAGCGGCGCTTACCGGCCTCCCTGCTGCGCCGGGGGGTGGTGGTGCTGCTGCTGCTGGAGGAGGTGCTGGAGCTGCAGCAGCTGCTGCTGGAACTGCTGCTGGTTGAACATGTCTGTGGAGCCCCGAGCGGGGCGAGCCTGAGACAAAACAGGGCCGGGCGCGGGAGGCAGGGGCTGCGGGGCCGGCGCGGCTCAGCCCAGCAGCCATTGAGCAGCGGAGCCGCCGCCGCGGCCGCCCATTCATTCACTGAGCAGAGCCCCCCCTGCCGCCGCCTCCTCCTTCCCCCCGGGGTCATCGCAAGCGGCAGCCCGTGGAGGAGGTTTCCAAACCCCACCTCCCAAAAGCTGCTCCCACCCTCCGCTTGACCCGCAGCCCCTCCTGCCCCTCGCCCCGCACTCACGGCACAGCCCGCGGCGATCAGCGCTCACAGCCCGCCGCCTCCATCTTCCCGCGGGGAACAAGAGCCACCTGCCCGGCCCGGCCCGGCCCAGCCCAGGCGGGAGGCAGCTCCCTGGGCAGGGCTGCAGCACCGGGGCTGGGGATCGCCCCCGCAGCCCCCGCTCAGGTGGCCCCAGCCCGCAGCACCTCCATCCCGCATTCCCCGCACAGGGGCGGGAGCGAAGTCCCCTGTNAGATTTGGAGGTTCATATTTCTAGTAAAACAGAAAAATTCCCACATTTACCTCAGAGACAAATGCCTTAAAAAGTAATATAATAACCTCTTAAATAACAAATTAACTATATTATTAAATTCACACCCCACTGCTTTAAATCTGCAGAGCAGAAGGCTTTAAATGTAACAGCAAGTGCAAATAAATGCGTTATTTCAGAGAATTTTTGTTGATTCTACAAATATCAGCTCATCGGGGACAACTGCTGCTATCTAAGCTGTTTTACATATTGCCTTTTTTCTTTTTTTTTTTTTCAGGAAAACCGTGTTTGTTTTCTGGCAGATGTCATTTCTCTCTCCCCAAACAAAACACGGCTCTCTCCGTGCCCTCCCTGCCCCAGCGGCACCAGAAACAAGCCCCATCCCCTCACCCAGCCAGAGAACGAAAACAAATAAACAGCCCAAGTTCAACAATAAAACAATAAAAGTGCTCGTGTCTACAGAGGGTGGCTCTGCCGGGTTTCTGCGGGAGAAGGCGTTTTCCCCCGGCCCCCGCTGCCCTGCCCGGAGCATCCAAACCCACCCACCCAANGAGACAAAACAGGGCCGGGCGCGGGAGGCAGGGGCTGCGGGGCCGGCGCGGCTCAGCCCAGCAGCCATTGAGCAGCGGAGCCGCCGCCGCGGCCGCCCATTCATTCACTGAGCAGAGCCCCCCCTGCCGCCGCCTCCTCCTTCCCCCCGGGGTCATCGCAAGCGGCAGCCCGTGGAGGAGGTTTCCAAACCCCACCTCCCAAAAGCTGCTCCCACCCTCCGCTTGACCCGCAGCCCCTCCTGCCCCTCGCCCCGCACTCACGGCACAGCCCTCGGCGATCAGCGCTCACAGCCCGCCGCCTCCATCTTCCCGCGGGGAACAAGAGCCACCTGCCCGGCCCGGCCCGGCCCAGCCCAGGCGGGAGGCAGCTCCCTGGGCAGGGCTGCAGCACCGGGGCTGGGGATCGCCCCCGCAGCCCCCGCTCAGGTGGCCCCAGCCCGCAGCACCTCCATCCCGCATTCCCCGCACAGGGGCGGGAGCGAAGTCCCCTGTCCCCCGGGAGGGCTGGGAGGGGATGGACACCATCTGCCCAGGGCTGGGCAGGGAACGGAATAAATGGCTGCAGAGGGGAGCAGATGGCATCCAACAGCGTGGGGTTTCTGCTCTTTGTGTTTTTTAAAATAGTCCAGGGGAATCTTTGGTAACCATCTCGCCAAGGAGATAGAAAAAAACCAAACAGCCTTTGGCCATTTGCTGTGGTCACATCTTGGCAAACCTGCCATGAGAACCTGGAAGAAAACAGAGACTTTGGCAATATTGTCTGTGCTGTTGACTGAGATGACTTTTGTAACAGGTCCATCCTTTTTTTTTTGGGTGAGGGGGCGGTTGCAGAAAAACCTTTCCTGCAGCACTTGTTTTGTGTAATAAAATTAATTTTAAGGATGTTCAATACACGCAGCCTCTGTGTGTCACATACTGTGACTGTCATTTCTTATATTAAACCTCACAAGGGTAAAGATGCATTTCTACTCTTTTCTGTTTCAGAGAATCCATCCTGAAATAATTTATTTTATAGTCTAATTATTCATGCCAATAAAGACTACTTAATTCGTGAAAGGCCTTGGAATTGATTTTTAGCTGAAAGCATTGTAAGATGAACACAGACAATTACTGGTGATATACAGTTAGCATTAATAATATTCAATGCAGCAGCATATGTTGATTTTTCCTTTGGGCCTTTTTATAATATCCTGATTTTACGATAATCAATTTGGAGATGACCATCTATATTAATCAATGATGGGCCCTGTTCATGCCTGGAGTCCTTTACCCTGGTCACAGCTGTCTGCACACAGAGAAAATGCTCTCCTGTTAAGCATGAAAGCTTAAATGTCATCCCAGGGAACACTCACACGGAGCAGAAAACATGCATGGAGTCTTTCTCAAATCATTTTGCATAGTTGATCCTCTGCTCCTGTAATGGTGCTGTTAGAGCAGCCACCAGCCATGCTGGTTTGTAGCAGTGGGGGAAAGGGTTAATCCCATGATCCCAGTCCATATTATATGAGCCAGACCTGGGAAAGACAGAATTCAGATGATATCAATAAATGTAAATCTGCAATCGGTGTCTTGTGTTCTTAATTCTACAACTGAAGTTCTTGCATTCTATAAATGTAACATTTGGAAATCTACAAAAGACCATGCTAATGAAATATGCAGGTAATTAAGTCTACAGTTTCTTTACCATTAGATGTTATATTCTGACATAGTCTAGAGGCTCCCCTCATAGTCTGGGCTTTCCTCTCTGAGGTCCTACATACAAATCATTAAATAAACAACCTTTTTGAGTTTGGGAACAGTACATAGATCTACTGCACTGAACATAAATCTGGACATGGATTTAGTTCCATGCCTGCACGACGTGTCAGGATTAGGGCTGTAGGAAGCAAAAACATACTGCTTCATCAACCTACAGCACAAAGATTGTTCTTCAGAGATGCCTTTATGTGCCAGACATGAACATCACACCTACTGGAGATGGCTTAATTGGATCCAGGAGAGAAGGTTCCAGATTCAGCTAATTACACCATTCAGTTTGAAAGTCACCCAGATGTAGGGGAACTGCAGAAAATCGGGTTAGGATCCTTTCTTTCGCTACAAGTAACAAAACAGCGTGTCATAAGCTGACAGCCAAAGGGTACTGTCAGCAACAGTTGGTATGCAGACCTCGACCTGCCATCTCCCAGCTTTTTGGCTGCAAGAAACATCTCCCTTTCGATTATTAAGCAACTCACTGTGGAGGGGTAAATACAGGTCATAATGGGAGAAGACACAGAACCTTGAAAACATAGAGCCACGATGCAGACTAGACAGGATCACTCAATAACCACCCAGGTATCCTTGAGGCTTGGGGGTGGCTGCACAAACACTGTGCCTCCCTGACAATGGGAGTGAATGAAACAGGATAAGAATTGGAAGTTCAAGGTAAAAGAGTGATCCAGAAAGTGCCCTGGAATACAGAGATTGTCATCAGTGAAACTGTTAGATCATAACTATAGGGCAATCTTCACTACACCTCTGTACGATTGGATCACGGTTATGAAATTCCTTGGCAGATTAGAGGACAGACCATATGAATGCTTTTAATTCAGGAGCTGGATTACATTATATAGCCAACTTTTTGCTGGACAATATAAATTTGTTCCAGAGACCAGATCAGGCATGCAGATAACCAGAGATTTCTAATTTCCAGCACATGAGTGGACTGTGCAATTGTATGTTTTAATTTTGGCTTTGAAAAAGACTTGGTATGCAACCCTTGGTGAAACCACATTTCTTTTGAAGATCCAAATGTTTCTCAGTGCCTATGACAGCACCAACATACTGCAGTGCCCACAATTTCCTCTGCAATCTGCAAGGATGGAGTCATTACTCATCCATTCCACCAGGATATAACTAGTTCTCACCATAATATATTTAAGCCTCCCAAACTTCTTGGAGAAAAAGCATATGGAGCATTAAAGTACTTTTTTCTCCTGTTTTTGGGGCCTGTCACTTGAAAGAGTGAGCCAAGTTTCACCTGCTCCAAACAGCTGATATTAGTTACTGGAATTACACTGTTTCCCATGTCTGTTTTATCTGAAGGAAGACTAGATACACATGAAAGCCATACCACACAACATTTCAAACGAAAAACAATCTGCACATTAAGGAATGTTTGCACCCATTTTTTGTAGTATTGTTCTAGAAACCTATTCCTGGCATTTCTTGATATGCAGGACGGACAGGCCACGGGAGATAAAGATACAGTTTTTATATCCATTTTGCCACATGGTCAATCAGCTTTAATCAGTCATTTTCAGTCTTGCAAGGTAAAATATATGCCAGGATCTAATTTGTGGCATCTCACTGGATGTGGAAAACAGGGAGAACTCAGCTTTGTTGCTCTTAAAATATTAATTTCAACTCACATCCATTTTCAGATCCCACTTTTAATGGACTACAACATTCAACTTATTTCTTTCCTTATGTATATTCTGGCTTCTGAGGAGTCACACTAAAAACAAAACTGTCCCAGTGTCTCATACACTGAATTTACCTTCTTTCACCTCTTTGTAGGGGATTTGCAGACCAGTTCAGCAAATTTCCTGTTTCAGAACAGAAGACAGAGAAGTGTTTTACTATGTTATTCTACAACAGAAAGCTTTGCATTTGAAAAATTTGAGAACTTTCTTTCAAATAGCTTTTGCAAATCAGAGAAACATTAGAAATTAACTTTTTCTCTCAGAGCAACTAATAACACAAGAGATGGATGATGCTACTATGGTACCATTGCTACTATAGTAGCAATTAAGTAATTATAAAATCAATACTTAAATGGTTTATATCTCTATAAGCAACTTCACATAGTCATGAAAATTTAAGTGGCTAATTTTAATTAAGATTTTTAACTATTGGTCAGCTTTATCATGTATTTGATATTAATACAGACTGATTCTTCTGGATTCTTCCTGGAACTTCCAATCTCTCTTTGTAAAGATCCCATTTAAATTCTTACCTGTGTTTATAAGCACTTTTAGGAGCCCAAAGGGCCAGAAGTGTCCACTTCTGAATATTGCTCTGAACATTCACAGCTCTGCCTGGAGTCAGCAGAAACTGTTTGCAGGTAACTGAAAGAATCATAAGCTAATTGTATCCCACAGTTTTGCCTCTTTTTTTTCTCTGAGGACTAGATGTGTTATTTCTGCAAGGGCAAGGAATGAAGGACAGAATCCAGCACTCAAGTGTCTATTTCTAATTATGCTAACTAAACTGGGAGTTCTATTTGCATGAGGTGACAAAATCAGCATACACAACTGTCCTTATGTTGATAGCCATACATAGAAACACACATATGCTTGCCCACATGCATTTTTAAAGTACATTCAGAAATATTTATAGCACCTTGGGTGGGGGGAGAATGTTTCATCCTCCTTGTTTTTATTTGCTCATACCTTCAGTTTTTCTACCAAGGTAGAAAGAAATAGATTTTTCCTATCCATTGCAGTTAATAAAATTCCTTTTTATTCTATAGGCATTGCAGTTTTCCAGCACATCCCATGAAGAATGATCACATAGTTGTTTTTCCTCTTACATCTGCTGCATAAGTCACAGGTAGGAGGTATTACAAAATCAAAAGACGTTTTCTGCTAACATCCTTGCAACTCAGTTTGTGGCAGCAGAGAAAATGGAAGGCTCTGGGAGTGATTCCGAGTGCCTGCAGTTCACTTTTTCATCAACGGGAGGTGTTGGTTTCTAAAGCATCAGAAAATCCAAGCCTCGCTGTCTCATTGCTCGAGTTCAGTGTCTGGGCTGAGCGACTGCAATTGATGCAGCAGTGTTTAGACTTCACGGTACTGAGTTGTTGGAGGGTGATGCTGCAGGCAGACGCTGATCTCGTTTGTTTACAAACGTCTCTGCAGGACACGGAAAGCAGGAGCACATTCTGTGCATCTTTCAGTTTTACACTAATACTGATCTATGTAAAATTTGCCAGTATTTCCACAATTTATTAGTCCTTTTTTTGTCTGCCTGCAGAGTACCCTATTAGTTCCCCCCTTCCCTGCTGTCTAGTTTTGCCCTTTAAGACCACAGTCAGTGAGGCCAAGGACCCCCTTACATCCTCCAAGGACCACATTTCTCAAAAACTAAATATGAATTTCACAGGAAAATAAAGCCAGATAACAGAGGAAGGAATACCCGTAAAGAAGTCGTGCATGAGCCTTAGTGCTGCACCAGCTCCTTAACTGGCAACATAAACCCTATTTTTCCCCTCAGTTTTCAACATCAGCTGTTGACATACTGTACTTTCAACAGTCTTTCCAAAACATTTCTCAAAGCAAATAATTTAGTTTGATTTTAGCTTTTCCAGAAGAACGGTATAACCTCAATTATTATTTCTGGAGTTGGCTCACTCAGAACAAAATACCTGCTTAGAGTGCACTGGGACAAAGCTCAGGAATCAACTACAAGTGAAGGTCAAGACTCAAAGACTCTCTAGGGATAGAGGGCAGCAAGAATCAAAGACAAGCACTTCTTAGTAATCCAACAGGGACTGATAGCTCTGAGCTGAGTTTAAGTAGAGCTCCTGGGCCCACAGATGTGGGGAGAAGCTGCAGGTGAGGCTGGCCATGGCCACTGAGGTTATTAGTACTGCTGGTAAATTGTGTGAGGTGATTGCAGTGATGTGACTGGGCAATCTTTCTCTGTATTGCAGTTGGTGAATTTCAGGTTACAGCAATATCTGGGAAAAGGACAATTTTCTTCTTATGGTTCCTTAAAAAATGCTTCAAAGGTCCTCAGAGTCTCAAGTTCCCTGAGCATCAGCTCTGATCCAGGAAGGAAGGTGACATCATTATTTGAGCCTTTGATACTCTTCACTCTTCTTTTTGTGGTGACCTCTACCAAGGAGCAGCTATCTACAGTATTTTTTCTCCAGATTCCTTCAACATACATTATCAGAACGGCTGCACAGATGTGCAAAGACTTTGTCCACAGTCTCTACTGAGTTTCTTAAGCTTGTTTTTTGAAATTTACTGGGAAATTTGCTCAGAGGAAAAAATAGAATTGACAGCCCCCAAAACAGCCCACGTATGCCCTGCAATGGTGTTACCCATACAGATGGAGCAGCTCCCTTCCCTTCCTTCAGTGTTCTTACCTGCACACTTGTGAGGTGTTCAGAGCATTTCCTTGGGCATCTTCACTGGCACGGTGAGGCAAATTCACCTCTACAAGTGTTCGTTCCAGTTAGGTATTTTCACATGGATTCCATTTGATGGACATCTGCAAAATATTCCTTATAACCATTATAACTAAAAAGTTGCTGTTTAAAACCAAACAGACAGCTCAAAATCTGTTGCAGTTTTTGGTTATTCCTCTCCCCCACCACCCCCAGCTCTCCCTGAGCTGTGAACAGGAGTGCTGGGTAGCACAAACTGAGAGGGGTTTGAAGTGCAGCTCTCTCCCTCCTCCTGAGTCACCATTAGCCATCATCCGCTGCTTTTCTGAACACTTGTTTTCACCACTATACTTTCAAATCAAACATGGCCTCACATTAGATTCTTATTAAAAATCAATCCCTTTAAAAACCCCTTAAAATCAAGCCATTCCCTCTTTATCATAGGGAAGTGATTTTGAAACCCAAAATGTGGGTACATAAAATGAAGCACCTGTTTGTATTTCTGTGAAACAAACCTAGCAACAACAACATCTACTGTTTTGCAGCTATGAACAGAAGTTTTTCATCCATGTTTGAGTTAAGGTGAAGCAGCAAAATCATAAAATGGTTTGGATTAGAAGGGACCTCAAAGACCATCTTGTTCCACTCCCTGCCATGGGCAGGGACACTTTTTACTAGACCAGTTTCCTTAGAGTGCAACAACATTTTTGCAAACAGCCAGTTTAATCATATCAGGTGTTTCTTGTATTCTGGTAACTCACAAGTGCTATTCTCACACAGAGCCCTCCCATACAGTGTTTTCAGCCACACTCTCAGGTCCTGTGACCAAACCACGCAGGTGTGTCCACTTACCAGTATAGCTGCAAAGACCAGACTGCTCAGGGTTAGTAACCAAACCATGTGGGGACATCGACCAAATCATACATGTTCATTGGCTGCATAGATCATATAGATGCAGTAGATAAGAGATAATGGGCAATATAGATAGAGGTAATATAGATAGAGCAACTGAATTCCACAGGGGTAGCGGGCTCACAGACAGGTTCAGACAGGTGCACCCTGACTGACTGTGGAGCAGCCTGATGGGGTTCACACATGCTGGGCCACGCTGGTGCATCAACCTGCCCCACACAGACACCACCCGAGAGGCAGCCCGGGCTGTTTGGGTTCCTCAGAGTAAACCCCATCCCTGTGGGCACTGCCATCATCCCCGCTCTTTGGGTTCTGTGGGGTGAGCCCCATCCCTGTGGGCAGGGCCATCCCCCTGTTTGGGTTCCTCATTGCAAACCCCATCCCTGGGGGCCCCGCCATCCCCGCTGTTCTGGTTCCTCAGAGCAAACCCCATCCCTGTGGGCCCCACCATCTCTGCTATCTGTGTTCTGTGGGGTGAGCCCCATCCCTGTGGGCACCGCCATCCCCACTATTTGGGTTCCTCAGAGCAAACGCCATCCCTGTGGGCACCGCCATCCCCCTCTTTGGGTTCCTTAGAGCAAACCCCACCCCTGTGGGCCCCCCGACCCCACGCGGGCCCCGCTCCCCTCACGNAGAGCGGGGGTGCAGGCACTGCGAGGGGTGCGGGCACTGCGAGGGGTGCGGGCACGGCACTGCTCGGCTCGGCGGCCCCGAGCGCGGTGTGCGGGCACAGCACGATGCGGGATGTGCGCGATGTGCAGACACGACACTGCTCGGTGCGGGCACAGCACGGTGCGGGCAGTGCGGGATGTGCGGACACAGCACGGTGCGGGCACAGCGCTCCACTCGGAGCTNGCCCCACACAGACACCACCCGAGAGGCAGCCCGGGCTGTTTGGGTTCCTCAGAGTAAACCCCATCCCTGTGGGCACTGCCATCATCCCCGCTCTTTGGGTTCTGTGGGGTGAGCCCCATCCCTGTGGGCAGGGCCATCCCCCTGTTTGGGTTCCTCATTGCAAACCCCATCCCTGGGGGCCCCGCCATCCCCGCTGTTCTGGTTCCTCAGAGCAAACCCCATCCCTGTGGGCCCCACCATCTCTGCTATCTGTGNGAACCGCGGGATGGAGGATCTCATCCCGCTGGTCAACCGGCTGCAGGACGCGTTCGCCGCCATCGGGCAGAACGCCAACCTCGACCTGCCGCAGATCGCCGTGGTGGGGGGGCAGAGCGCGGGCAAGAGCTCGGTGCTGGAGAATTTCGTGGGGAGGTGAGCGCGGGGGGGTGGCCGTGGTGGTCCCTGAGGCGGGGGGT
>WBMV01001080.1:35208-139101 GCA_013396655.1 Campylorhamphus procurvoides | reverse complement strand
CGCATGGGCAGCGCGGTGCGGGGTCTGCGGGCAGAGCGGGGGTGCAGGCACTGCGAGGGGTGCGGGCACTGCGAGGGGTGCGGGCACGGCACTGCTCGGCTCGGCGGCCCCGAGCGCGGTGTGCGGGCACAGCACGATGCGGGATGTGCGCGATGTGCAGACACGACACTGCTCGGTGCGGGCACAGCACGGTGCGGGCAGTGCGGGATGTGCGGACACAGCACGGTGCGGGCACAGCGCTCCACTCGGAGCTGCCCGGCCGGCTGCGGTGTGCGGTGTGCGGGCAGCGCCGCAGGGCAGGACGCGCTGGGCGCTGCGGTGCAGGGAAGCAAGGAAGGAGGGAGGGCTCCTGTGCTCCCTTCCCGGGGGGATTCCGCAGCGGGGTCCCCGCCTCTGCCGCACCTTGCCGGCCCGGTGCGGGCCCCCCCGCGCCCCCGCTGTTACATAACGGAGAGGCCGGAGTGGGACCGGCCGCATCCATCCCCTGCTCGGTGCGGGGCTCAGGCAGGGATGCTGTCGCTGCGGAGGGTGTTTAAGTTTAATCTGCTCCGTCCCCCTCCCCCAGGCAAGCCTCGCTGTCCTCCATAGCGGATGCCATGTCAGGAGCTGCGGGGTGGCTATAGGAAGGACGGGGTTAGAGCTCTCCTATATTCTCGAATCCCCGGGTTGCTACCATTTTGTGACAGGCAATATACTGATGCTTTCCCTTCATGTGACCTTCGCATTCATCATTTGCAACTTGAGTAAATTGCAGACCGGGCTGCCGGGTTATCTGCTCCAGTGTAGACACACAACACCTGGGGAGCAGCAGGGGGGGGTTCCTCAGCTTGTTTCTGGTATTGGTAATTAATTGTATTAAGTGATACACGGGTTTTAGTTATCAAGGTGGGCTTTTTTATGCCGTGAGGAGCACGCAGGTTGCTGGTGACTTGCCTGAAAAGCAGGGACTGCTGTGATACCTGGTCAGATGCTTGCGTGGGTTTTTCTCTTTCAGTAAACTGCATTTGTGACAACATCTATTGGATCTCGCTCCCCCACCCCCACTTTTTCTTTTAAGCTGTTTGCTGCTGGATGGCTTATAAAGCTTTTGGGCTGTCAGAAGGGTCTGTGGTATGGATTAATTGCTTGTTTAGCTGTAAGTAGCCCCAAATTGTGGACTTGTGCAGGGGTATCCTTGAGCAGTGAGTGCAGGGTGTGCTATATGTACTAGGAAGAAGGTACAGGGGTTGTATCTGGTTCAGTGAAAGCATTGTCAAAACAAGGGGGTTTTCCCTTTGTTATGGGTGGAAAGAGTTTTTCTATAAAATTGAAGGAGTTTGGGATCCTCTCTAACTGACTTTCAAGAGTCCATGCAGTGTGTCCCTCAGGGATGCTGGGATCATGCCAAGGGAAGGACATGGCAGAAGCACATTTTACTGAGCTTCAGGTCATAGTCCAGGATCCACTTGTTTGTCCATGGACACAGGAAGAAAATAATGATTCCTGCCACCCAAGTGAAAAGCTTGCTGGGCTGTAGCTTTCTAAGAAGAAGGGGAAAATGGATCTCTTGAAATCTGTGAGCAAAACAGGTTCACCTGTTGGCTCTGCTGTTTTCATGCTTTCTAAGTACTGGCTGCCTAATGTTGTAAATCCTTTTTAGAGGATCTGTGCAGGCAGTGCTGCAGTGGTGTCATAAGCAACGTGAGGCTGTAGGGTCAGAGAAGGGTTTGTTGAAGAACCGTTGGTGTTTTGGGGTACTCTGCCCCTCTCCTTTAGTCTGAGCATACAAGGGAGATGTATTAATCCTTGGTGTGTCTCTACTGGCACCAATTTAGAACTGGCGATTTTATCTGCTTGGTGGAAAATAAATGAATCAAAGTGTTTTCTGTCTTTTGTTCTGATGACTCCTGTCCCAGGAGAATTTGTGACCTCACTGTGTCCCATCAGCTGTCTCTTTAGCAGCAAGTTATAGTGCTGTGGCTTTTAGAAAATGAAATAATGAAAGGTCCCCTGAGCAAAAGCTGAGACCTGTCTGCAGAAAAGCATTTAGAGGAAATAATTGGAGGGGAAATGGAAAATATGTCAGAGTGAAGAGGTCTTTCTCCATTTGATACCCTTGAGTGCAGGCTGGTTTAGAGACTGGTAACTTGAGACCTCTTACCACAGAATGTATGTGTATATGCTGCAAACCCCAGTCCTGTTAAAATAATGTTGGGGCCCTGCTGTAATGTATAGTCTTTTCTTTTTGTGTGGGTTTTGGAAACCATGATAAGAAGCTATGGAAATAGTCCCCAGAATAGGCATGGCTCCTCAGTGTAGTTGTGCTGGGGGTTGGTTTTTGTCTGAATAGTCATAAGAACAAATTGTGTATAGACCTACTGTGTACAAATACAATTATTGCTGTAGTGTGGACATGACATATGTCACTGCTCCAGCTTGATAGCAGGATGGTGGTGCAGCTATTGCTCAGCAGCTGCTGCTGCACAGTCAATGTGAGTGCTGATGAGTTACTCTCTGAGTGGATGGAAATCTGTACAAGAACAAATGCTGATATGGTTGGTGCTGGCTGATGTGTGTGATGTGGACACTTCAGCAGAGGGGCTGGAGGCCCTGCCCGGGCTGGTTTGCCTGCTCAGGACCTGTGGGGCTCCTTTCAAATTGTCATCAAGCAGTATTTTCCTAACAGGACAGCACATTTGCCCCCTACCAGACCTGTGTCATTGCTCTGGGCACCTGAGTCCTACACGTGCTGGAAATCTCCAAGCAGACAGCAGTGATACTGACTGCAGCTGATATTTAGTTGCACATCTTACCAAACAAGTATTTTTTTCCTCCTGAATGTGATGACTTACTAGCTGCTGCTAATTGCTTTTTCACTTCTCTAAAGAGACACTTACTCTGCTGTTAACAGATTATCCAACAGTGCAGAGCTTGTATTTGTAATACCAGATGTCAGTGTGGCTGCTATGTTTGTTCTTGCTGCTAGGGACTCAGCATGGTGAGTAGGGTATGGGCTGATGGTGTTAAAATCACTGAAGAGGGAGAGAGGCCACGTAGAAGCCAGACAGGTGACACATCTCTTCATAGACTGGTTTATCCTGGGCCTCAGAACTGGAAGGAAGGTTAGTCAGGTCAGCTCCAGGCATTTCCTGTTGGTGTGGTTATAGGCTTGTAGGGTACCTCAGTTGGAAGGGACCTCAGGGATCATTTAGTTCATTCTTAAGGTGTTATTACTTCTCCGCTGCCACCTTTTTTAAATAAGAAGGTTTTGGAGGAGGCACCAGTACCAGAAAAATTGGTCTGATAAAAAGAACAAAGCATGTGGTATGTGCTAATTTGCCTTGAGAGCCCAAAGGACCAATAAAGGGGGATGTACAAGACAGCCTACGAGCTGTTTGTATAATCATCCATGTTCGTGCCACTCTTACTTTGCCATGTGAAAATAACAAATATGTTTTCTTTAAATCCTGTGATCCCAGAGCACTGTTACACAAATCTTTGGATTTGTGGGAGTATTACTGTTATTTGTGCTTTACAGACAGGAAAACTGAAAGCCCTGGGCTGTGTTCAGGTGGCTCCCTGAACGTCTGTGCCCTGTGGTGGTGGTGTCTGATCCAAGGCAAGGTGCTGCTCAGCCCTGCTGGGGCAGCTGCCTTGCTCTTCATGGAGAAAACAAGGCACCCCTGACTTCTCCAGAACAGATGGTTTAAGGGGGCTGCTGAGGAGGCAGTGACTAAGGGCTGGGAACAGTAGGTGGAAGGACTTGAATAGAGATGAAACCATCTTGTTTATGATCAAGGATTGAAGCAAAAAGTTGTGGGAAGTGAATTGGTGTTTATTTGACCCTAGACCTGAGCTAAAGTCTGGTACCCTGAAAGCATCCTCTCTTGGGAGCTTTCATGCCCCAGACAGGGGCACTGAGCAGTCTGTCACCAGGCCCACATGGTCTGTGCTGAATTAGCTGATGTTTGTATGGTGTCTGGAAGGAACTGGAGGAAGGCATGGATCTCAACTCAACTGTGTTGGGTTACTCTTTCCCCTCCTAGAATACTGAAATTTCCACATGGATAAAAGAGCAGGGAAAATGCAGCATTGCAATGCCTGTGGCAGTGCAAAGGCTAAATACCAATTAAGCATGGCCCTTGTGCTGCAGTAATTGCCTTGACAAAATCAGTCACGGGCCAGCAGCGTTGTCCCATACTGAGGATGCAGAGCTAGATCCTGGAGCCACAGGATTTCATTTGTCTTCAGTTGTAACTTTGAGGAGCAGCTTAATATCTTTATATCTCAACCTTGCCCAGCCATTTAGAGATACTTACAGCCCCAAGATGTGATGAGGGAATGCCTTGCTTTGATAACACATACTCTGCTTTGTTATGGTAGGTTTCTCCAGCAAAATACCTCCAGAGGCCAACAGCATATTTAGCAACTGTCTAGAAGTAAAAGATCCTAAAGGGATGCATAGAGAGATGCAGACACTTGGCCTGTTCCTCCAGGAAAACTGTTTTGTCAATGATCTTTGTGCTTTCAAGTTGCTCAGGCTTCAGCTGCAGTATGTACAGTGTGAGCTTGAGCACTGAGAACTGAGTGTTTAAATCTTGTAAAAATCATGGGTGTGTTATGTATAGATTAAGGGTGTCTGCTGTACTGGGTAATGCTGAGCATCACTGCAACACTTCAGCAGCAGATTTAAGTTTAAACAAGAAGATGCACTCACTGTGTTGCTCTCCTCTGGACATGGAAGGGGTTCTTTAAATATGATTCTTCTAATTTTTTGGGGGTTCTGCTTTGAGATGTGTTTACATGCCCAGAGTGCTGGCAGAGAGATTAATTGCAAGTTACTGGGCCTTAATTGTTGTATTATAAATACATCTGTAAGCCAACCAAATCCTGTGCTGCATTTGCAGGTTAAAGGCATAAGCACTGCTTGGGGGCTGACTTAGGGCTGCACTGGATGGTGCAAGAACCAGGAGCAGGATTCTGCTATATAGAGGATTAAATCATGGTCAAATAACAGTCCTTCAAATGTCAGCAAGCCTTCAGTCTCCTTCAGTGAAGGAAAGACCTATTTTCATCCTGGATTAAATGAGGAAATGGGGGAAATGGATAATGTGTTAAGCAGACTCAAAGATAAAATAATTTCACCTGAGAGAAATCTGTACAGCTCTGTGCAAACACTTGTGGGAGGAGGAATGCTAGAAGGAGATATATAATTAAGTTAAAACATAACATAACATGGATGACTGTAAGGGAAAAACCCATGAATCTCAGTGTTTGTAGATGCAGCTGCAGCATCTGCCTGTGTGTGTTCTCTGTTGACTTGGTTTAATGCTATAGGGGTTGGCTCAAATAAATACAAGCCTAATATTTTTGTCTACTTCCTGCAGCAGTTCCATGTTCTCTGCAGAGCTCGCTGTCTGTATTCCTCAGCTTAACTCTTTAGTGATGATCTCATGCTGCTGGTAACTGCCCACCAGCCTTGTATGCTGAGGAAAAGAGATCCTTATGGCATGTCTCAGATCATATCAGAACTCACCTACAGAAAGGAAACCAGCTGTATCTCCAGTTGGGAAGCTGATGCTCAGTGTTATGCAGGTTGGTGTTTGCCTGGACCCACTGGTGTGTGAAAATGACAGGTGGCCTTGTCATTGCTGGGATTTGTCACCTGAGAGCTGACTGATCAGGGATGCTGGCTTTGCTTGTGTAAACTCTTCCCTGTTACCACGATAATCCTCAGGCTGAGAGCGTTAGAGCATCCTGAGTTCTGATTAGTCCTTACTGTACTTGGAGATAAGTGTTGTGGAATTCTTGTGTGTTTGCTCAATAAGCAGTATGTTGTGATACAGGGCTGTAAAGAGTGTACAGAACCAGTGGGGAAAGAACCCAGCAGTTCCTAAAAGCATTCCTCTGTGCTAAACTGTCAGCTGTTACTGCTTTTCAAAACTTGACATGCTTATCACACAGTCAGAAAAACCTAAATGAAACCAGGCAAGGCAAAGATGAGCTCCTCTTTTTCAAGGGTACTTATTGTTTTCAGAAGCCATTCAATGTCTGTGTGGGAATGCTAAGCCAAGTCCTTGAACCTCACTTCTGCAGATGCTCCAAGCAGGTAGAACCCAGCTAGACTTAAAGAGGAGTGGGAGTCTGTCTGCAGCTCCTTGTGCCTGAGGCAGCTTCTGGAAATGTTCTAAGGCAGGAAGCTGATCCTCTTCCTGCTCTGCTGAATTCCCAAATGTCCCTACTTTGTACTTCAAGGTCGAGTCTGTAAAAGCATGAGTAAAAATCCTCCAGAGCAGGAATTTATCAGTATCTGTAAGATGGGCCCTTTGGGGAGAAATGGAAGAAGTTGGCAACTTGGCCTAAGTTATTCAAGAAAACAGTTCCTGCTGTGTTGTAGCTACTGGGCTGAAACTTATTGTGATGCCTTGAGCAGTGTATTTATTAGACAAGAGCAAACCCATGTGTGACCTACCCATGCGAGCCAGCACTCAGATTTTTGTTTCAGGCAGTGCATTTGAGTGGCAAACCCAGAAGACTTAGTGAAGGGGTGGCAGGCAATCATCCAGAAGCATCTGGTGCTCAGCCTATGTGCCCAGTGTAAAATTGGTTTGGAGGTGGCGTCTGTGAAAGGAAATTTACTGATAATTTGCAGGGTAAACCTGCTTCCTTGTTAGCCACTAAAAAAGAAACCAACACCCAAAAAGCTTTGGGTGTAATACTTTTTTCCTTCTTGGACTCATAGATCTGTAACCATATGAGTCAGAGTACTGCTAGTTGGGAGGAGGGCTGAAACTAAATCTGGTCCAAAAAAAAAAAAGAGAAACCTAGTCATGCATGGTGGGAAAATAGCTCACTAGTGGGACAGTCTCTCATTCCACTTGGTATTTTCTTTTCCTGGTCTCAGACCTGGTTTTGCATATCCTGATAGAGTCTGGAAGTTCAAGGTAAAGGGATATCGTCTCTGATTACAGGCAGAGGGACAGCCTTGAGGTAGAATTCTGCTCTCTGCTCCAAATTTTATGACTTTTTCCTCCATCTGTAAAGGAGAGGCTGTTGGTGTCTGTCATGTGTGTCATGTAGGTGTATATTATTAATGGACACTTGAAATACTAAACTGTTTTTTCTTAACAATAAATGAAAACTCTCTCTGAACCCTCAGAAAAACCTGCCTGCTCTCCAGAAGTGTGCCAAGAGCTTTAGCTGTTCTTGCAGGTTGGTTTGTTCAATATTGCTGGTTACTTAGGACTGCTCTGCAGCCAACTTTGGCTGCTGGCATACATCACGTAGTGGATTTGAGGAGTCAGGGTATTCTTAGAAAGCACTGGGAGATGAGAGGCTGCTTTAGATGAGCTGGTAACACTTGTATTTTTGAGCATGGGCTTTCAGAGAAGAGTTGAGTAGCACAGCCCTATAGAGGAATGAGCCCAGGGTTTTGTCCCTAGTGACTTTCAGCACTTGGATGGTCTGGTCACACTGCAAGGAAGGCTGGTTCTGAAAAGCTCCAAAAACTTTATTTACATTTATCTGTGATCCTTCTAAAGCACACATTGTATTTTATTTTGGGGTGACTTGATGGAGTTTAGTCATGAGAATTGGATGTCTTGCTCAGGACTAACTACTATAAATACTGGCTATGAAGAGAGAGGGCTGAGAACGTTTGTGTTTACTGGGGAACTGGCAAGATTGCATCAAAGCACTGCAACTGAAGGCACAATTTAATATTAGATATTTAAACAATAATTCCAGGTGACTCTGATACTTTTTCCTTAGGTCCAGCTTCATTTTCAAAGGCGTATTAGTGAATATTTTAATAACAGCTGAATATAAAGTGGCTCAGTAATTTTCTTGAGCTCTCTTATATAGATGGGCAGCCAGGACAATTAAGTTGCTGATGTTTGCTTCCTTTGTGACCTTCAAGCTTGTCACAGCTCCGAGCCTGCTGCTGACTACAGTAGATAACTCCTTTCTTTCCTTCAAGACACAGTAGGGGAAGAATGAGCCCTGAGTCTGAAATCTAACAGTGTTTCTGTTTTCTCCAGAGCATCTGACATGGCAAGTTTTGGCAGACCCAGCCATGACCAAATGGAAGTGAGATGGTCCCTGGTTAGTAGCTTCTTGCAATTCAGCATAACATGCTCTTGGAAGCTTCTTGGAAGCAGGCATTATGCAAGCTCCTCAAGCTGTGTCTCGCTGACTGGAAGCAAACTTGCCAGCTTCTGCCATTTTTCTGCAAGTCTTGTGACTCGTGTGGCTTTTCTTAGAGCCCTGGACACAGCAATTGAGCAAACAGAAGAGCAGTGTAGCTTTTATATTGAAAACAGCAATTTCTAGTGTGGAGGTTTAAGGGTACTTTTTTTTCTTTAAAAGATGCTGTTGCCCTAAGTGCTCCTGGAGACAAGTATAAAGAATCCCAGAACTTCTAAGACCTGCATTGTCATCTCTTCCCTTCCTTAAAATCAGGGCTCAGTCCCAAAGCTATAAGCTCTACTAAAATACTTGTGTTGCAGTCGCAATGAACAATAAATTATACAAAATGAGGTTTGGAATAAACGCAGTCCCTCACTTGTGACGGAAATGGGAATTGAACTCGAGTCTCTGGGGCTGAAAATAATATTTTAATAATGTATTGCCTCACCAGTCCCCTTTAACTCTCCCCTTCCTGTTTCTTATGGCTTTAGGTTGCTTTGTTGCAGTGATATGGAAGGCTGAAGAGTTAACACAGCTGGAGCAGTTATGGGAAGTGCTGAGCTCCTGTCTGTGCTCTGACTGTCCTTTTGTGGCTGGGGAACACCCTTGCTGCAAGAGTGGCCCGTGTAATATATGGGGTATCTGGGAGAGGACACAGCCAATATTAAACTGATACTGCTGTGGATTTTGGCTGCAGAGCCAGGCAGTGTTGCTGTAATGCTGCATAAAAGCTGAGCATGAACTGCAGCTGTATTTCAGAGTAGCTTTTCAGCTGCATTTAGACCCTTTCTCCTAGTATCAATAGGCAGAAGTCTACAGAGATGCTGAGCAGTTGGTTCTCAACATCTGCAAATGTTTTCACAGCAGAGCTAACTTACCCTGGAGAGCACTAGGAAAAACTATTATTTTTTTTTCCTTGAGAATGGAGATCCATGGAGATCCAGGGATGGGGGAGGCTGTACTGAATTTCTTACAACAAGGAAAGAGGTACCTGAAAGCAAAAATCTTGAAGTCTTTGTTCATTTCCTCCTCTTTGCCTTCCTGCTACTCTTGAATGTATAAAGACAGAGTAAGTTGTGTAGGATCTTGCGCAGGGCTCTGACAAATTAACAAGCTGTTTCAGCTCCCAGAGCTCTTCCTCATCCAAGTACCTCTACAAACAGAGCCTTAGAGTGAAAATGACTGTCCATTTGCCACCTGCCTTCCAGCACAGGAACAACTCTCTGCCAGCAGGGGAATGTACCTGATGACCTGTTAGTTCAGAATTAAACCAGTAAACAGCAAAGCTCGAACCCTCACAGGCTTTATGCTGATATTTATCCTCACTGACTTATGATTTACTCTGAGCTTACACTGCTCTGGCTCATGATGGGACCCCTTGATTCTAATACACATTAGTTTTTCTCTCTTTATGGCTGCTGTGATCTCTTGTGTAATCTCTGGCTATTTCTTAAGCTGATTGTGCTTTTACTTTTAATAGAAGCTCCTCTATGAATAGCTGGGAGTTGCCTGAGCATGGTGGTGGCCTTGAGAGGAGATCTGTCACGGTGGGGTTATGGCTGGGGGTGAGGAGGAGGTTGGTACGTCCTGAAATGCAGAATGCACCCTCAGGGATTGGTGCATGACATGTGTCACTGCAGAGCTGATGCTGCAGCTCCAGCACTGAAACTCAGGTCACCTCTTCATCATCATGCAGCTCTCAGCAGAGGTCCCAGCAATTTACTTCTTCCCTCTGGGCTGTGCTGCTTTGATTTGTTCCTGTTCCTAAGCATTGCTCTCTTTATGCTTGTTTGTACAAGTTGTGTCTGATATCTGGGGCCTGCAAACTGCAGGCACCCCAAACTCAGAGAGAAAGCAGCTCCATTTCCTGAATGAATTGAAAGAGTAAGATTTAAAGAATATCTAACTGCAAAAGAACAAGTGAAGCATTGCATTGGCACTTGATATTTTGCCATCTTTGGTTTGGACTAAAGTTGAACTCCTGCTGAACGCCTGGATGGGCAAAAGCAAATGTCTTAGAAATCAGTACATTGGTTTAAACAAGCGAAGGGGAGACACTGGGAAAAGTATTTAGTTAAACCCTTTACTTTTGTAAAAAAAAAACGAAAGGAATGGAAGACTGTAGGGCTGTGGTCTGTTTGTCCAGGTCACTATGCCACAATTTTGCTATGGATTCAGAATGCCCATTGGTAAGGCAACACCAGTTTTGACCTTCCTGGTTTTTTTTTTAAATTTAAGCCCAGCCTTTTTGTCACCTCCTACAGTCACTGTCCAAACTTGACCAGAGAAGAGTATTCCCTGGGACATGAGAAGTGCTGTTCCACCAGTTGGTCAAAAGGACTTTGGCAGACACATTGGAGCCAGCCAGGAGATGAAGAGCTCATCCCTTCTGGGACTATTGATCCAACTTTCATTCTGGTATAGCCTGAAATGGAGGTGTCTTGTGTGGTCTTTGAAGCAGAGTTTAATGCCTCTGACTTTGCTCTGCTCTAGAGGTGTTGGCAGTCAGTCTGCTGGGTCTTCTTCAAGGGCTTAGGAGGCAGAGCCTCTGTACCACGTTTGCAGCCAGGGTGATCCTAATTATATCTGGAACTGCAGAGGTGCAATGCATAGCAAGGAGCCTGGCATTGTTCCTGCATACTTCTCCAGGCAGAGCAGAGATGTAAATTGGCATTTTAAATTCCCTCTGCAGGGCAACCCTGCACTGTGGACAGTTTGGTCAGGATGCCTGAGTGCAGCATAACTCTGTTCCCCCACGGAATTCTGTCCTTCCTGCCTGGCCTGTTGGAAAGGAAGCAGCCTTCCTCCTCTCCACAACACACTCTGCCTCTTACCACTCCTCAAGATAAGCCATCAGGGTACATGCATTCAGCTTTATAAACCCACCCACTGTGTGTGGCCACTAATAAGTACATCATGGTTTGTGGTACCCCCTCTTCCTCCTGTAGCTTCCCTTTGGGTTTGTATCTGTGGGCTCCTCAAAGTGACTTTGCCTTTCCCAGTGAACTCTTTCAGTTGTCTGTACCCTTGGTGGCATTCAGGCTCTGAGCAGGCTGTCTCTGTTTTGAGCACACAGTGCTGTCTGGGAGTGGAGGAAGTGTCATCCTTCAGTGATGAAATGTGCCTTGAGCTACATTTGTTCTTCTCTTGGATCTTGCAGCAAATACCAGGACTCCTGAGGTGACAGAGTTCTGACAAAAAATCCAAGATGATACTTAACACAAGTGTTTGGTATCTTTGAGTCTGCCATTGTGCCTGGTTTCCTTCTCTGAAGGAGAGAAGGACAAAAAGAGGGATAAAACCATTTTTCTCCAGTCTCTGTGTGATAAGCAGTATGAATATTAGTTACTGCTGCACAGTCTAGTGGTGTCCCTGAGCACAGGGGAGCCTTTACTGCTGGGCAGCCTTTGGTCTGAACTCAGCTGCAGCCTGGCTCCAGAGAGCTTGGACAGATTAAGACACTGGTGGTGGGAAATAGCCAGGTCAGCCTGCTGCTCATCAGTCTTAGCATCCATTAATCCTAGGGTGTTACTGTGGCTGTGCTTTCCCATCACCCATTCCTGTCCCAGAGTTTTAGTGTACAGCTTGTCCCTTTGTCTTCTCCCGGCTCAAGTTGCAGGTGCTGAACAGGTCATGTTTTTCAAGGCTGCAGCCCTTCTGTTATGGCAAAGCCAAGGTTTGTTGGTGGATTAGTTTGTGCCAAAGCAGAGCAGTGGTGCTGCAGTGTTATGACAGATCAGGGCAGCTTGAGAAGGAGACAAGCAAAGATGCTGGGTCATGGGTTTACCTTTATGGCCTTAGAAAAACCCCGTGTTTCTTCAGTTCTGCTATCAGGACTGGGCTGATTTGATGCCCTGGGATGTTGCTGATGCCTCTTGGAGACTGTGGAAATTGCAGGGAGATTCTGGAGATAAAATTTACATGGGTTTTTTTTGCCAGGCTATATGTGCTTTGGAGGAAAACTTGCTTTTATGCTGTGATGGTGAAAATTCAGCAAGGCAGACAGGAGGGTTTACAGCTTCTGGAGTGGAGAATACATCATGCAGTGCAATATTTCTGGTGTTGTTTGTTTGGTTTTTTTGCATGAGTGAAACCAGCCTTGTTTCCTCTCTCCTGGGGTTCTAATTCTTGAAATCAAAACTGAATTTTCCATATCTGTGTAATCCTTACTGCCACATCCATTCAGGATACACCAGGCTGCTTTTTCCCTTGAGTTCCTTATACTGTCGTGCAGAATCACTGCTGTGTTATTCTTTACCTTGAATATCCCAAGGTAGCAAGTGAGATCCAGGACTTCGTTTTCCATTACTGAGAGGATCCCAGAGGAAGCTGCACAGCAGCAGTGCTGCAATTTTCTGCTCTCTCCTGACTCCTTCCCCAGATCTGCAGCCTGGAGTCAATGCGGCATTTGCTATAACGGGCAGCGACTTTTTGAGATCAGGCAATGCACTGTAGGCTGTACCACTCTCTAAATAATCCTCCACTGTAAAATGCAGAGCTCCAAGCAAGCAAATCCCTTTGCAGTTTTTTACCTGCAAAACCACAAAGAGTAAATTGGCTCGTGAGTGCACGTGAGGTGCTGGAGGGCCCTGTTTTGATTTCCCATCTGTGTTCTGCGTGCTCACGTATTCTGGGCCAACCCATCTGCAGGGAGGGAGCTGCAAGATAAGTCAACCCTCAAAATGGAGGAGGGGAAGAATATTCCTCATTAATTCTCTCCCAGCAGAGGCAAACTGAAGCCCGTGGCATTTGGGATGAGATGGTCGGGTTTGTATGCCGGGAGTACCTCGTGTTTCTCCTGCAAACTCTTGACCTATAGCTGTAGTCACTTGCTTAAAACCTCTCAGCCACAGCAGCTTGGGGCTGCTGCCCAGCAGTGAGGGATGCAGGAGCTTTGTGGGCATCAAACTGATTTGTTTCTATGGAAACAGTAGATTTCACCATGTTTTAGGGAAGTAGGAGGGGAATTATCCCTCTGGGCCTGGTTCTGGTGCTCAGATTGGATTGGCTGCTGCACAGCAATTGTAGAGCAGCAGCCCATGAAGGGATTATCTATCTTGTCACTGATCACAATTAGGGAGAGGAGCACGTGGATCCAATCTGCTCCCATTGCAGGCTTCCTCCACAGGGGTGACACAAGGCATGGTCCTCGTGTGCCAGGATTCCCAGGGTCACAGTGCTCTGTGGTGCTTAAAACCGAGGTGTTTAGCCTTGGTTGCTCATAGGCAGAGAGGAGGGTCTGTGTTATTCCATTATTCTATGTCAGTTCAGGCAGCTGGGACTGGGTCCTGCCCAGGCTCCTCAGAGGGGATGACTGCGGGGATGACCTGTGCTTGTGCCTCAGCACACCTTCTGGGCAAGAGCTGAGAACTGTTTGTGGTGTCTGCAGGGTCTGGGTGAAGCAGAGATCTTTCAGACAGACTTCAAGTGATGCTTCTGGTGAAACTACTGCATGTCCTATTTGGTGTACTGCTTTCAGAAAGTCCCAGCACTTGAGGTCCTATGACTGGGGGTGAAGAATTTGAAACCTCTTTTTCCAAAATGAAAGTGAACCTTGTGAAACCAGAGAAGGGATCAAAGCACGAATACAAACCTTGAACAGGTTCAAATAAGAACAGTTCTTACTAAACCCCATATATTCCTAGTGGTCTGTAGTACCAAGTTTATTAAAATGGGCCCTTGTGCAGGATCCCAGTGCTGGTCCTTCAGAAGGATCCTCTGCATTTCAGACTCTCAGGTCCTAAAGGAACTTGCCTTTAATGGAGAAAAATTCCATTTGTTCAGCTGCTGTCTCCCCTTACTGTATATATGGACTTCCATATGTGTTACACAGACTGAGTCAGGGATGGAGGGCAGCTCTAGCAGAAATTCTTGCTTTGTGGTGCAGCCAGTGAGTTGATTGAATGGGATAATCCAGGTTATAGATTTGCAGGGGTGCATCAGAAGAATGTAGCAATATTTCTGCCTTACTTTCAGGTCATTTAAAAATATATGTATATAGTAGACTGAGAAAGTCAGGCCAGATCCTGCTGTAAGATCTCCCAAGCATAAAGCTGGGATGTGCTGACTGCCTTGGAATTGCTGGAGACACAGAGCAGCAGAAATGCCTGGGGCAAACTCCTGGCTATGGCAGTTCACTCTGCAGCCCCCAGGCCTTTGGCTAAAAGTCTAAGAATGCTTGTGACCTCCTTGGATGTTTCTTGCCCTGTGGAAGCAGCAGAGCCATGAAGCTCTTCAGTTGTGCATCTGATTAAGTTGTGCAGAGAGGCTCTGGAGCAGCCATGACTTGGCATAATGCACACAGCTGTCTTCCAGATTTTGATGGGCCCTGGAGCTAGTGGAGTGTGAAATAAAATCAACCCAAAGGATTCAAATCAAAACAAACAGTAGAAAAACTTCTTATCTTATTGCACTGCTTCCAGAGACTTGCACAGAGACATGTGCAGGAGAGGGGCTGGGATGCAGAGGAAGGAGATGTGGAAAGAGTGAATGAGAGGCAGTGGCTGCCATGGCTCCTGGGAACCAGTCTGTGCAGTCAGAGATAAGGCAGAAATGCAGAATTTAGTGCACTCTGGGAGGAGTGGGGGAGAGAGCTGTTTCAAAGCTAGCCTTCATGTAAAAATTGCTGTGTGCTTTCCTTTTGGCTTCAGCAGTGTCTGTGAAGGTGCTGCAGGCTGAGGTCTGGGCATGGCCACTGCAGCTGAAGTGTCAGTGGTGCGAGAGAACATCGCACAGGGTGTCCCCTCTCTAGTTCTCTGAGCCCCCTCAGCATACACTTGGCTCAACAAATGTGTTCTGAGTGGGGAAAACACTGTTTTCATTAATGCTTTGGATGTTCAAGGCATGTGGATCTTCCCAGAGACCTACGAGGGCACATGAATTTGACAATGCCTTTCAGCAACAAAAGGGTCTGTCCTGTTCTGTAGGAAAGATCTCTGCTCTACCAAAAATTACCAAGAAAACAGTACTGGAGACTGTCACCTGTATATCTGCATCAGTGGCCAGAATTGTGCTGTGTCCCAGGATGAGAAGACAAGCCCTGTGGCTGAGATGGAAGCTCATTCAGCTGCTGTCTCTCCATGGCACATCGTTTTGCCCCAAATGTCAGTGAAACAAACCTCACCATTATGCCTGTTCATGAGGAACTGGATTTGACTGGCCAAACTTACTGTGTAGGCTTTCAAACAGCCAGGCATGCAGCTTTCTATGGAGGTGGGTTCTCTGGGAGGGGCAGTCTCCTGAAAGGTTTCTTGTCTTTTCAGTAGAGCCTGTGGTGTGGGGTCAGTATGGTTTTGGAAATGTTGTGATTTGCAATAAATGTAGGTTTCTGATGTGGCTTTATTTAGTTCATATGTTAACTCTATGATGAACACTCTGCATTTTTCTTACTTTGAAAGAAGTGAGAGCACAGTATGGGAAGAAGAGCTCCAGAACACCACACATCCTGGTCAGTGGTGAAAGGGACACAGGAAACAAAACCAAGATGACTTTTGTGGTGAGGATCATGTCAGTTCTGGAGCAGGATGTGTATAATACATTAAATACAACTTATTTCTACACTTAATTATTTCAGTGAATTGGCATGGTTGCTGTCCTTTCATGTTTGAGGACCTTCATGCCTCAGCCTGCATAAAGCTTTGGACAGAACACCCCTCACTCACTGGGGGCCCTGTGCTGGTACTGACAGCAGTACTGTGCAGAGGAATAGAAGAACTCAAGGCAGATAGGGACAAGGTGCCAGCTTGGAAAGTGACTTTCTAGTTCATTTTCTGTCCTCTTGCTCTTGTTTTCAAATGGTCCACTAGCATGCTTTAAGTGGGTCCATCTTACAGCAGCACCTGTAGGTTTGTAAGATGGTCTTTGGGAGCTCACCTTATAAACAGCAAACTCCCAGATTTGAGTCTGCTCGACCCTTTTGGTTACTGACACTGGGGGAAAGTGGCCAGGTGTTAGAGAGGCTGTTTGAGAACCAAACTATTTAACAAAGCAATTGTAAGTGTTCCAAGGCAGCACAATGGTGTTAACCTCCCTTTGCACTATTGTAAATAGGAACTCAAGGTACAAGGCAGTGGGAAGCTTTCCCTTTAATTTTTTTTTGTTTCTGCTGACACGTATATTATGATGACACTCATGAACTATTGCTTGTCTTTATTTTTCACAATTGTTTGCTTGAATAATGCATCACTGTGCACAATAATATTGCCAGTATACTGGAAAATGGTGTACTTACAATAGATCTTTATTTCTATATGTATCCATTGTGTGACCAGTACCAACTACACCCTAAGCAATGCTATACCAAGTGTTTATGGAATTGCTCTCTTTCAGTGTGCGTCAGGACTAGGCATGCTTGTGCTGTGGAGATTGGCAGATAGATAACACATATCCCCTGGCTTAAAATTAGCTAAGAATGCCAAATTTAGAGGTAAAAACCATGGCTTAGCTCATGTGATTGGTGTCCAGGTTCTCATGATGCAGCATGAAAGGAATATGAAAGCTCAGGGCAGAGAAAAGCAGGTTGAATAGCAGGTTGATGGGTGTTTTTGTTCATAACGCTCCTGCTTTTAGTGTTTGCTGTTCCTCTTGGCCTGTCTGGCTTTTTTTTTGGTTGAGAAGCACTTAGGGAAGAGTAGAGCTCTCAAATGCCACAAAGTTAGGAGGAAGGTCTAAATCTGCAGTGCAGTGGTCTTGTTAACCTGCTGGGTGGCAGAGGAAAGAACAAATTTGTCCTTGTTCTTGCCCCACGTCTGAGTTGTGGAATTGCTTATGAATGCACTTGCATTCACTTGACTCAGACCAGGAAGGTGCTCCAAGGGCAGTTCCTGCATCAGACTTCTTCCTTCTGGTAGAAATAGATGATGTCTGTTTTGAGGGAGACCAGGAGCCGTGTCCAAGAAGTGGAAAGGTACTCCTGTTTCTGAGGTGTTTATTTTAGGAGTCAATATGATTAAGAGTAAATATTTTTAGTGTGTGGCTAATGTGTCAGCCTGTGTTCTAAGGATCCATTTTGAGGTGCTGGAGCAAGAATATGTTTGAAAACATAAGTGTTGTGCTGCGAGATGAAGTGCTGCTCAGGGAAATGTATGAGCTGTTCAGAGCCTGCATGAAGATGTGGGTTTTATCAATTGGTGCAGTGATGGAAAGAGTTGTTTTCAAAGGTACCAATACCCTGAGATTGGCTTGGGATCCTTGTAATGCATCGTGTCATCACGAGCTAATGAAAAACTCTAGATCTAGATGTGTGTGAATGATGAATGATGAACTGTAAGACTTGACAGATGAAGACAGTTCAAAGCTTAAGCAGGAGCAGGTCTGAGCTGTGTAACCAGACAGTAAAATCCATAGGGCAGGATTGTATTTCTGGTGGTTTATTGGCACAGTGCTTTGTGCAGTGCAGTTCTGATTGAATTGCTGTCCCTGGGCACCACCAGAACACAGGAAATTACAAACACTGCAGTTAAAATACAAACAGCCGTGTGAAATTATGGAGGATGTGTGGATTTTAATTTTCTGAAACTAATATAATCCAAACTGGGGATTAACCACATCCCTTAATACCCTGTTTGTCTATAGACATTTAATAAGGAATCAAATTGAAATTAAATGATCAGAAGGCGATGTTCACTTCTGTTCTTTGGAACTCCTTTTACATCTTCACAAGCTGCTGTTTTGGCTCCTTAATTGGGGCTTTACCTTATCCTGTGCATTCTGATTCAAGACTCTCAAAGGACTGGCAAACAGTCACAAGGATGCTGTGTTGGTACACCTAGACTAGGCCTAGATTTGTATTTCAGAGCCCACTACAAAGCTTTCCAAGCCTTCCAGCTTCCCTGGAGGCAGGGAAAATAAGTGAGGTTAGAAGTGTTAGGTTAGGTCTGTCTTCCATGTAAGAGAAGAGATGGTACCACAGACTGGTTTTGACTGCTGGTGAGTTCTGTTGCAACTTCAGTGAAGACTAAAATCATGCATGAATAAAACTTTATATCGAAGTCCTTTCAGAAATGCAGGTTAACAGTGGATGGAGAAGGTACAGGACTGTTTTAATTCTGTGGTACAAAGAGTAACTTGTTTGCAAGGGGCAAAATGAAATCTGTAGTCTACTGACATATGTTCTTGGGTTTCCCTGTGTATCACCTGTGTATTTTTCCTGCTTGGAAAATTGAGTTCTTGGTGGGTTCAGAGCTGGCTTTTATAAGGGCTTGTAAAAATGCATTTGTAGTGCCACATAAGGGATTGCAGTAAGTTTTCTTGTCTGATCATGTTGAGCATTTTAGAACATAATAGCAAAAAGAAAGTGTGTCTCTGTTGGGTTTCTCTGAAGACCTGCACGAATGCAGCCTCCTCTCATGGGTGTCTTATAGCCAAAATTAAATTTCTTGTTCAGTGCTCCATAGTGATCTTTTGACAGGTCTCAGGTGGCCTCTTATAAAAGTGATGAGCTGCCAAAAAGTTGACAGTGGCTCTCTGCAATGCAAAGGAGAGGGGCAGCAAAGGTGCTCTCCATGTGAATGTGGTGGAAGGAGGGAATGCATCATGCTCATACCTGCAGTGCAAGAAAAACTGTGGAAAAGCAGTTGCAGCCTGAGCTGATGTGTAGGGATGCCATTAGGGTGTTACTGCCATTCCCTCTTTGGAAGTTGTGGTTGTCACTGCTAAAATCAATATACCTTGAATTACACAGGCAGTTTGCCTCCTTTGTTTTATGAATAGTCTGGGGGAAGTGCCTTTGCTCGATGTTACCTTTAACTTCTAATCCCTTTGTACTGTGCAGGTCATTAAATCAGTCTGCAAGTCACTCATAGAGAAAATGTGCTTTTTCTGTCACTAGTAACACTTTGTTGTTCTGTGGGATTCCAAGTTACCTAATGCATGGAGGCTTTTTGTATATAGTGCCTGCCTTTAATTAAACAAACAAACAGAACTATTAGGGAAACCCCAATTCCCAATGCCCTGGTTATAAACAAATTGTTGCATGATTTCAAGATTGCCTTAATATGTTTCTAACACGTTTGGATTCTGTTTCAGTGTTGCTCTACACTAACTGCTAGATTGTTTCCCATCCCCTCAATATTTTTTATTACTGTGTTGCTAATGCAGCTTTCAGCCCAAATCTGCCTTTTAATGCAGCTCTGCATACGAAAATAGAAATAAGACTGGAAGGGATGATGTGATTGGGTTTGCCTTGGAGTAGCTGGTCGAGAACATGTGTAAGCACTTCAGAAGTGAGCAATGCAAAATATAACAATAAATGCCTTTTCAGGTCACTTCCCTGCCTGAACTCTTTCAGCCTGAGACCCATCCTTGGTTCTTTTGGTTGTCTTGGTTTAGAAGAGAACATCTACCACTGAGTTTACCTACTCAATAGCCTCTCCCTGACAATTGTTAATGAAAGAAAAATGTGAAATACATATAAATAAGTCTCCCAATAACTGATGCTTTGGGAAATGTAGTTTGTCTGAGCCTAGTTTTCCAACCCTTATAAAATGCTTGAAATTGCATTGCTAGAACTCATACCTCAATATCCTGATGGGGAATTTTGAGTCAATAGCTAAGACACAAGCAAATTAAGTATTTATATTCCCTGAAAGCAGCTTCTCTGTCTGTTTTAGCTGCTGCTTTGTGTGTTTTCTAGCTGAAGCCTACCCAGAAGTGGCACAGTGTGGAATTCCTGCTTAAAAACATAGGAAATCAAGTGATGTCATGCACTTCTGTGTGTTACAAACAAAGCAACAGAAAAAGGAATTTCCAGTTCTTATGAGACAAAGTGAGGGAGGAAAACGGGATTGGTGCCCTCAATCTGAGCAGGGTTTCAGAGACAGCCTTGTGTAGTGATGTATGTAACGAGGCAGCTCTGGTGTCACGCTGGAGGGTGCACATGTTATCTCTGAACACTTCTTTCATCTTCCTCTTTCCTCCTCCAACCTTGGTACCACACATCTCCCTTGCTGGAGTTGGATAAACCAGTTTAACCCTTCTGCTCTTGCCTGCCCAAGTCACCTGGCACATGGTGGTTTTTGCCTGGTGTGTTGCTGCCCTGGGCCTGACCTGATGTCATCTCTTGGGGCTGCTCTTTCTGGAGCTCTGTGTGTGTGTGTAGATCTTCCCCCAGGCCCTGAAGTGAACTCAGACTGTGCTGGGCATGCTGTGTGTGCCACACGTGCCCTGTGGCTGTAGTTTATTTGCAGAAGCAGTTTGTGCCCCCTGCAAGAGGGCAGGCAGGACTCTGCCCTCTGCCTTCTCCTCGGCGCCCAGCCAGCTCCTCCTGGAATTCACTAATCCATGTTTTTAGCTTTTATGGTTTGAAAGGCTTAGCTGGAGCCGGAGGAGGAAGGAGTTTTTTCAGGAGACTACAAAGGGAAAGGAAGTAAAGAAGAATAGGAAATAACATGGATACAACGGGATGATGCTGCATCAGTTGTAGGGGGTTTTAATAATGCTTTTTGGCTGAAAAACTCCTCATAGGAGTCAAGTGTAGAGAAGGCCTCAAAGCTGAACTGCATGTGCCTCCTCATAGTTTGTGGGTAACAACACACATTCATTTTTTGTTTATAGAAATCAGATCGCACGTTTTCACTTCTAACTAAAGCAGCACTAAGATTGTTGATTTAGGCTACTAAATTTGGCTTATGGCTTTGTTGTCTTCTATGAGGACTTCTTTTTTCCCTTGGAATAGCCTGGGAGCTACTTCAGTTACCACAATACATTGCATCTTTTTTATAATGCTGGAACCCATATGTCCTGTGAGTTTTCCATCTACCTTTGTCCTGAGATTTTTTTTCCCCTTAGTAGCTATGATGAGGAGAGCAGAAAAACTGGGACTTTGTCTGAAGCAGGAAGAATCAGGAAAACATGGAGTACAGCAAGAATGGAATCTTGCTTCCTAGTGACCTCGTACTTGTAAATACAAGTGGTCCTTTTCCTACAGTAAAGCAGGATTTGATACTCTAAGTTGGAGACCAAGAACCAAAGCACTGTCTCTGTGTGCTGGAAAAGGGATCTGTAATAATGGGATTCCTTTTTCTTCAGGTACAAGTTCAGAATGAGTCAGTGCAGCTCAGATGGATCTGTTATGGTAAAAACTAATGCCAGGGTAGGACATTTCCACATACTGACCACAGACATCCATAGGAATGGAGCTGAGACAGCAGAATGCTGTTAGAATGATGCAGTGCCTCAAAGATTCCAGGGATAATCCCACTGGAATGGAAAAACTAGAGCTGTATTATTTGAAAAACAAATGAAAGACAGTCCCCAGTTAACTCTTTGTACTTTAGTAAAATCTAAAATAATGAGAATGGGTTACAGCTTATTTTAGCTGGAAGAGTTGTACCAGAGGTTCCATTACTCCAGACTTAGTAATTTAAAGGAGTTGTTTTTATTTGAGGTGTTAGAGGTTTTAGGTGCCTCCTTACACTCCCTTCACCTAAAGCTACTCTCTAGTTTTTAATATCAAGTTATTCTGACATCCGCACAGAGGGAGAAGTATATTTATAGCCAAGGAAAGGGAAATACAGATAAGTAGAAGACCTTGCATAGGATCACATAGGAAATCAGTGGCCAAACCAGGAGCTGAGACTCCAGTGCTTGGCTGGTGTGTTAAAACAAAAACTCATTTCTCGTATTTGTGGACTTGATCAGCCTTAAGTTCATGCAGGGCTAAGAGGAAGTGGAGAAGCCCTGGATTTTTCATTCAGCAGAGTCAATAGTTACTCCTGAATTAGCAGAATTATTCCTTGCCACAGCTATGAAGGGAGGGAGGATTGTGTGCCAGAATCCCAGCAGTGTGGGCAGGGCCTCTTTTAACAGAAAAAACTATATTCATGCTGTAGCCAACATGTTTTGAAGTGATTGGGGAAAAAGGAAAAGCAAAGAAGAACTGGTGGGCTGTGGCTGCTGAGTCAGCATTTGGAGAAGGATGGTGAAAGGCTGCTTTCCTTTGAAATTATTGGAAGTACACAAAACTCCAGGATTCTTGTGAATGTAGAAGGAAACTGATGCCTTTGCAGTGGTAGCACTTATGTCGAGTGGTTATAGCCAGGAGAAAGCCTGGCTGGAGAAGAGCCTTTGGCTGCTGGTGGTTCCTCAGTTGTGTCACGTGGTGTTTGCTCGCTGGGACAACGTGGTGTCTTCTCAAGCCCCAAGTGCAGGGTGTGAGTGATTTTGTTGTAGTTTGGGTAATTGTTTTTTTGTCAAAAGGAGGCACACTAGTTTTTGGGCTCTGCTTCAGCTTCTCTTTTCTTTCTGATGAAAGAGATTATTTTTTCCCCAAAGTACAGACAGCTGTATTAAAGGAGCTTGTTAGTTAACTTGGAACTTCAGCTGAAGGGCTGTGCTGTGAGTGTAAACTACTTCAGAACAGGCTGTTATGCTTCTCAAGGAGAAACACTTGGTTTATAGTGCCTTAAGCTTCTGTGCCAAGGGCTGAGACTCCCTCCTAGAATCCATGTATGCTTAAAGAAGCAGAAAACTGTGAAAAGGGAAGGAAACAATCACTCACTCATCCAAAACTTCCTGTTTTATTTCAGGGACTTTCTGCCACGTGGATCTGGCATCGTAACCAGGCGCCCGCTGGTCCTGCAGCTTGTAAATGCCAGCACAGGTATGTGAGCTCCCTGCCCTGTGTGTCCAGCTGGATTGCTGATTTTGGGAAGGTCTTACTTGGCCAGTGGCACTGCTCAGTGTGGAGAAAAGAAATAAGAATTTTCCCCAGTAAAAATGACCTGCAGCTGTTTTTCCTGTTTAACATCTGACGCATTAAGTGTTCAGAAGCAAAATGCTTCTTAGGGGTTTTTTCTGTTTAATTTATTAGTCAAGGCTCCATTTGTACGTATATCTGAATTTTCCTCTGCCTGTGCAGCTGTGAGTCATGAGAGGGTAAGACCTAAGAGCCAGATGACCCTGCTGATAATGTACTGCAATAAGGGAGTGAGATAATGTGCTGAAAACCCACTGTGAGAACACTGGACTGTGCAGAAGAAAGGCTACAGAATTCTGTGCCTCATCTTTTGGGCAGTTCATAGAATTTATTATTTTTTTTACTTACTAGCAGGATATTTTAATTATCATTCCCCTTAAGTTATGGAAAAGAGATGGCAAGTGAATGTTTCAAGGTACTCTTCCCCTGCTTGATAGATCAAGTTCACCTGACAAGAATCTTATCTACAGTAAGGAGACACTTTGACTTTTAGGAAGCTTTTAAATTGGAACAGGGGGTTCTTGGTTTGGTTAACCTGTTCAAGGACTGACACAAAGAAATCAACCACAAACCAATTTAAAATCCTGTCAAGAGAAGATTTGATTTTTTTCTTCTCTCAAGACTTTTGAGTCTGTTCTCAATACACAGTGAAACTTATTTACCCCAGCACTTGAATACAGAGCTAGTCTGAGTTCTCCTGAGTACCAAAGTACCTCCCAGTGTAGCTGGAAGGTCATCACTGGTGCAGGCAGGTGCATGAGAAATTTGGTTGGTACCAACAGGGAAAGTCTTGGATTATTACTTGAATGAAGACAAGTGAGGAGATCACCTCTGCTGGATCAGAAGCTGTTGGGCTCAAATAAATTATCTCAGGGATTTCATCCCTTCAACTGTGTTTTGTTGTGTTTTGCTTTGGGATGTGATGCTTTCATTACACTTTTGATTGTTCCTCTGACTTCAGTGACTATTTCTAACTCTTTGCTTCTATTTAAATAGAATATGGCGAGTTCCTGCACTGCAAAGGGAAGAAATTCACTGATTTTGAGGAGGTCCGTTTGGAGATTGAGGCTGAAACAGATCGTGTTACTGGCTCCAACAAAGGGATTTCCCCTGTGCCCATCAATCTCAGAGTCTACTCTCCCCATGGTGAGTCCTAATGCAGCAGAACCAGCTCTTCTGGCTTTCCAGTCTGTTAGCAACTGGAAAAGTGTCACCCCTTCCCTTTCAGTGTAGCATATGTGGAAGGACTTTGAGGGCACAGTTTCCCTGTTCTGTGTGAAAACCAGTGATTTAAGGGGAAGGGTGATGACATCCTTGGCAATCACACTAGTAACAATTAGCAACTAGTTCTTAATCAGTAACAAAAAAGAACCAGAAAGGTCTGTGTACTTTGGTGTGTGTATCTCTTATGTCTCTCCTATATTGCAGACACTAAAGCTGCAGGTGGTACTTAAAGACCAGAACATTCCTACTTTAACACTCCGTTGTTCCATTTCCTCTGTCTAGTCCTGAACCTGACTCTGGTGGATCTGCCGGGTATGACAAAAGTCCCCGTGGGGGATCAGCCCCCTGACATCGAGTTTCAGATCCGGGACATGCTCATGCAGTTTGTCACCAAAGAGAACTGCCTCATCCTGGCAGTGTCCCCAGCCAACTCTGATCTGGCCAATTCTGATGCCCTGAAGATTGCAAAGGAGGTGGATCCTCAAGGTAAATATCTCTTAATTTAGCCTGACATTAATGGACAGTGGCCTGAGTTTTCCTGGTGCCTTTTGGTTGGGATTAGCCCAGTAGTTGTGGACTGTTGTCTTGGGATGTATCTTCACCAAAAAACATTCTTCTGAGAGGTATTAGTGAGTGTTAACAGTTGCTGTAATAGAATTTTTGTTACTCCCCTCTTCTTCCTTTGTCTGAGCTCCACTTCTGAAGAGGTGAAGGATTTCCTTTCCTTTAGGCGTCTGCTTTTAGCCTGGAGAAAAGCAGGAGAATGAGCACTAAAATCCCTCTCTGCTGTGTCATAGCCTGTGCATTCATCAGGATATAGCTGAGAAATGAGCTCAGTTTTTGTCTGTATTGCTCTTGTGTCCTCTTGGATGTGATGGGAACTGTAGTGTTGGAGTTTAAGAGCCCTTGAGTAGCCAAGTTGGGCAATCTGTAAGCTCTGAAGAGAGGAAAATACTACATGAGTTGTTTGCTTGAAGGAGTATGTTTGTGTTTTTTCCACAGGCCAGCGCACCATTGGGGTCATCACTAAGCTGGATCTTATGGATGAAGGAACTGATGCAAGAGATGTATTAGAAAACAAATTGCTTCCACTCCGTAGAGGTATTTTTCCTCATGCTTTGTCCATGACCTCCTCCTTCTGTTTTCCCTGTGTGAGGTATCCTGGCCTCATCCTCTTCCTCCACTGCATCAACTTCTGGTGCAACTTGTGGTTAAGCCATCTCTGTTCCAAGCTGTAACTGAGAAAAGTTGGGGAACAGGGATCAGCTATGCTGCTAACAGGAACATTTTGGGTATTTAGCCCTAGCTGAATCATAGCCTTATGCTCTTTACTTTGTTTTCTTCTTCTAATAAGGCAAGCAGCAAAAATGGAGCTCTTGTCTAAAATTAGACTCCCCTCCCTAACATAATAAATAGATGAAATAATTCTGGGCTGTAATACCTGCTGTGTAATAGGCATGGCAAAGTACCTGTCCTAAGGACTCTGACTGAGGAGTCTGAAATGAATGAGATTAGGGTGTGCTTTGTGTTTGGGGAGGAGTAACAAACAAGCTAATTCTCTGTTTCATACTCATTTCTGTCCTGAATACCAGAATATCAGAACCTGGGCCATTCAGAGGCAATTCTAATTTTAAACTCTTCTAATTGTCTCTAATAATGAGTTACCAGTAGAATCCCCCTTTTGCAGAGCTGCCAGCTGGGTTATTTCCTTTTCAGTGTGATTTCCATCCTCATCCTTGCAACCATCTGACCTCTGACCCCACTCTTGCAGGTTACATTGGTGTAGTCAACAGAAGTCAGAAGGACATAGATGGCAAGAAGGACATTCAGGCAGCTCTGGCTGCAGAGAGGAAGTTTTTTCTGTCCCACCCAGCCTACAGACACATGGCTGATCGCATGGGAACCCCCTTCCTGCAGAAAGTGCTCAACCAGGTACTGTCCACAGTTCAGAGCTGCTGCCCACAGTGTCCCTGGCTGTCCTGGCCATCGGGGCTCTTTCTAGCTGGAAGAATGCAGGAGAAGCTAAAACTTGTGGTCAGCAAACTGATAATAGTTTAAATTGTTTTGATGCAGTGAGATTTGTGAAAATGGGTGAACTCTTCCTCCTCTGTGTCATGGAAGGTGTTCTGGTGGCACATCCCATGGAGTGTGCCTGACTTTAATTCTGATACAGCAAAACACACTGGGACCAATAGTGGAGCCTCACTCCAAAGGCAGAGCAGTGCTTTATCCTTTCACTGACACTGCTACAAAATCAGTATTTGGTTTTTGGTATTTACACTATCAGAATGCAAGGTCTTCCTGGTTAAGTTAAAAGATATCTTCTAAATTTCAAGTGGTCTCTGTGCCTAGCAGCAAACTGCAAACATTGATTTAAATGTGATAATGGTAGTCATTTGCCCACCTGTTTGGGCTGTCTTCTCTTTTATCTCTTAACTTATTGTTGCTTTCCTCTCTTCTCTCTTGAAATACTCCCTTAAGTGAAGAATTACTTTGGCCTTTTTTGCTCCTTAATTAAATATTAATCTTTAAACTGGAGTTTTTCCCAGCTGTGCCCTGTGAAAACCCTCTTATTATAACTTTACCAGGGATTTTGATTCCTTCCACCTTGCCTTGTAACCCTCTTGAAAAGGGGCTTTACCATCACTTGAGTGTCAGTGGTGTGTTAATCAGAAACAGAATAGCCTTTACCCTGGTGTGAATAGCAAATGCTAGTACTTTTATTGAAGTTTATTCTTTGGTTTCAGTCAGGAGACTTTTGTGGTTTGGAGTTTTGTACCAGACTAGGAGGTAAACTGAAGGTCAGGAGCAGAGGTGTGCAACAGGCAGGAGCTGGGGAGGTGGGACACCCTCAGCTCACAACTGGTATCTGTCCCAGAACAGGCTTTTTATTAGAACCACTCAGAAGAACTGAACACAAAGAGGAGCATTCCTCTTTATTTTGTGGTGTGGAGGTAGAAAACTCTTCCCAGTAACGACCTAGAGGTTAATTGTCATCTTAAACGTTCTTCTTGTGCAGCAATTGACCAACCACATCCGTGACACCCTGCCAGGGCTGCGCAACAAGCTCCAGAGCCAGCTCCTCTCCATCGAGAAGGAGGTGGAGGAGTACAAGAACTTTCGCCCTGATGACCCTGCTCGCAAGACCAAAGCTCTGCTTCAGTGAGTGGCCTTGGCTGCCTGTCCCTCCCTGGGGAGGACTGCTCAGCCAGGCCTTCTACTTCATGCTTTTGGCTTTCTTTCAGGATGGTCCAGCAGTTTGCTGTGGACTTTGAGAAACGCATTGAAGGCTCTGGGGACCAAATTGATACCTACGAGCTGTCGGGAGGGGCGAGGATTAACCGCATCTTCCATGAGCGCTTCCCCTTTGAGCTGGTGAAGGTACTGCTTCCCTGTGCTGCTGAGTGCCTCTTGTCTGCTACCTCTTCTGGATGTTTCCTTACTCATCCTGTCATCTTTCATCATCTGACTTCCCCTTCAACCACTTTGTTCTTGGTTTTTCCTTTTATCACCATTTTTTACTTGTTTGTTATTGGGACCTTCCCCTAGTACTGACCTTTCCCTCTGTTCTTGTGACAAAGCTTAACTTTCTCTGAGGTAAATGACAGTATTTCTTTGGCTTAATTCCTAAATGATAAATTAAGTGTGCAAAATCACTTTAACACAGCCAATAGTAAATCAATGACAAAATGCCCTTGCAGATATGTTGTATCAAAGCTACTGTGCCTGAATTTCACATGGTATGAATGATGCACTTCCTTGATCCTGAGCATCAGACTAGACCTAAAGCTGCCCTAATAGATATCCAAGAAGTAGGAAAAAGAATGGAGGTGTACCTGGGATGACTTCTGTCTGTCCCAGATCAATGGCTTAGAGGTGGGAACAGTGTAGAAACTGTTCTCCTGTCATAATAGTGGAAAAGAATTTTTATAGAATGATGGTTTTCTTGGATGGCAAAGTACACCAGCTTTATTAGAAGGGGTATTGAAAATCTTTTTTTAATGTCAGTTGTAACAGATTTGAGAGCCAGATATTTCTGCTTCAGAATTTTCTGCATTCTGCTTCCTTTTTTTCAGATCTGAATAAGATGAGGCCATTTTAATGAAATACAAGAGCCTGCCTTGTATTAGACTTACAATTCACACACAAAAATGTATTATCCATTTGTGGTGTTCACTGAAAATACAGCTGCCAGGATCTTGGGAGGCAGAACAATTTGTTTTAGAAAGCCATCTAGCACTTCAATCCTATTGCTTTGTCTCAAAGAAGCTCCTTGAGAGCAGCTGGGGCTTGGCATCTGTAAATGTAGGCCCTTGGCTGTTTGTGTGTCCAAGATATCCTGCACTGGCAACAGAAGCTCTATGGCTGGACTCTGTATCCAACACTTGGGCTAATATCTCTTGTTATGGGACCCCTTCTCTGTGTCCTGGGGTGGTGCAAAGAAGTTATGAAGAGTTTCTGAGAACATTCTCTCTTGGTGCAGATGGAGTTTGATGAGAAGGAGCTGCGGCGGGAGATCAGCTATGCCATCAAGAACATCCATGGTATCAGGCACGTATCACACGCTAGGCAGACCTTTGGCTGCAAAGCCTTGTAAATACCTCTAGACCTTCCAAATGGAGTTCAAGACTTCAGAGGTACGGTAGGTCAGCCAAAGAGGGGAGGGATAACCTCCTTGGACCACTCCAAGGCTTGAATGTGGGAGTAGGGACAGTCATCCGAGTCAGTTTGCTTTCTCTTCCCATGTGAGTCACAGAAGCCTCCAAGGTAAAAGCCTGGGTGACCTGACTTTTTTTTCATCCTTCTTAGGCCTTGACATATGAAAGCGTAGAAAGAGGGATGCAAGCCCATACTATGCCTTAATTTAGTTAAAGCTAAACCATTGATTTTCACACCAACCAACAGGTAGTTGTTCAAAATGGGCATTGGTGCTGAGCACCTCCTCCCCTAGAGAGATAAGGGAACATTGAGATGTCTACCACCAGAACCCCACTGGCCCCAGGACACAGTTAGCAAACAGGTTTGTGTTCCCCTTAGTGGTGGTGAGTTGTCAGAAAGCACAGCCCTGGGACCTGAGTTTTGCAGCCCCTGGGAAGGTGAGCAGGGCCTGGTGCCTGTCAGAGCCCTTCCTGCACACTGGGGTGTGAACAGACAGATTTAGGTTTATTTTCATTCCTTTCTCTTGCTCAGTCACCAGCTGAGTTTGATAAAGGGTATCAAATGTGTTGGTGTCCTAACTATTAAGAAAGTCTCCCAGAGAAGGCCTCCTATCTGCTGCACAGCTCTGAGGCTGAATACACTGTGGAAGGGCCAGCCCGTGCCACCCACAGGCTTGATGGCTGAGGTGAAATGGTGACCTGGCCATGGCTATCCAGCTCAGATCCATTCTGCCCTCAGTACCTCCTTTCCTGGGAAGTGCCAAGCATCCCTCACTTTCAATGGACTGCAGTCAGGGCTTGCCAGGGGACATGACACTCCTCAGCCCCATGTCCTGGGTTTTAGTGGTGGCTGTGCCTGCTCCAAGACGTGTGTGTAACGCTGTGACATTCTCCTTGCCCCTTCTCCCTCTCCTGCCTTGTCTTGTCCCCACCCTGGGTGTTTAGAACCGGTCTCTTCACACCCGACATGGCCTTTGAGACCATTGTGAAAAAGCAGGTGAAGAAGATTAAAGAGCCTTGCCTGAAATGCGTGGACATGGTCATTTCGGAGTTAATCAATACTGTTAGACAGTGCACCAAGAAGGTAACAGAGGCAGCATGGAGTTGGCACCTTCCACCCGCTCGCTGGCTGCGGCGCAGCATCGTGACCTGGGCAGGGACTTGCCTGCAGCCACACTTGGTGTTTAACCACCTCCTCAGCATGACTAGACCTGAGCAGTACCAGCCTGGAGTGACCCAGCCAGCAAGCCAAACAGGAAGGGAAACGCTCTGGGACCTGGGCCATGGCCCTGCTCCCTGAATCTTTTAGGTCTGAAGGGTGCTGGAGACATCCTGGCCACCTCTTTGTCTGTAGCGTGGCTCCTGGTTCCTTCAAAAACGAAGGGTATTTCTCTATGGCTGCGTTTGACTTTAAATTTATCATCTGGGTTTATCTTCCAAGCAGGAAACTGGGATTTAAATTTTGTCCCCTCTGTTCTTGTGGAAATGAGAGGGTTAATCCCTGACAGGCCCTTGGGTGCTGTTCAGAGGGTATATGGGGCTGAAATTTAGAGGCTACAGCACTTAGAGCTGTGGGCTGTGTCTCAAGGAAATGTTCCTGTGGTGTTTGGCTTGGTTTCTGGCTGGTTTGGTCCATATCCTGTTCTGGAAGAGCAGCACATGGTTGAGAAGAAGAAAGTTAGGCAAGTTCAGCACCTTCTGGCCTTCTCCTGCTCTCTTTGAGAGAGTCAGTGCTTCAGGCTTTCCCCTTTGGGATTAATCCTGGTATTTGTTGGGGTTGGGGAGAGGGAAGCTGCCTTGATTCTGCCCTTTGGATGTGGCAGCTTTTGTTCCTGAGGTTGGGGTTGAAAGGCAGCAAGATAAGATGACTTGTGCCATTCTTCTCAGCCATGGCTTGCTGCTTCAGGCAGGGCTGGGTGCTGGTGAAAAGGCACCCCAGTTAGGATGGTGATGTGGGCACTGGAGACTGGAATCACCACTGGCTTTTCAGGTGCAGGTAAATGGGCACTGCAGGAGGTGTGTGGAGACTCTGACACCCTCTGTAAGGGTGGGAACAGGTGCCCAAGTGGTTGTAGAAATGCCTGGTCCTTAGGGCCAAGAGCCTCTGTAGAAGGGCTCAGGCGTGCAGGCACATGCTTTGCCCCCCAGGACAGACTGGGAGAGCAAAGTGGATGCAGTGAGAGATTGCTCAGGTTTCTAGAGTGCTGGAGGAGCTTCCTTTTTCTGTCCTGCTGTCCCCTCTTGGGGTGTGTGACTGTGGGGAGCACCCAGAAAGTTGCCATTAGAGCCTGTCGACAGGTAAGCACAGGCCCTCGGGCTGCCAAGTATCCAGAGTCACCTGCTAACTGGATCAGAAGGGCCCTCCTTTTTCATGCCCTCTGAAGCTTCTCTTGATTTGTTCTCCACCCATCAGTTGCTATTTAAAACCTCCCATTCATTCTTTCACTTTGCACCCTTTCCTCCATTTCCTAATTCTTTCTTCATTGTTTCTTTTTATTTCCTCTTTTACTGATGATTTTAGAATAAACCATCTGTTCTGACAGCAGCAGGTTTGTCAAGTGATCAGGTGGTGGGTACAGCAGGGTGGGGAATAAGTGGGGAGAACAGACCACAGGGACGGAGGGGAAATATCACAGATGGAGGAATAAAGGATTCCATTTTAGTTTGGATCCCACTGCTGAGGTGTTGATGGTTGACTTCAGTGCTAGTTGCTCTGTGTGCACTCTAGTAGCCATGGTTACAATTTTGCATCTGAAGAAACAAAATATTGTTATTCAGGTGATACTGAGGTACTGGAAAAGACTAATTCTTTTATATATTTCTTCTATCCAGGGCCCTCCACAGTCTGGTGGGGGGAAACAGTGTATTTTGAGCTTAGCTGGGCAACTAAAGTAGGAAACTGCCGCTGAGGAAGAGGATGTGAACTCCAGAAATGCCCTTGCTTTGCTCAAAAGGGGCATTGTTGGCACCTTGACAGTAGTTTTTGGCCTTGGGTGAAGCCAAATCCTGTAACATTCTAATTTCACTGCTTAAAAAGGCAGAGTGGTTGTACATCCCATAATGTGTTGAAGAGTGTTTTAATATTGGTGTTGCTCGGGGACTTGCAGGTGTTTGCCACAGAGACGTGAAGGGGTAAATACCTGATTTATATGAGGTGGTGGTTATTTATGGCTCTCCCAGGATTTGCTGTTTGCTGCAGGCACCCCAGGTGTGACTGTTGACTGCACCTTTGGAAAGGTAGCATCCCCTTCCCATGCCAAGGGGATGTTGTTCCTTGAAGGTGCTGGCAAGGCAATAATGGCCCATGGTAAAACAAGTTACTCAGAGTGTGTAACAGAGAGGATCCTAGCAGAAACTCTGAAGTGTTAAGTGCTGAAATTTTTTTTTGGGTGCTGTAGTCTTGAATTGGATTGATCTTGGCCATATTTTATCAATTTCAGTTTCTGTTGATGTTGCAGGGAAGGTGAGCGAGATGAAATACACTCCATAAGTGGAGCAGTTTGCCCACATCCCCAAAACTGAGAGACAGTGGTTCAGTTCTGTCAAAACAAGACACAAGTGACAGACCCTTGCAGATCTTAGTCTGACTCTCCTTCAGGCTTCCTGCAGCTGGAATAAGGAAAACTTGAAGGGGGGATAACTGTGGTGGGAAGGAAAGGGAAATAAGATACAGAGATAAGGGGAAATGAGACATGGTGAACCTCTAGGAAGAGAGGCAGTGGCTCACTGTGACAAGCAGCTTTGTCTTAAAATCCAAAGAAGCTTTCCTGCAGGAAAAGATCACTTGATCCCTGGGGGTTCCATCCATTCATCTTGCTCTTGACAGCTCACCATTTCACTGGCCCAGCTGCTCCTACCCCACCCCCCTTCTCCACTTCGATTTGCCTGTAGACTCTCCTGATACTTGGCAGTGCACAGGCCCCATAGCAATGCTCACCTGGTTCAGTAAACTAATGGAATGAACCAAAATCTCACTTCTCATTTTGCCTTGTGTTTTCTCTCTTTTCCCTTTTCCTTCCTTCTTTCTTCCTCCTCCCTGCTCTTTCTCTGCTTTGCTTTCTTCTTCCTCCTCGTTGCTTCCTCCCACCCTTCCCCTGCCATGCAGAACGGGTCTCTTCACGCCTGACCTCGCTTTTGAAGCCATAGTGAAAAAGCAGGTGCAGAAGTTGAAGGAGCCAAGTCTGAAGTGTGTGGATATGGTAGTGAGTGAGCTCACATCCACCATCAGAAAGTGTAGCGAAAAGGTAAAGAAACAAAAAAAATCCAAGAAAGGTTAATGCCCCCTCCCACTTCCCACACACCTCCACGCTGGTTCTCCACACACACCCACACCCACCAGGAACTCCAGCAAATCTAGAGAGAGAAAATTGGTATCAGGTTGCATCTAAAGGAGAGCAGCAACCTGCAGGTACAAGAGCAGTTTAAAGGCAGGCCAGGAGAAGTGGGTGACAACTGATGGGCTCTTTAGCTGAGAAGTGAACTGGGATCCAGTGCAATACTCCAGCATACCCTTTATACCTCTGTCTGGCTCAGAGACATTCACCTCAGTGTGAATCAAACCCTTTGCAGGACCTGTTTTCTGTGCCACTGCCTGCACATTTGGACCTTCTGAAGTGTTGTTTCTGGGATCCCCTTAAAACCAAAAAAATAAAAATATAAAATGCCAGAAAAAAACCTCCCATCCCCACAGCATGAGTGGTCTGCAGAGCAATGTAGAACAGTAGCATCTGCAAACCAGCTGATTAAAAGCTTGAGGTGCAAGGTGTTCTGCAAAGAGACATTCAGAATCCCAAAAGGCTGTGAGAAAAGCTTTTCCAGGCATTACACCCTCTGCATCATTCTCCTGCTGATCTCTCACTCCATGGGCTGTGCTCAGTGGGAAGTAGTGTGATGCTTTTCCTTGTGTGCTGTGAAGCCTGAGGGCAGCAGCAGGTGGAGAGTGACAGGAAAGGTGTCAAGTACTACTTGGAGGCTGGGGCAGGAGTGGCTTTGCTTCCCAGGCTGGTTCCCTCCAGGAGAGGGCACCACATGCCTCCTTAAAAAAAAAGGCAGATGTGGCAATTGGTGTTAAATTGACCAGTGAGGGCCCAGAAACATGTCTGTGGCACAGCAGAAGTATGTTCTGGAAACTGAGTTGGAAAGGACTGTTTCATGGGTTATTTTAGGACTTAAAAATTACAATTTCCTTCTTCCAGGGTTACAGCCAGACTCACCAACACATAGCCCTAAGTTGGGAGGGAAGGGAAGTTAAGAACTGATATGACTTCAGAGTGAAGGCAAGAGCTGAGCTAGTAAGGTCTGGCTCGCTTAGGAATGCAGAGCTCATCAGCACCTCTGTGAGGAGACACCTTTGACATGTCCCAAGCTCTGCCCAGCCTATTTGTTGAGGGGTCCTGCTGTTGCCAGATTGTGGGGGCTGATGTGGTGAGGCAGAGTAACTCCTTTCCAGCCTGTTTCTCCTGTGGATTTTTTATTTTGATGGGTTTGATTGCTTGCACTGTGTTCTGTATCTGACTGGTGATGTCTGCTCTGGGTGGGGAGACAGAAAGATGATGAAAACCCCAAGGGTGTTGAATTCCATTTTCTCTATTGGACCTTGTCAGAGAGTGGCTGGATACCCACTTGCTCTGCGGAGTTTAATCCGTGATGTGGTGGAGGGACCCTGTGAGGGTATTCCAAGGTGATGCAACCTGGGTAATACTGTAAGGAAGGTGACAGTAGCAGTGGCATTGTAGAAGGCTAATGGCTGTAATAAAAGCTGGAGAGTCCAGGGAGGCAGATGTTAGAGATGTAAAATAACTGCCTGAGTGAAAACACGTAGCAATAGTATTAGAAGATAAAAGGAAGACTTTTCGTAATGCTTAAAGTCAAATGTCTGCATGTAATGAGAAGGTTAACCTTGCCTGTACCTCCCTCTGAAAGAATAGAAAGTAATTGCCATAGGCCACCTTAGGAGAACAGCTGGACTGAGATGGGTTCTGATGGCATAAGGTGGTAACTGCCCAGAGACATCAGTTAATTTGCGATATTTATTTTGCATGTTATAGCTCTAACTGCTTGACATGGACAAGAGCATGTGCTATTAGGGGGAGCATCTGGAAAAGGCTACTTTAGGACTGATGCTAATTGTAAGGTAATACCCAGCCCTGCTGTGTTGTGGACTGATGCTGCCTTTCAGATGACAAAAATATTTAAACTCACCAGAAGTCCTACAAGGCTTCTTGGGAAGGAAGGCTGCTTGGGCTAACACCTCCTGAATTAGCTGAACAGTCCTGTAGCCTTGGTTTGTTGTTGTCCTGAACTGTTGTGTGTTATTGTTTGTTCTCTTGCAATTATTTCATTTCACCCCAGATGGTGAAGAAATCATTGTATGTGCAGTTGATAAAGCAGTATAGATGGAATAATATGAGGTTATCAGTCAAGAACACAGAACCCATGTGTTCACAGAAGTACAGCTTTCCTGTATGAAAAGTTGACTATTTCTTGACTATTAGACAAAGTTGAGGGCTGGAGAAGACAGCTATTGACAGCTGTTCTCTGACTGGCCTGATCCTGAGCTTCTTCCCATTGGTTAAGTGGAGAGTAGCTCCAAAAGCAAGAGAAAACTGGTGTAAGCATGAAAACCCTTATTCAGGAGCATAATGTTCTAGCCAGTGGTTTTCCAAAAGCAGGAACCTTCTGTGCCAGACTGCATTGCAGCATCTCCCAAGTGCAGGAAGGTCTTGCAAGTCAGCAGCCCTTGGGCTGAATGTTGATCTCTGGTGTGCTGGCAAGGACTCCTAGAATCTGCAAAGAGGGGAACTAAGGAACATTGGGACATAATTGGTTTTCAAAGAGGACCATAAGCTTCTATTTTCATGGAACAGGCAAATGCAGCTAAAACAGGATCAAAACCCCACCTGAGCTGGGACATGGTCCCAGGCTGACAGACTTGATCCCTCGAAGGGTCGCCTGCTCTCCTGTCTTTCAGAGTCATGGCATTTCTGGGTGCTGTTTGTCCTGCTGGTGATAACTCCTTGCCACTCTATACCCTATTGCATGTTCCCTGGTGATGTGACATCCTGTGGCTTGTTTATCCTCTTTCCTTGGCCACCCTTGCTGCTCCTGTGCATGCTTGGGGTTGGAAGCTCCTGCATGGGCACTGATGCTGTCAATTTATTTTTGCACATGAGTGTTGCTGGATGATCTGAGTTTTGAATAAATCACAACTTGTTTTGCACTTTGTGTGCATTTGTACTGGTTGGGACTGGGGTGGTGGGGGAGAGGTTTGATGTGTTTTTTGTTTGACTCTGTGTGTTTTGTTTTTTTATTTGAAGCAAAGAAGCTGAGACTTGCTTAAAAGTTTTCCAACTTCCTGTTTTTCTGTTTGACATAACTTGCCCATTTAATCCTTTGCCAACCCCCCCAAAGGAAACAGGAAGATTTCCCTGTCTGTCTCTGAAGCAACCAGCTGCCTTAACCATAAAGATCATGGAGAACACCCAGTTTGTGCTTTTAAGATGAGGTGGTGGTGGTGGGGAACTCTAATTCCACTTGTTTTTTCCTGCCTCTGTGGCATTCAAAACAAACCACACATTTAAAAATAGGCAGTGTCAAATCTTGTCCAATTTTCAGTCCTAGGCTATTGCAACTTGCAAGGGAGCTGAAAGGGTTTGAGAGTATTTTTAGTCAGATGTTAGGAATATTGGTGGTGGTTATGTGGGATCTGGATTCCAGTAGTGGTGCTGCACATTTTGAGGCTGTTCCTTCCTCTGTTATAATTAGTTATGTATACAAAACAAAAGGGCAAACCAGTTGAAGGTCTCATAAATTGAAGGAACAAAACAAATGCAACGCAGGTCAGAGGCAAATGAGATTTATTTTTTTCCCTTTATACACCTCATTGATAGAGAACACTGATGTTGGGAAATAGTTTGATGTAATAAATTGAAGGCAATATTTAAAAAAATGGGGGAAATAATTTCATAGGAGAAAGGTAAAGGAAGGAAGAAAGGGTGAGATCCTGGAACTGGAGGATTAATTTCCTTTTATGTTTTGGACCTGACCTGAGAGACAAACAGTTACTGCTGTGGAAATCACTAGAGGCTTGTGAATGTAGGCAAGAAGGGAGGTGCTGTGTGAAACCCAGGGGGCTTGGAAGGTGCTGATTCCAGGGGTGTTGTTAATGTATTATCTCTGTAGATGATATTCCTTTGAACCACAGCTAGTATAGTCCTTCTGCTTCTCTGTCTGGGCAGGAAAGGATTCCCTCCTCAATAACATGGCAACAAGTGTGAGGTAGGTACAATACGAACATCTAGAGAAACTATTCACTGCAGAAGGAAGAAGCAGGGCATTGGCTTTTGGGGTTGCCAAGAGCCTCATGCCAGGAACAAAGTGGTGGGTTTTGTGGTGAGGCAGAAAGGTTGCTGCAAGAGTGAAAAGGGCTTTTCTCTTGATGCCCAAAACAAGCAGAAACGAACTTTGACCCCAACAGACCTCCAGGAACTTGGAAAAATCTGTCTGCAAGTCCAGCTTTCTAGAACTTCCCTTGAGAGTATCTGGTAGCAGGGTGTATGTGTGCATGTGTACATGTTGGGGGCTGCTGCCCCCTTTATATCTCCCTTTCCCATGTGCACGTGTTTTCTCTCTCCTGCAGCTCAGCCAATACCCTCATCTGCGTGAGGAGATGGAGAGGATTGTCACCACTCACATCCGTGAGAGAGAAGGCAGGACCAAGGACCAGGTGGGGTTCAGAGTGCCCAAGAGGGAGGTTTGGGTGGGGGGCACCTCTTGAAAGGCCAGTGTGGGTTAGAGGGGCCTGAGCCAAGGGGTGTGTGGCTGCAGAGGGGAGCAGATGAATGATGGCCAGGGCTCTGTCTGCCTTTGGGCAGTGTCAGTCACTAATGTCTTGCTCTGTCTGTGCCTCTGTTTGGCAGGTCATGCTTCTAATAGACATCGAGCTGGCTTACATGAACACAAACCACGAGGATTTCATTGGCTTTGCCAAGTAAGCACCCACTTCCTATTGCTTTCTCTTCTCTGCATGAGGTTCCTCTGGCTCTGTCCTACAGCTGCTCCAGTAAATGGGTTGCAAAGACCCTGGTGGAGATGCTGTGGTGCCAAGAGTGGTGCAGCTGTCAGTATTGCTTGGTTTTAGAGGCTCTGTATTGCAAGGCTGGGGAGGAGAACAGGGATGCATGGAAAGGGGAGTATTGGGGTTGCATCAAGGGGGGAAAAAGCAGCAGCTGTGGAGAGTTAGTGACCCAAGTGTGGTTCACATGGGAGTGAGGAGATGAGTAGACCAGGCTGAGAGAGTAGCTGGCAATAGATTGGGTTATCAAGGCTTGGAAGCCAGTGGTGAGGGGTACAATCTCACTGCAGCAGCTCCCCGAGGGGAGCAGGATTCAGGTGACCAAGAAGAGCCTGAGAAGTTTTGAATGTCTCTGCTGTTGTTTGCAGTGCTCAGCAGAGGAGCAGCCAGATGAGCAAGAAGAAGGCAGCTGGCAACCAGGTAGGCCAAGTTCCATCTCCTTCACTGCTGCCAGGAGGAGGTATTTGCTACCTGGAAGCTCCCAGGTGGACAAGTGCTGGGCTGGATGCAGCAGTGCTCTAAGTTGGATTGGGTTTTTTTGTGTGTGTTGCCTCTTTATTTTTTTAAAATCATCAAACTACTTATAACTGGAGGATAGTGTTTTTAGGCTCCCTGCAGTCAGGAAGAACTGAGCATCAAGCAGCAATGGAGGGAAAGAGTTGTGGAGGGAAATAGTGGCTTTAATTCACATCTGGTCTTGCTTTTCTGGTAGAAATTCCTATTAATGTATAAATTCCTGTTTGTTCAGCCCCTTCACTGACTGTGCTTACTCTTCTACCGAGGTGAGGGATACAGAACACCAGGTCTGAACTGTTACAGGATAGAATTGTCCCTTTTAGTTGTCTTTCCCATCAGTAGTATCTACTTTCTGAAAAGAGATTTCAAGAGAGTTCATGACCTCTTTTCCAGAAAACTTCACTGAAAATATGTGAATCTCTGTACAGGGAGATGAAGGGTGTTGATACACTGGGTATGTATAAGACAGCAGTGGAGGGGAGGAGTTCCCTTAATCCTTCAGCAACTCTAAGGAGTGTACATACAGTTAAGAAGAGACTAATGACACTTTGTCCCAGATTTGCTGGGGACATGGCAAGGCTGTCCAGGCTAGAAGATCTTGTAGAAACAAAGCCTTACAAGCAGCTTCATAGAGAATGGAAGCAAATGCTTTTGCTTAGTGTTCTTTAAAGAGTCCTGACATCCACCTTCTTTTATAACAAAATATTTGATCACCTTTCTGTGCACATGAACATGCAGAGTCTTTCAGTACTGTTAGCAGGAAGGTTGGGCTGGCCAACCATCCATTTTGGAGCAGCTGTAGGAATTCCATCCTCTGCAGTGCACCTAAGAGAAGAGCTGAGTGTAAAAGGCTGCAAAGGGCAAACTCTGGATCTACCTGTAAAAGGCTTTGGCCTTCTGTCAGCAGACTTTATTTTGGGATGGGGGTTGCTGCTGTTAACACCTGGGGTAAAAGATTTTGGTACCAGCCTCCAATTTATTTTATTTTATTTTTGAGCCTCTCTCCTCCTGCTCCAGCTTTCCTAGTAACAATCTCTCCTCTCTTTGCTCCTCTCCTGCTCTCTGCTCTGCTGCTGTTGCTATGGTTCCCCTTTGCAGGATGAGATCCTGGTGAGTAGAAGGCCACTCAGCAGGGTGTGCTAATGGACATTAATGTTGCATCTGGGAAGGCAAGAATAGGGCATAAACAAATTATTCCCTCTGTTGCCCAATGGGCAGAGGAGGGCAGCTGGCACTAGACACACAAGCAGAAAGGAGGTGAGAAGGTAGGATGTTGAGATAAAATTCAGAGCTGCTGGTACATCTCTGAGTGGGTGGAGATGAAAAGCAGCAATCCAAGGATGTGTGGTTCTGCTCCACTGCCCCCTCCTGTCCACAGGGAGAGTAGGACTAGCTCGAGCTTAGATGGCATGAGATGAAGATCCGAGGCTGCTCCGTTTGCCTTTGTAGGGTAAATTGCCAATTAACAGGATCTTGTACCTCTACATTAGGCTGCTCACACAGTGCAAGCTGATAATACGCAGTGCAGTCCCATGGTTTTTCAATGCCAGGTCCTTTTCATCCAGAGTATCCATACAACAAGGTACACACAAAATGCATGCAGATGTTTTTGGGTGTGAACAGTGCAGTAATACATATAAAAACTAATGCATTTAAGCTGTGCATACCTGCATTTGATTACTGCATGTGTGAGGTTCTAAACGAGCACTTGGTGAATAGGATTTATTAGAGAATAATAGCCCAGCTTCTTTACAGACTAAACTTCAAGGAATTTGATTTGCCTTAGATTAATATGATTCTCAAATACCTGGGTATGCTGAAGTCCAGAATACTAATTCCAGATGCACCATTTTGTTCTATTATCCTTAGTGTCTCCTTTCACTAAACTCAATTCTTTCTGGGTTGCTTGCCCATGTCCTGACATGGTTCCCCCCACCCCTGAGTGAAGCCCTCCACACCTGCACTGTGCTGAAAGGTGTGCTGGTGTTCTGGTTTTTTCTAGGCATGGCCTTTTCTGAGTGTTTTGCTGTGATTTGGTGCTTGTAGATTGTGTCAGTATCCAAGGCACTCTTGATGCAGTTCTTCCTGCATCTCTTTCCTCTTGACAGAGGGCAAAATGCACAGCACTGCCAGGTTCCTTCCTGCGTCCTTTTTATGCTATTCCTGGCCCTTTTGAGGCAAAGACCTTCACTGGCCAGTTGAATGGGGGGCTCTTCTGGCAGCAGCAGAGAGCACGGTGTTCCTTGTCTTTCCATACTCCTCCGTGTGTAGGGATACCCTCTGTTCTCTCCTCTGTCACCCCAGGCCAGGAGCTGTCCTTGTTAATGCTCGCTGCTTCCACCCCTCAGGTGATCCGAAAGGGCTGGCTCACCATCAACAACATTGGCATCATGAAGGGTGGCTCCAAGGAGTACTGGTTTGTCCTGACAGCAGAGAACCTCTCCTGGTACAAGGATGATGAGGTGAGTAGCTCAACTCTGCCACTTGAGCCTTGGACATCTGATGAGGATAAGTTCTTCAGACCACTGGGTATTCCAGATGTATCTTCTGGGTGCTGTCTGCAGCTTGTGACACAGGCTGGAACTATCCTTGGGCCAGGCTCCCTGTGGCCTCAGCAGTGCTGAGCATTTCTGAGCTGATGTGTGTGTGGCTTTTTTTGACGCACAAGGAGTAATATTTATGCTTGAATTCTGGCTCAGCAGAAAGTTGACAGACACTTGGAATGAATTTGACCTTTATTTGTTTTGCTGTGGCAGCTGTGATCATGAAGGGTGTGATGGGTTGGTTCCAAGATTTGGACTTTTTTGTATTTGTGGGGCAGCAGTGAGTTTTCTGAAGGCACATGGCAGAGGATTTTGTGTGTCTCCTGATCATAAGAAAAAAGGGTCTCTCCTTTCTGGGCACAGCAACAGGAGCTGTGGACCTGAAGCTGCAGCTCAGGTTCTGGCTCATTCTGACTTTGAGTAAATTACTCTGCAGAGTTCAGCTCTTAAACATGCAAAGCAGGAATGTATCTTTAATGTTTCTATATTGAACATGCCAGTTAATGCATTATTTGTGAAATTGTTTGAGTTGTGAATGGTTAGAGTTCTGCTGATCAAAAATAGAGTGATATGTGGAATATCACTGGTAGGAACATGGACCTACTCTGAAGATCTACTTGAAAATCTTGAATATTACCAATTCTGGCACTGTGCTGTGGTGTCTTTCTGCTTGAGTGGGAATTGATATAAGCGGACAGAATTGTCCCAGCTGAAATCACTGTCAACAGTGTGTTGCTTCCTGTGCAAGACAAAGGTAGATAATTGTCTTTTTTGATTACTTTGAAAAGAGAAGGAACAGCTGGGTGCTCCTGGTAAGAATGTGATCGAAAGGTTTAGTCCCCTCAATGTGCTGGGGGATGAGAAATGTCTGGTATGATGTAGTCATATGCCCTTAGTTGAGCAGGGCTCCAGACTGCAAAGAAAGACACTGCTCTGCCTCTTACTGTGGCTTGTGTCCCTAAGGTGTTCCAAGACACCAAGACAATATCATGCCTGGGAGCTGCAGCCAGGCCTGGCTCCTTGTCTAGCTCCTATCAGTGGGACTGTTTCCTTCTCGGCAGGTAGAAATGATGACAAATACAGTGATGAATCAGCCTCTAAATATTGCTTTCTGCATGGAGACAGCTGCTGTGCTGCTATGGATGAGCAGGCAGCAATTTCCTAATTAAAGAACCAGGCATTGAAATGTCTTTCTCTAAATCTGTGTGTCTCTGCTACAAGACCCCCCTGCCCTTTGTGTTCAGAGTTTCTTGGGGAGGCTTCCCTCTTCTCTAGGCTGCATATGCAGGTCGAGTGGTTATAAACATCAAGTAGTTTAATCAAAGCCAGCTGCTACATCTGTATTACAGAGATGATCAAAATTCCCTGTTCTTCCCCCGGGGAGTGGGAGGGAGGGCGGGCTGCAGTGGGGATGTATAAACTGTTGATAGATTCCAGTTGCCTGAGATGGGGTTTGGACCTCCCTCCCCTCCTGAGGGAGGGCAGCCTTGGGGGTCAATAGCAACTGGAGGTCTGTACCATTTCCCTTCTGCATAGCAAGAGGTAGAGCTGCCTAATGAAAACAGTTCCCTGCCAGCCTCGGTCCCTTAAACACAGAGACCCAGCACTGATGAGGTCTGAGCTGCCTCTGAGAAAGAAGTCTTTGTTTTCAACCGAGTGGGAGAAGGGGGGAAAGGGAAGTGTGTGTTTTATTTGCTTCCTCCCCAAGTTCAACTCCTTGATCACTGGCTGTTGTGAGGGAGAAAGAAAGCAAGGTCTGCCTGGAGTCCACAGCTGAGTCGGGTTAAAAGTTGGTGCATTTGAGGGGCAGCTTGGAGAGCCTTGAGCATGGGGATTCCCATCCCAGACCTCAGTCCTGCGTGGAGCTGGCTCCATCCCCAGGAGCTGCTCACACTGCATGGTCTCCTCTCAGACAGGGTTATCTTTGCACGTCTATTCCAAAGCTCTCCTTCTCCATTAGTTCAGGAGTACCTCTGTCCTCTGCAGCTCCTGAAATATTCTTGTGTGTTTTTAGAGGTTGTGCTCCATGGTTATTCTTTGCTAAGGCTCTGAGAGGAAGGGGGAGGCTTTGTCTGCTCCACCCTGCACTTCTGTGGGCTCTCTTGTCCCAGTTCCCCTGTGCTCTGGCTGCTTTCCAGAGGGAACGAGGAGGGAGCTGAATCCGTCTGGTGTGGATGGAAGCGCTGGTGGCAGAGCTGTGGGTGGCGATGGGGGAAGAGCAGGGCGAGGTGGTGTGTGGTGGGCTGGGGGTGAAGGCCAGGCTAGCACCTCTGGAGCCAGCAGGACTTGGGGGCACAGCCTCTCCCTGCCCTGTCCCACAAGCCAGGACCCAGAGTCTGCAGAATGAAGACATCTGGACCCCATTAGTGAAATACCAGCCTTTCCGCAGCCCTGGCTTGTTTTCCCTCTGCCTCTGAAGAAAGGAACTGAAACTTCAAATGTCTTAAAGGGCCCAGCATCACATGTTAGCAGGGATATATGGCTGTGGATGCTCTGGAGGGGCCTGAAGGAGTGTGGTGGGGAATGGGAGGGGAAGGAAGGAGCAGGCCAGGCGGGGGTGGAAAGTTGGCTCCCCACTCTGCCTTGCTGCCAAGAGCATGTGTGTGTGCTCCTGGGCTCTCTGTTTTTCTTCCTGTCTCCTTTCAATGAGTCCAACACTGGCCCCATGGAGAGCAGCCCCACAGAAAGTTGGCCTCCCAAGGCCTGGCGACCCTCCTGAGGTACCTGCATCTCCTGCACCCTGTGGGATTTTGCTGCAGGCCAGTGGTGGGAAGGAGAGGTGGGGAGGAGCCTGCTCTGACTGCTGGCAATATAGAGTGAGATTTCCTTGCTCAGGGAGGCCACAGTATCCCAGTGGAGCAGCAGCACAGCACCAGAGCACTCTGGCTGCTCCACAAGCACCATAATGGACACGAGACAAGAATTTGATTCAAATAGTCCTTCTGCCTGAATCCCTTATGAAATGCACAATGCCCATGACTCTGCAGGGTTTTCCTGCCTGCTGGAGAAGAGCTGGGATAGAGCTGCTGGTGATGGGGACCTTGCTCTGTGGTTCCTGTTAGTAAAGCTCACTGGCTGCTGGAGGGGACCTGGCACTCCCTGCTCTGCAGGAGTGGCTGTTCCTGCTGGAGTCCCTGTGTGCCCCTGTGCTGGAGAGTGGGCACAGCTGGGTGCATGGATGTATCTGCTGCTTCCTTTGGGAATTTGTGTGAATGTGCAATACAGATGGGACCTTTTGTCCTCTCTCAGGTAAATCGTGCACTAGAGATCTGGGCCCTGTGAGAACGGGTGACATGTAGTCATGAGAAGAGTATGACCCTATTTGCTTGTGTGAAAGTATTCATGTGTTGTATGCAATGCCAGTGCGTTTGAGTCCTCTGTGTGTGCAGGAGGGGTGGGATGCAGAGTTTTAGGTGCATTAGGTGCATGAGGGGTACTTCATACTCTTTATGGATTATATTGATTCCGGACGCATCAGTTGTGCTTGAGCTCTTCTTCTGTCTTCGTGCCTTGTCTTTTGCTTGAAATGTATTCTCTCCTGTCCTGGGGGAGATGTGACCTTATTGACAGATACTAGATACCTTCTTATTCTGTACCTGTCAGTGTCTCTTACCCAATTCTAGTTTAAAAATAAACACATTGATCAATATTGAGATTGCTTCCCCACTGCACACACATGCATTCCCCTTTTCTCTGCCCTCCCCATGCCCCAATCTATGTCCTTGAGGCCCAGCTCAGCTGGTAGAAATCCTTTTGTCTTTGCCCTGATGCCCACCAGTCATTAGAAACTTGCTGTGATGAGTCTGGTTGCAGCCAGGTTTTTGCATCCAGCTTGTTTTAAAGACCATAGCAGGTCTGCTCTGAGGTGGTTCATCTCCTGCTTTCACACTGCTCTCTGGAACATGTTCCTTCTCTTTACATCCTCTGTGGAGCTCTTTCATTCATACAGTTTTTTTTCACAAGTGCATGTTTTCTCATGGGTATCTTAGTTTTAATCAGTCCTTCCACTCACTGTTTCTCTTCTATCTCTGGCAGACAAACATCAAAGCAAATACAACTTCCAGAGCATCCAGCCTTCAACTTTGAATCCTTTGTGGGATTTTCTTTGTATTAATGACTAACATTCTTTGCACTGTGAAATCTCCTTTCTCCAGTCACCTTTCTGTGCCTGATCCTGCCTTCTCAGGTAGCAAAGCACAGCACAGTTGGAACTCTGACAGGCCTGTGTGTTTATTTCTGCGTTTTATGGCAGAGTTAGCACGTGAAACACAAGCCATCCTCAACAGAGCTACCCCTGGGACAAGCACATGAAGCTGAAAGAAATAGGAATGGGATGAGAGAGATGGAGGAGAAATAAGAGGTTTGTGAGTAGGCTGGTGAACAGGCAGGTAAAAGTGATGATCAGGCATGGCTCCTAAGGGTTATACCCTCCCAGGCTGAGGGCTGAGTGACCTCTGCATGCAGCTACCCCAGAGCCCACCCTCTCCAAGCATGTCCCTCTGCCGTGCAGGTGTTGCCGTCCCCGTGCAGCACTGGCAGTGTGTGGTGTATCCCAGCACAGCCTAACCAATGTGCAGACTACTGTACAATCTCGTAGTCCTGAACAGGTAGTCTGAACACTGGGCAGACGGAGTGGAGCCTCTGGATCTGCTCTCCGGCTATCAGCAGCTCATTAGTCCTTTCCCCTCCTGCTTTTGGGATGGGGTTGTGCGGGGCAGAGAGGGGGTGAGAGAAAGTCCAAGTCCTGATTGGAAAAACATCCTCCTCTGGCAGCTGGGGAGAAGAAACGTTGCTCTCTGCATGTTTCCAATTTGGAGCAAGTTTCCAAGAGCCTTCCTCTTCCAATGCTGGTGTCAGGCTCGTACCTGGCTTCCACCTGGGGTACGCTGCACCTTTCTAAAAAGAGAAAAAAATAAAGATCAATTACTGCAGTTTGAGAAGGAAAAGCTGTGAAGTCTTGGCTGTCACCCAGGTGTGCAGGACTTGTTGCTTCATTCAACCTCTTTTCTTCCCCATGGAGCTGTGTGGGTGGATCCTCAGGCCCCTCATCTCCTTCAGTCCTGTAGACCAGCGAGTCCAGAGCTAAGCTCAGACAGGACCAACCCTTGCTTCCAAGTCCTCCAGAAGGTCCTTTGACAGGGTTGCAGGAGACAACCTTGGCCAGCTGCCTTTGCAGCTCACCTCTGGCTGCTGCAGGAGCAATCCACATCCCCTCTTTCTCCCCCCACTACGCCCTGGCATTGCTGAGCCTCCCTCCCTCTTCTGGTTTTTGCTCCCTCCCTTCTTGCTTCCCTTCTGTCCTTCTGCCTCACTTGACGTGGCAGTGGAAAGCTAACTAGACTCGAGGGAGGAGCTTGCTGGCTGCTGGGAAGGCCGGAGTTTGGCAGGAAGCAGAGCCTGACGGATGGGGTTGCGCGGGGGAAAGGAAGGTTCCCTGCCCCGCATGGAAACTTGAGGAATGCTGTCGCTTTCTGTGCCGCCTGGCTCCCATCTAGCGATTCCAGATGTTAGTCCCAGCCCGTGTGGCTTGCTCCCTCTCCATCCCTGTGCTGCAGGGGTAAAGAGGGCTTTATGCACGCCCAGTGTGTCCCTTCCAGGATCCCTTCTCCTGTGTGGGTGGTTCAGATTTGTGGCTGAAAATATGGACACTCACCTGCACAAAAGTAAAGGTTTTGATGTGCATCAGCTGAAATAATGTTTAGATTTAAACCTGCAGCCAAGTGCAACCCTAGGAAGCCATCGGGGTTTATGAGAAAGCATAGGCAGAAACTTGAGTAGCTTAAGAGAGACCACAGTGCCCCAAACTCAACTGTTGTGACCCCTCTAAGGTCAGGGCAATGCCCATCAGCTTTCACAAAGGACAACCAGGCATTTCTCCCTACACCTGTCCCTGTGTCAGGGCAGGGATGAACCAGCCCTGAGTATTTGACTTGCTTTGCTAAGGTAAACCACAACACACATGCAAAGCATTGCACACCTCCAGGAGAGGGTTGGTTACCCTTCCCCAGGGCTGGGTTAGGGCCAGAGTGGGGGTTCCTTGCCCTGACCTTAGAGGGGTCATGACAGTTGGGTTTTGGGCACTGTGGTCTTTCTTAAGCTGCTCAGTTTCTGCCTGTGCTTTCTCATAAACCCCCTGATGGCTTCCCAGGGTTACACTTGGCTGCAGGTTTAAACCTAGGTGTTATTTCAGCTGATGCACATAAAAATCTTTACATTTGTTCAGGTGAGTTAATTACCATTGCTGTGCTTACTAAGCCAACAGTAATGGTTGTGATTAATCACACGAGTCCAGGTCTAGTATCTACAGAGCTTTTGAACTAAATCAGCTTAAAATCTTAGGGTGTGTTAAATTTAAGTTAAACCGAGGCAGCTTTCTGATGTAAACAAGCCATTACAGCTGCTCTGCAGCTTGGAGGAGTGATCAGTGTCCTGTAAATTGTGCTCTGAGGGTACAAGTGCTACAGGTGGGCTGTGTCTGGGAAAGCTGGTCTCAAGATGTGTGCACACAGTGGGATGACAAGGACTTCCTGGAAGAATCACAGCTCAGAAATTCAGCTCTTCTGCTTTGCTAAGAAGCAGAAAGGGGTCGGTAACATCTTGTTGGGGGAGGGTGGAGTGGTGGTTCAGCTTGAAATGCTCAGCTAACTTGCTTTCAAATATCCAGACTGTTTTTCAGAGGCTCCTTCCTAGTAATCTTTTAGTGTGCATGTATTCATGCAGTGTGCTTATTATAAATTATGATGTTAATGTTTCTCCCTTTGAGTAGAGTTTCATTACTGGAGCTCCCAAAATGCTCTCCATGTGTTTAACACAAATGATTTGACTGAAACTCCAGTCATCTCTGGGGCAGGTTTGTTTACCCATAGTGCTTTACATCTTACAAGAGGGAGAGGAGATTAAGAGGTTTAAGCAAGATGAATTTCTCCTAATTTCACACAGCCCCCAGTTAAAACAAAGGCAATGCCTTCTCCCACATCCACAGACCCTCGTCTTGTGCAGAAGAAGGTGTTTGTCATAACAGCTACAGGGAAACCTTTAATTAGTTTATTTGTGCTCCAAATGCAAACTGAGACCTAATAATTCTGCCAATTACTTTCTGGTGCTGTAAGTGCCAATTTCCAACCTTAGGGGAGCCCACACATGCATCTGTTGGCTTCATTTCACATGTAGCCAAGAGCAGGAAAATTCAACTTTCTGCTGAGGCAGTCCAGCGAATGGAGGGAATGCTTGGAGTCAGGCTGGCTTGCTGCCTGCTGGATTCTCTGAACTTCTTGTAGGTTATTACCTACAGCATAGCAACAAATAATTCAGGTGATAGTGCAAATCATTGCTGCATCTGACCAAACCCCATCTCTAGGATTTAGCCTCCGTAAGGAGTTGTGTAGCACCGATAAGGATATCAGAACATCAGGCTGCAACTGCAGCATCTTTTTTTCCTCCAGTTATTGTGCTTTCCATGCCACAACTGGAATGGCTGATGGATCCTGGTCAGCTTCCTGGCCCATGTGTGTTTTCTTTCTGTGGTGGATGCAAAGCACAGAGCCATATGGCTGGATCTGCACTGTGCCGGGGGCGGAGGAATAATCCTCTGGCATTTGTCCTGCCTGTGCAAGGAGCTTGCAGCCTTCCCTTCCTGCAGGTCTCCATGCAGGCAGTGTGGCTCCCGGAGGAGCAGCCCTGGGGAGGGGTAGTTAACCCTGTGCCTACAACATTCCCCAGCCAACACTGAGCACCATGTGCTGTTTTGTACAGTCTGAGGGCTCCTGCCTCTCCACCACCTCTCCTTGGCCTCTACAGATTAACTCCCATTTTACATAACACATACTCTTCTGCTGAGGGAGAGTTTTGCCTGATTTTTTTTTACCCCTTTCTTATCAATGTGTGGAGAGATGAGCACCATAAGCCTCTTGGGATCAGGCAGCTTCAGAGATCAGGCATTTGAATGTAGTATTTCACAAACTACTTTGCCATTTCGATGTGTGCTGGCCCTTCCTTCTCTTCCCCCACCATTCCAAGTCTGAAAAGCTAGAGAGAGAGAGAGAAGCCCTTTTCCCCTCTTGGCCAGGATGCTGCTCAGCCATAGCACATACTGCCAGATTGCTAACATATGGGCAGAGGGCTCAGCCAAAGTTTTGAGAGGCTCAGCCCTTGGCAGCTCATTCCACACTTTCCTGTCTCTACATTCAGGAAATGAAGTCAGAGTGTTGATATAAAACAGGCTGGGTTGAAAACTGAGAAGCTGGAAGGGCTGAGGAGGGGGACTGGGGAGGGGAGGTGTGGGGAGATGGGGAGCTGCAGGGGCTCCTTGCAGTGGGTCTGGCTTGGGGGCTTCTTGCCTTCTGCCATTGTTCTCCATTTGGTTGCTCTTGCAGCCTCTGAGTCGAGGACTGATATTTCTGTGCTGCCAGACAGATGTTTGTGTCTTTCCTGTGGTGTGTGGAAAGATCAGCACGCAGAGATAGCGTTGGCTTGATCACGTGGCAGCATTTATGTGAGAGCTTGGAAGGGGTGAAAGTTGTGACTCTGGCAAAGAGCATGTTGTTTCCATATCTGAGACATGGAATTCCCTTACCTTTTGACTTTTTTCCCTGAAGAATGACACCATTGCGAAATTTCTATGGAATTACGTGGTTCTAATGCAAAAGATTTTTCTCAGTCAGTTTTAACATCAGTTATTTTTTTTCACAAGCCCAGAGACTGTGGGATGAATGCAGGGAGGTCCAGTTAAGTGAGCCTGCAGTTGGTTTACTTCACTTCTAGGTCACCAGTTCAGCCTAAATCAGCACAGGAATAACCCAGAGTACTAGAAAGCTGGAAGATGTTTGTGGCTCACAGAACTGAAATGGTCTGTGTGGCTCCAAAACCAGCACTTGGCTGGCAGATATCCCATTGGAAAAACTTGTGCCCACCTCTAATCAAACCTGATCATCAGTGTTAAAAAGTCCAGAGAAACTTGCACGGAAGAGCTCTTTTGCTTTCATAGCCTGGCATCTCTGGTAGAGAGTCTGGCAGCTACCCAAGTGATCTCTTTATTTTCTAGGTGCTGGGTTTTGGGATATTCTTCTTGTGTGCATTTTATAATGGGACTGGTATAGTTTAATATTTAGGGTGTCTCTGAACTGTGAAGCAAACTCAAGTCAATTTAACTAAAGCTTAAGAGGTCTTGCCATCCTCTGGGTGTTTGGGTTCAGCAGCTTTGTCGCCCTTACCCTCTGCTCTGCCCTGCCCTGCCTGTCCTTCCTGGCTGGCTCTTCAGGGTCTCTGCTCACTGACCAGCTTTGTTTTCCATTCTGTTTCCCCTGAGAGCGATCGTGTTTTGTTTTTTCCTGCCAAGAAAGATCCACAAACACACCAGATCTCACAAGGGGACAGTCACACATGCTTGCTTGCACACAGAAGTGTGCTCTGTTTTTGTTTGAGTCTTGGAGAGCAGCGTTCTGCCTCCTGGAAGCCGGTGTGAGGGCTCCCTCTCTTGTTGTGCCAGGGTATAATTCCCAGCTGGAAGAGGGTGCTCCAAATGTGGGCCTTAAACCAAACTCCTGTTCATTTGCTGTGGATCCAGATTTGAGACAAAGACGGGAGAATGGTTTCTGAATGCAAATGTAAAAATTAAGATGGATTTTTGGTTGGGGTTTTTTTTTGGAGGTTTTTGTTTGGGGGTGGGTTGGTTGGTTAGTTGATTTTGTGGGTTTGGGTTTTGGGTTTTTTGTTTTGATTTGTTTGTTGTTTTTCCTTAAATGAAGACGATACCTGGAGTCAGAAATAGAGGTTGGTATTGGATGCTTTGTTCTCAGTTTAGCTAGAAATGAAGAACAACCAGGCTAGAGGGCTGTGGGTGAATTTACTCTGAAACACAGGATGCTTAAAGCTGAGTCTGGCCACTGAATTTCAGGTTTTTACCATTCACTGATGGTAAACTTCCCATTTTTGAGCTTATAATCATTCAGAGCATGAAGTCCCCTTCTCCCACAGGCTCTAGGGAACAGAGGGTGTGGGTCTGGGGATGCCTCCCTGGTGATGTGGGGGCTGTGTGGCTGATGCTCCTCCGTGCTGGCAGAGTAGAGGCTGCTCTGGAGCAGTGAGTGACTTGTTACCCCTTCCCTTTTCAGGAGAAGGAGAAGAAGTACATGTTACCAGTGGATAACCTGAAACTGCGAGATGTGGAGAAGGGGTTCATGTCCAGCAAGCACATCTTTGCTCTCTTCAACACTGAACAGAGGTATGCTCTCATCTCAACATGCCAAGCTACTGAAACTAGGGACAGCATTTATGTATCATTGGATGGGAGAGAGTAGGGATGAGTCTGTTGGGACAGCTGGCTGAGAAAGATGAGTGTATCCTTTCAGGATCCGTTGAAGGAGATGGGGAGACTTCTTTAAGAGTCTTGACTTCATTGCTTCTGGTCTTACAGATGTGAACTATTTTCTCTTATTTGCCTGTGGTGTGACCTTACCCTTCAGCTTTTTGGTGTGGTTACCTGGGTCTGGGGTGTATATTTATAATTACAGTATTCTTGGTGAGTGACTAGGGAAAGGCATAGGAGACAGGGGACCTGGGATGGCTGGAGAAGTCTGGCAGTGAACAGAATGGGAAAGGGAAACACTTTCAGGCCCTGTTGAAACACACAACTAATCTGGGGGCAATCAAACTAGCTCAAAAAAAAATTTAATTCCCTTTCCCTTTTGCAGGGTCGTCATGGAGATCCTAACAAGGGGCTAAGTGTCTTTGTTTTAAAATGACAGGAGGACTCCCTGCTCATTGATTCTCTTTGCCAGGTGTGGGCAAACCTCTGAGTTGCAGTAGAGAATAATGAAATGAATAATGAAATGTGTGTCTTTCAGGAATGTTTACAAGGACTACCGGCAGCTGGAGCTGGCCTGTGAGACCCAGGAGGAGGTGGATAGCTGGAAGGCTTCCTTCCTTCGTGCAGGAGTGTACCCAGAGCGTGTTGGGGTAAGTTCCAGCCACAGCAGTGGGATGAGGAGGAGCACAGCGTGTGTCTTAAGGATAGTGGCATCCTCTTGTGTTAAACAAAAAACCTCCACAGACTTTTTTTTGTTTTCCTGAGCTGGGAATCTTTTAGAACCAAAAAAGGGTTTTGGTATGTCCTGGTGCTTCCTTTAGGGAAGCTTGGGATAAAGTGACTGGCAGCTTCAAAGGGACCATAAAGTAGGAAAAGACTGCCTTGATAAACCCTTCTAGACATCTTGGTTTGGGGGCATTAAATTCCCAATATAAGGGTGATATTTGACTCCCTGAATACTAAGTGATATGAATCCACTGAGCAAAGGCACATCCCCTTTTGGTAGCACTTGCTGTACAGCCTTGTTGGGAGCTTCCGGGCTTAGTAGTTGTTCTCCCATTCCTTCCTCAAACCAAGGAGAAAGGGATGTTTTTGGAATTTTTCTTTTGCTTGGTAGATACCGTAATATGCTACTTTAGCAAGAACTCTTATCTCTTGCCTTCCCCTTGTCCCACAGCAGTTGCTGACAGCATTGTGCTCTCCTTTAAAGTATGTTCTAGACAATTGTGGTATTTGTTTCTGTTCAAAGCTTTTCCTGTTCCTGCACGAGAGGAAGCTGCTATAAATAGTTTTCCCATTAGAAAAGTGATAACTGGTTTTCTGTTTGTATTTGCTGCTTCTAATAGATTTATTGCATTCCTCTTTCCTTTTACACTTGAACATTGTTGGTTTTGCCTTGAAGCACCTCCTGACCGAACTGATATGATATTAAAAAAAGAGGATTAGGGACTGGACCTTAACAATGACATGACTTCAGATTGACTTTGAACCAGGCTGTGCCTCTTAACCACAGTGGCCAAGTGCCACCTCTTGGTGTGCAAGTGGCAGGGTTTGATATGGGAACACTGATCCCTGTCCCCAAGCCCCATGTAAGGAATAACAAGTAGCCATTGCAGGTAAGTAAATTGCCCTTTGTTGATAATAACGTGCAGAACATCCCATTTTGATTTTCAGTTTAGCCAAACAGTTCACTTGTTCCTCTTCCAGGGTAATAGAGGTATTGATGTATTTTTAGTGGGATTGGTCTTTTGCTTGTCAGTGCTATTGTGGGATCTTCTCCAAATTCTGAGACCAACTAAAAGTCATCTTTTATTTTTTGTCCCTTTTTGTTTTAATTTTTTCCACGTATGCTCAAACTGGCCTGCCAGGACAAGGACAAAGTAAGTCTGACCCTCTCTGCCTGCGTTGCCCCCTGGGGCTCTCACCAAGCTAGTTCTCTCATTTTTTTTTTCCTTTTGTCACAATTTCCTGAGAGGCATTTGCTTCTTCTCCCTCTTTGTACCCTCTGTTGGATTCCTGCTGTCTGTTTCTGTTCTTGGTTCAAGTTTTCCTTTTTTCTTTTTATTTCTCCCTTTTTGTATGACGTCTGAATCTTGGTGCAAGCTTATTTTTGGGGTTTTTTCACCCTCATTTTTTTAAGTTGTCCTGCTTGACATCCACTTCCATTACTTTGTTTCACACCGAGACCTTGCATTCCTTCATTAGGTGAGATCTTCTCAGGAAAAGCTCAAATGAACAAAAGAATCTGCCCTTTCTCATATATTTTGTTGCCCAAACCAAAAGAGAAGCCATTTCCTACATGGCTGCAGATCATTCAGACTGGGGCAGTTTAAAACAAAGATGTTTCATTATACAGTCAAAGGGGTTTATAAATAAGCATTGAGGAAGGCAGCAGCCTTTCATGCTTTGATGCTTTGAAATTGATCCCCAATGGATGAACCTTGGCCATTGCTTGCTGTCAAACAGCATAGTCCAGGTTTTGTCTTATAGAATAAACACTGTGCTTCAGGCAGACAGGGAGAAATTCATCTGCTTGGTGTGAAGGAACAGAGAACTATGACTTACGATGCAGGATTTGCAGTTGAAGCCATCAGGAAAATTGTCTAGGTTATTCCATCTCCTTGTGGTCAGCCTGAGGTGAGCAGGTATTTCACCTCTCTGTATCTGTTCTCTCATTTGTATAATGAGGACAGAGATGCAGCGTGTCAGAGAGCCTGGGAGGCTTAATTTATGGTGAGTGATTCTTGGGTCTTAACTGAATCTGGGCAATGAAAACCCAGCTCAGATGAAGAAGCTTTCAGGAAGCTATGAATATTAAAAGTAATAATACAGCTCTGAGTATGCACTAGAGCACCTGTGGACATTGGTCAGGAGTCCATGTTGCCTTTCACCTTTGTGTAGTAACTTTCTGCTAAGAGAGCAGCTTTATTGTTAAAGTTCCTCAGATCTGAGCTGGAGAGGTCTTTACAAACTGAGCTGTGCATTGAAAACCACAGCTCAATGTAAATTTAAATAAGTTTTATTTATTGCATGTGCTTCCTGCTTGTTCCCTTCTGTTCTTCTCTCAGCTCTCATGAAAAGCTAGTTCTGTGTTACGTTTGAAGAACCAACCTGTTTCTCCTTTTCTCTGCAGGCCAGTGAAGCAGAGGAGAATGGAGGAGACAGTTTCATGCACTCCATGGACCCTCAGCTGGAGAGACAAGTGGAAACCATCAGGAACCTGGTGGATTCCTACATGGCCATTGTCAACAAAACCATCAGAGACCTCATGCCGAAGACAATCATGCACCTCATGATAAACAATGTACTTATCACACTGTGGTCAGTGGAGCTGGGGAGGGACAGAGGGGGGAAAATAGAGGGAGGAAAAGAATGATTTAAAACTGGGAGGAGGAGGTGGGGACACAATGGAGTGTTTNGGGGGGGGGGATGGTGGAAGCTGATTCCCTCTCTGTGCTCATTTACAGACCAAGGACTTTATCCACTCGGAGCTGCTCGCCAACCTGTACTCGTGTGGCGACCAGAACACGCTGATGGAGGAGTCGGCGGAGCAGGCCCAGCGGCGCGACGAGATGCTGCGCATGTACCACGCCCTGAAGGAGGCCCTCAACATCATCGGGGACATCAACACCAGCACCATCAGCACCCCCATGCCCCCACCGGTGGACGACTCCTGGCTGCAGGTGCAGAGCGTACCGTCCGGACGCAGGTACCAGAGGCTCAGGGGGAGAGCCCCGCAGCCCTGCCTGACGCCTCTTCAGTGCCTCCTGCTGACACAGGGAGTCCTCCTCTTCCCCTCTTCTCCCTGAGGGTGAAGAGACCTGGGTGTTGCTGCCAGGAGGCTCCTTGGGTTGTGTAGGGCTGCTGTGCCTCCACAGAGGTGTTGAAACCCCTAGGTTGGCTGGGGTGGAAGTAGCTTTGCAGGCAGCCCCAGGGTGGTGTGTGAAGCTAAAGAGGGAACCCTGAAGACAGCGGGGCAGAGGCATCCCAGGGCTGTTGTTGCAGTTGAATGCCTTTGTTTGTTTCCCAGGTCCCCCACATCCAGCCCCACCCCGCAGAGGAGAGCCCCGGCAGTGCCCCCTGCCAGACCTGGGTCGCGCGGACCAGCTCCTGGGCCACCTCCTGCTGGTGGCTCCACGCTGGGTGGTGCCCCCCCTGTGCCCTCCAGGCCAGGTGCCTCTCCTGATCCCTTCGGGCCCCCGCCTCAGGTTCCTTCTCGGCCTAATCGTGCTCCTCCTGGTGTTCCCAGGTAAGTCCTGAAATGTTGCTCCACGCAGGTGGGATATGTGTTGGTTTTGTGTAGGACTTTGGCAGCACTTGGCCTGCCTGGGCCGTAGGAGGAGAATGGAGTGCATGGTGTGGGTACAGCCTTTAGATATTTGAATCAGGTCCAGAGGCAGGGGCACCACTGTCCACTGGGATTTCACTGTGCAGATGAGGCAGTGCCGAGGCAGCTTTTAGGAACAGAGGGGCAGCTGCTTCTCTGTACAAACCTCTGCAAAGGATGGAGGAGAGGACCTTGTACGTGAGGGCTTTAAAGCCATTGTACCAATGCCTGTGGTCACCAGATAAATCACAGGACAGGAGTGACATTCCCATCTCTGTAGGGCTCCCAAAGTCTGAAGTTTCCCCTTTTCTCCTGGCCCAGAGTTCTTCAAGGTGAGTTGGAAGACCTTCATCAAAGCTCTCAAGTTGCTTTTTGGCTACGAGACTATCACAGTATCACTGGCAGGGAAATGAGTTCTTAGGCAGTTTTGTTGCTTCTGTAATCAACTGGAACATTTTCCAGTCTAGAGGATTCAAATCACACAGCTTTGCTTTCCCATTAGAAAACTCATTTCCTTTCCTGTTCAGTCACTTCAGACACACTTCAACATAGTAATAAGGGATTATCCCCTGTGCAGCTGAGCACGTGTTCCTGAACAGGACTTAGGAAGCAGTGTGGAATCAGGAATGTTTTTATGTAGAGTACTTAGTCTCCTTTGAGGAGGAAAAGGTAACTGTGAAGAACAAACATAACCAGAAACTCCCCAGGGGGAACACTTCCCTTGTGGAAAACACCTCCCCAGGGGGTGCTGGTGGCAAAGCTCTGAAACCTTGCCATTTTCTGTGGAAACACCCAGCCTGTGAGAGGGTGGAGATGGTGTATGGCAGAGGGGGTTTGATGTTCCTCCTGCAGCAGTGCCCCAGCTCATACTTGGTGCTGCCTGGTTGAAGGGAGGTGTTCTTTGCAGCTGGGGAGTCCAGGGAGGTTTATAGACCAGTTTCTGACTCTGGTGTGTGCAAATGGTTTTACTTTCTTGGTGCCTCTGCCCCAGTCCTTCCTATGCACCTTGATGCAGCTCCCACAGTGACGTGTCCCCACGTGCCTCAGTGTTGCCCCAGAGACTGTGGTGGCACCTGTGGATGTCAGCATGCTTCTACTGTGGATTTTGGCTCTTGCTCCTTGTGACCCTGCTTTTCCATATACTGTTTCTTTGTGGCTTTATTTTCAGTATACTTATGCTTCTTTCTGTCTCCCATCTTCCTACTTTCACCCAGTTTCATTTCTTCACTCATGAAAAATATTCTATATACCTGACCATTGTGATAGGATTCCCCAAATGGGCTGAAATGGATTGGCCTCTTTTTGCAGAAGAAATCTGTCATAGATTATCTTAATGGCTTTTCTGCCTTTTGCACGAGGTAGAAGCGTTTAGGGGAAGGTAGGGAGCAGCACTGGAGCAGAGGAGGGAAGTGTTTCATGCTTAAGTGAGCAACCCCTTGGTTTAGGAGGAGAGATGGTAGGTTGGATTGCATGCTACTGACTGCCCTGATCTGGAGCTGAGAATGTAATTCCAGAAGCTGTTGAAGTGTGATGCTCATTCTCTGATCCCCCTCTCTGATTCTTCCAGTTGTTCATAGACTCCTCCGGATCCTGATACCAGCTTGTCATTTGAGTTCACTGATGAATGGAGAATTTCCAATGACAAGGGACTCTTTCTCTTCCTCTCCCGTATATAGAATAAGAATGTTCCCTGCTAGCACTTGGACTCGGGTCCTTCTGCCATGGGTGAACGAATGCCATCTCCATTGTTGCTTTTTTAATACCCATCTTTCCCTTGCTAACCAGGCTGTGTTGTGTGTGTGTGAGAGGAACAAAGCTCTTGTGTGTGGTATGAGTGGGCTTTGCTGTAGGAGTGGGTGCTGTGGAGTGAACCCCAGTGCGTGGTGGTGGCTGGGTGGACTTTGTGTGCACATTGATGCCTGTGTAGAAGTTTGGCAGTTTTGTGCCTCCAGCTTGAGCATCTGATTTTATGAATGATCAATTTACACAAGTGTCACTCTTCTTTCTCATAAACATAAGTGTATAGACACATGTCTTCACATATAAACACCACATGGTCCTTTTTTTTTTTTTTTGCACAGAAAGGTTTTCCTGCATATAATTAAGGGCACTTAAAACAAGGCTTGCCATCCTGCCTCTGTACTTAGCATTTATTCAGTACACTGTGGAAGTCCTTGTTGCCAAATATATCATTTTGGGAGTTGAAAGTTACAAACCATCCAAGGTCCTGTCTGTGTGAAGTGAAGGACTGCATTTGACCTGGGGAAGAAATCTGTGAAGATATTCCTCCAGTTATTCAGGCTCTTCAGTTTAAAACAGTTTGGTAAAAACTGTAGGTGAAGGGAGCTCAGGCAAGCTTGAAGGAGAAATAAGAATGTTTAAGTGAGAGTGACTTAACCATTGAAAAAGTGTGTTGAAGGCATTAATGGGTTCTCTATTCTTTGATACATCTAAGGAAAAGGATGAGAGGGATCAGCATCACTGTGAATATAACTTTACACAGATGTATGACTCAAGTTATTCATGAGGTTGGAGTAGCTGATCTCATGATTTATGACCTTCAAAACAGAAGCTTTCACCTGCTTCGTGCCTTCTTGGGTCGTGCTCAGGACTGCAGGTTATCTCTCTTTCCTGAGCTGTTTGTTTCAACTCTAGCATTCAGTATGGGCAGAGAATAGGAATCCTCAGGGAGGGCCAAGCCCAGCTACCTGTGCTCAGCTGCTGGGTGCTGAAACCTGGGTGTAACAGTGGTGTGAACGTCAGCCTGGGTGTGTGAGGGACTTGGTGGGTGAGTGAGCAACAGCCAGTAGTTGTGTGGACAGAGAGGGATGTGTCAGAGCCCATCTGTGCCCAGCTGGGTCTGGATGTATGCAAAGGGGAGGCTGCGGATGTGTTTGTGTGCAGTCCCACCCAGCAGCGCACACTCGTGCCGTATTCTGGAGGGGGACGTGTGAAAGTGTCTGTGCAAGTACATGTGTCTGTTCCACCTGCCTGACAGTCTGTGTGGCCTCTGCCTTGACCTGTCTGAACTGCCATGTTGATTTCGTGTTGTCTTTCAGAATCACTATCAGTGACCCCTGAGGACTGGCAGCCACGGTACGTTCTGCACTCTCGCTGCGATGCATGAGCCGTTGTGTCCCCACCCTCCATCACTCTGCAGCTCTCCTCTGCTGCCCAGTTCTTGTGTTAGTGACAGAGTCCCTTGTCCAGTGAACCCCCTCTGCCAGGATCTCATAAAGGGAGGAGTCTTGAACAGAAAGATTGATCAGTGACAGAGCAGCTGCTTGAGCTGCAGGAGCTGGGAAAGCCTCAGGACCTGATTTAAGGTCACTGCAGGGCCCTTTCTCTGCTTCTTCATAGAGGAGGTGGGATGGGGGAATGAGCTCTGGCAACAAGGTCTAAACTCTGTGTCGTTCATTTGGCTTATATCCACACTGACTGGGAGATCAGCTGAATAAACTGTGGTTTGATTTGGTCTGTCAGCTGTGTTAGGATCAAGACAGAGGCTTGGGGAGCTGTTAGTTCAGACTCCTCTTCTTATATTCTAATGTCTGGCTGGAGAAGTTCTCCCATCCTCATTGTGTCCCTAGTGCTGGTGGAAGTCAAGAGGAGTTTGGGTCATTAATATCAGGACTTCCATGTCTGAGTGCAGGGTAACTCTGACATTGAATGCTCCCTGTTATCCTTGTGTCCCATCATCATAGTTACAAGTGAACTCCCTCTGCTTGTTCTCCCTTGACCCTTTACCTTCTAGGTTACTCTTCTGCTTCCCTTCAAACTGCCTTCTCTCCTCTGCCTCCTGCCCCTGCAAGAGGAAGGGTTTAGTGACCTGTGTCCCCCTCCAAACTCTCTGCCCTGAGCTCCTGCTTGTTTTCCTCTCTCTCCCTACATTTTGCTGGTTGTATTGGTTCAGTGCAGGGTGCTGGGGCAGGTGTGTCTGTACATGCTGTGTACAGCTCTGCCTTGTCCTCTTAATGCTGAGTGGGGCTGTGAAGAGAGACATGAGCAAATTCTCCTCTCCTTTCCCTGGGAACCTCCAGCCCTTATTGACAAGGGATACAGAGGGCAGAACAGGAGAGGTGTGGGGTTTTGTGGGCTCCTCCTCCCTTTCTCTGTGGCTGTTCTGTGACAGAGGAGTGGAGCAGCAGCAGCTCCTGCAGATGCCCTTGCTGCTGGTTGTGACAGAGAGAACTGAGGATAAGGAGCATGTGCTGAAATCCCACCTTAACAGGAACAGCACAAGTCCAAACCCCTGTTGCAGGGCAGGAGGGTCACAGCCAGCCCCCAGCTTGCAGTAGGTGGTGTAACTGCAGTTAGAGCTGAGAGCTGCCACACTGCATCAAACCGATGCAGTGATTGCTCATGATTGGCATCTTTGAGGACGTCATCCGTCAGCCCTCCTCACTGATGACACACTGCAGAGGTGTTGGAGCAACCAGCAGTTTCCTCCAATACTCTGCCTACTGCAGACATCCCTGACAGCCCTGGAAATGTGCATCCTGGTGAACAGCCTTGGGAAGGAGCCTTGCTGTTGTCTGTACCTTGTTCTGGGACTCGCTGTTGTGGGGCATTCTGTTCTTGATCTGGCATAAAGAGCACCAAGGAAATAAAAATGAAAAACCAAAACAACAACAAAAAACCCCAAAGAATTACACCTTTTGCAGTCCAAGGGAATCAATGTAAGGTTTTACCACCTCTGTTAGGTCCTTATCAGCAGAATTCCCTGCTAGACCAATGGTCCCTAGATATGATTAGCTCAGTGTTCTCCTTGGGTATGGCCTGAAATATTGACTTCAAAGGATGTGACAGCCACTGTAACCCTGGCTCCTGCCAGGACTCAGATCTTCCTTCTCATGTACTGGAGACAGCCACAGACTTCCCGGTGAGCAAAACTTTGTTCCTTGTCCTGGCAGAGGAAAAGTGACTTTTCAATGGTATAAAAAGGCTTGACTAGCAATGCAGCCAGACTGAAGCAGCATTTCAGGGGTAAATGTTGGCTGAGAGCCTTCCCTGTCCCTTTTAATGCTGGGAAAGAGTTTTCAGCCTTCTCTAACCTCACCAGGCAGATTCTGCAAATATCTGCAGAAAACCTCAGGTGAAACAAAACCTCTAAGTTTAAAAAGTGATGCAGCCTCTCCCTCTATGCTTTGAGTGCTGAGAGCAATAAGTGTCTGCAAAAATCAATCATAGTACATTACAACAAAGCAGCCCATCTACCTGCAAATTACTCATGCCACTTTCAACCCTATTTATCCTGGGGGGGTCAAGTGGCCACTCTTGCCAGAACATGTGACCTAATCTGGTGACTTCAAGCATCCTTTTTATGTAAATCCACAGAGAGTTTTAGCACAGCCTGTCCAAACTCCTGAAATGCAAAGTGTCCTTGAACCTCTCAAAAAATGTCTTCTAACACCTGTGCTGGTGCAACAGCATCTCACTTAAAGGCTGAGCTGAAGTCCTGTCAGGTTTTCATTCAAGTGCTGTTGCTGTTCCAGTGAGAGTAGAAGCCATCAAAGGTTGGTGTGGCTGCACTTACACTGTGAGCACCCTTGGAGATCGTGCACAGATCCCACATGTCTTTAAGCTCAGGGTCAGCTATTCCCCAGCTGTAACATCCCATTGCAAAAACTTCTGGACAGTAGTGTTGTTTCAGGATCTTTCCAAGGGGATTGTAATTTCCGGGTTAGCTCAATCCCATTGCAGTACAGGAGCAGTGACTTGATTGCCTTGCTGGTAGTGGGGTCTTGCAGTCCCCATTGGCATTTTAGTCAAGGAAATAACATTTGAAAGTGGCTTTACTGTCTGAAGGTTTTTAATGTATCATTTCCCAAGGCAAGGAACAAGTGTTTGCAATTGTTTTGAGACCTGGGGCTTAATAGACCTGGAGTAATAAGTTCTGCTGGAGTTTAATGAACAGGATTGGAGAGTTTCTCTGGTGTATTTGCTGAGATGAGGGAACTTGCCCCAATTTATAAGAGTATAACTGGTGCTAGTGTGATTGTAGACTTGCAGTCAGTGCAAAACAAGACTTTTCTACTGGTGCAAATATCCTCCTCTGTCCCTCTTCCCTCCCTCCCCTCAGCCCCAGTGTCAGGGGAGGGTCTTTATTTCCAGCACTCATCTGATTCTCTGTAATCTAGATTAAAGCTTGTCAGTGTGGAATTACTGAGGCATTAACTCTGCATATGAGCAGTTCAAGGGCTTCCCCTCTATTTGGTCTGCTTGCTGTTGGCTTTGCTCTTTGCATTTCAGGCAGTTTGGGCCTTAAAACTACTCTTGGTTTGGTCCTGAACAATTTAGTTCATCTTAATGAAACACCATCAAGATGCTGTTTAGGTTGCAGGCACTGCAGGGAGCACACTTTGAAGGAAAAACACAGATTGGACTTGCTGTGTTACAGAACACATTTTTATTTATAGCCTACTTAAAGCCTGCAGTCTGAGCCTGAAGTAAGTAAGTAATTTCCAGTAATGAGCTGAGAGACATGGCAGGAGTGTTGTCTTGTATTTTTTTGTTGTGGCTTTCTTTTCTTCCCCCCAGTCCCTTCCAAGGAAGGACAATCTAGAACACTTAATCCATGCAGAGGGCAAACACTTAAGTTGCTGCCCACTTCCTTAGCTGAAGTACCAGCAAAAGAGCTGGAACAGAATGGAGCAGCAGTAGCCAAAGTTCCTTTTATTGAAGCAGAAGCTGCATTTGCTGAGCGCCAGAACTAAGCAGTGAGCTTGGCCCTGACATCCCACATCAGGCTCGTGTCAGAACAGGGAATCTCAGGCTTGCAGTAGCCTGGAGGGCAGGGGAAGAAGGTGCTCCTCCAAATCAGCCAAGAACCTCTGCCAGCAGCACGTCTCAGAGGGCCCCATCCATGCTGTGTGACTGTCATGTGCTTGGTACAGGAGCTCACTGTTGTCCGTGCTTCTCCACTCTCTTCCCAGAGCCAGCGCACTCGCTGGCAATAAATCTCTGCACTTCCAAATTTCCCAGGGGGTTGCTTTTCTGGTGATGTGTGCTGTGCAGCAAGGCCAGTGCCAGGGCTGGTGGCAGCCTGGGGGTCTCCCCTGTGGGGCTGTGCCCTGGGAGTTTGTGCCTCACATCAGATTGTCCTGCTGGCTCCGGCGAGGTGGAGAAGCACCGTGTGTGATCGTGACTGCGACTGCTGTGCTAACCACAGTGTGTGTTCTCTTGTTTTTGTTTCCTGCCTTTTCACAGCAGAAGGGGCCCCGCCTCACCTACTCGACCCACCATAATCCGACCGGCTGAACCGTCCCTCTTAGATTTATAACTTGAGGCTGTAGACAGCTGGCGACGAGCGCCGTGCTGGCGGCTTCCCCATCCCACCCTCCCTTCCACAGCCACAGTCACTCCTCTCATCCATCCCACACCTCTGCCTCCCGCCACCCCTTCCCAGTGTGCTGTAAAACACTAGTGATCGAGCTCTTCGTCTTCGCTCGTGCGTCCTGTATTGCTTTGTGAGCGTAGAGTAGCCTTCATTCAGTGGCATGGATCCCTGAAGTACACAGGCTCCTTGGAGAGAGCAGCCACAGGGACACCCTGGGGTCCAAATGGTGGCTGTCCGTCCAGTAATTCCATCTGCCTGGTCTAGCCTGGATAAGTGTCCTGCCTGCACCACGTAGTTGTAGCACCCAGGACTGATCTGTAGCTATTTTCTTCTCTTGTAGTTAAGACAAAAGCGTGAACTTAGGGAAAAAAAAAATTATGCTGTCGAAACATGTGACACCGCTAGGAACAGCTTAGATGTCCTGTGTATTAGTTTGACTTCTAAGGTGCACAATTTCATGTTGGGAACAGTGCAATCAACCTTCTATCAGAGTGAGGCAGGGAGATGGAGGAGGGGGGGGATGAATGGATCTAGTCCTGCCCGAGTGAAGTCTGAGATAGCACACACACCTCAGCGTGCAGGAGCTCCCCGGGGCTGGGGCTGCCTGCTGGGCACACACTGGCTCCTGACAGCTCCTGTCCTGCAGCTGCATTTTTGGCTGACTCTCCTGACCCCAGCAGGGCGAGGGGAACAGACACGCCGCTCCCCCCTTGCACACGGACAGCCAAATGTTTCAGGGAGTTCGCTGTGTGATGTTTTGTTGAAAATATCTCTGCTCTGAATAAGCACATCTTTCAGTGTTTTTGGGGTACTGTGGTGACTTTCTTCCGTAGCCTTTTCTTGCATGTGGATGGTACGTGTTTGGGGAAACTTGTAACCGTTGTTGATCACAACTCATCTTAAGGTTTGGTTTTTACTTTTCATGCTACGTGTATTAAAAAATAAAAAAAAAATACTTGAGAATTAAAACAAATATCTCAACCCTGTACATCTCAGATGTCATGTCTCTACCAGAGCTGAATGAGCCACCTGTGTTCCAGGCTTTCCTTCAGGCCTGATTCACGTTGAAGTTCTCTTGTTTCAGTGCTATTGCTCTTAATTTCTGTTGTGGATCCTCTATTGTTCTGATGCCAGTTCCTTTCTGTATTTTAACTATTGTTTTACTACTTCTCCCCTTTTCCTTCCCTTTCCCTCTCCCTTTTTCTTTGTTTTTCTTGTCTCTAACCTCCAGCCGCCCGGGTAAGGCCAGTCCCGCCCGCCCGGAGAGCCCAAAACCACCATTTGACATGTAGTCCTGCTCCCTCTGAGACTCTTTGCCTGCTCTTAGCTGTTCTGTCCTGGAATGGTCTGACTCCAATCTCACACATGGCTTGTTTTCTTTGTAATTTGTGACACACACATATCAGCTGTGATTGTAGTGAAACTGTTTTTGGGGGGTTTTTTTGTTTGGGTTTTTTTCTTTCTTTCTTCCCAGCTGCTTAAAGGAGTTAAACAAGTATATTGTAGTAATGAGAAACATATCTTTACTGTTATAAATATCTATAAATATATATATAAGATGAAAAATCTATATATGTCCAGGTGTTTAAAGCCATTCGTGCTTCCATGTGAATTTTAGGAAATACTTAAGTAGGAAAAGAATATCTATATACATATATATATACACACACACACATCCAAAAAGTTAACCAAATCCCAATGTTGAGTTTTTGAGCTGATTGTTAAATTCTCTGCTGTGTGCAGTTGGGTTATTGTACTACCCCAGACTTGTGGGTGAACTGTCTCAGTGCTGGTAGTAGCTGTGATGCAGTTTGTGATCTACCTGTCACTCTTGTTTATTGGATGAAATAAACTCTCATTTCTGTATAATGAAGGTCTCCACGACTAGAATAAAACCATCTCTCTTTCTCTTGCTCTTTCTCTGGGTGATTTTCAAGCTGGTTCTGATTATTAACCTGATCTTTTCATCCCATAGAGCTTAACAAGCTGCACATGCAAGCAGGTGCTGTCACTAATAGGGAAGGTGGAGCAGATCTGCAGCAACAGTGGTGTCCAGGAGCTCCAGTAGAGGCAAACAGCTTGGCAGGTGCAGAAGGTAAACCCCTTTGTAGGAGAAAATTGGTGGAGAGGCTTCAGGGATGGGACATACAAAGGGTGGGAGTTTTGCACACAAACTACTCCTTAAAAAGGGCTTTTTGCCTCGGTTGTTTGTAGGACACAGTGAGTGGGCACTGAGTTGTAGTTTCTATGCCAAGGGGTGTCTGTCAGGCCCTCACCTGAAGTACAGCCCAATCCCAGTGTCACACACAGGGCCAGCTCAACTTCCTGCCTGGAAATGACATTTAGGCTGAAGTGGGATTTCTCCCCAGGCAGGAACTGGGTAACCTGTTCCCACTGTGCCAGGGGAGTGCTGTGGGTCTCAGATCATGGTTGCTGCTTCTGTCACAACCACATTGCTCTGCAATTCCTGAACCGTAGCACTGTCATCCCAACCCTTGCAGTGATTCCTTAAGCCCCTGGTAATGGGGCTCCAGCCTCATTTTGCAGAACTTGAAGCCTCTAATCTGATTGTCAGAGGTCAAGGACATCCTGATGAGAATACCAGCTGCCCTGCCCAGGCAGGATAAACCCTGTCCCCTGCTCTCCAGACTTCTCCAACAAAATGTCCTTTTTCCAGTGTAGCAGCTATTTCCTGTTGTTTGGTGCTTGTGGCCTTTAAGAAGCATTTTTCTATTTCTCCTCAAATCAGAGGTGCAGAGCCAGTGCAGGTGCTCCAATTTAAAGCAACAATTGTTGCTGCTCTTGGTTCACTCCAAGCAAAGCTGAGGTCAGGGAAATATTCCTGAAGGGAACAAGGTAAAAAAATGAACCTGAAGCTGGGGTCTGGATATGAAATGTTAGCCAAGAGAAACCTCTCAGGCTTGTCAGCAGTCTGACTGCAGAAAACATCCATGAAAGCTCATCACTGTCAAGGCAGGTGCCTTCAATAAAGAATTCATTCTTCACTTTTTTCTGGCCTAATTTCAAGGTGATCTGTGCAGAAGAAATACATCTAGTCAGTGCCCCTCTGAATAAGTTTATTCAGAAAGCAAATTTGTAACAGGATTAAGTCACCTCTGCAACAGACCACAGACCTTTTTCACCAGTCTTGTCTCCTTCACAGTACTGGAGTAAACACCCAATAAATATTTATTCCATTTACAATAATGCTCTGTATTAAATCACAGCCCTTCCCCTATTAGTTATGATACAGATTTATGAATAGCCCGAGCAGGCATAAACACTGCAACAGGCTTAGTCTCTCTCTTCAAGGAATATACAGCATTTTACACAGATACAGTATGTACAACCCCCTGCAGGGAGCTGGGGAGCCCAGCCACTTGTGCTGATAACACAGACACCACCAGTGCCATTCAGGTGAAAGGAGTTCAAAAAACAGCTTCCATCTTCCCCTGTGGGCTCACAGGAAAGCACTAAGTGTGCTGTGTGACCTTTTTTCAGTCGTATATGGAAATACTGAGATGAACCATTTGTAAAAACAACCCCCACTTAATCTGCCTCTGGCAGTAGAAGAAAAGCTCTCTGTCATGCTGGTGTAAAGCTTCACCAGCTTGGACGTGAGGAAATGAATGGTCTCTCCTGTTGAACAAAAACAAAATTTGATGCTGTGCTTGCATCTCCCATCTCCACAGGTAACAGGGAGGTGATGGTGCTGCTCCAGACACCAGCCCAGGCAGTGTTTGATCACACAGCTGGGAGGATCAGGCCTCTTAAACCTCACCTGTGGCTTCCCATAAAACTCCATTGCTGAAACCAGCCCTCCTGAGAACAGGCAGTTCTTGCCTGAAGGCAGATTCAGTTGTAGGATATCCCCATGCAGTTCACTTCCCCCCTTTCCACACACAGGTTTGTTTTGCTGCTGCTTCAGGGAGCTCTCTCCTCCCTCTGTTTTGTTTTCTCCTCAGAATCAGGGCTGTGGCTTCAAAGCAGTGCCAGGTGCTACATCACTTGCTGATGTGTCCCAAGAACTTACACTCGGGCCACAGGATCTTGGTTTTCACCCATCTACTGCACTTCTTATCAAAATGGGAAAAGAGAAAAGTTCAGGGATGGAGCACTAGAACCCCTAAGAGTCCAGAAATTCAAAACGAAGCATGTTTATTAAGTGGTTTCCTTTTACTTATTTCTCCCATTTCTTAAAATAAATAAAACCTTCAGACACATACAAGTGAAACACATCATCCTTCAAAGTGCAGTTACATTTCCACCCCACTCCCAAGAATCACATAAAGCTTTGTCAAGTAACCAAAAGACCCCCGAGGCCCCCTCGATCCCTTCCCCAGCCCTGGGAACACCCAGGGCTGGAGGTGCTGCCCTGGAGCTGCTCCCTGGGGGCTCAGGACAGACTGACGAGCCTGTTTTGAGATACAGGTGCAAGAGAGAGGCTGCAGCAGGAAGGGGGGAGTTTAAGATACATAGTATGAAACAAACCCAACCTGTTTTAAGAGTCCAAAGAGTCCATAACCAGAACAAGTTAGTTACTTTGGGAGCCCTGGAAGGAACGAGGCTGATGACAGTCGTTAGTCAGAGGCTAACCATCGTTAGTCAGAACCGAGGCTCAGTCACAGCTGTGAAGGTGCTGTGGCAGCAGAGTCTGGGACAAGGGAGTGAGTCATTGTGCCCAAAGTCATGGGCTCCCTTTTCCCTCAGCCTGGACCTGGCCCAAGTGACATGCCAGCACCAGCTGCCTCCCAGGGTGAGTTAAGAGTCTGCCTGTACTCCAAGCACACCAAGTAACAGAGAAAAGAGAAAGAGAAGATGAGGTCTGATGCTTGAGTTCCATCTGATGCAATCTCTCTTTACTGATGTCTTTAAGAATCTGTTCTGAGCGAGGGCACTGAGCAGAGGTATGGGCACATACAAGTCTAAGTCCTTTCAGGCCCATGGAAAATTGCTGTCAGTAACATTTAGCACCACTTAAACTACCATGATTTTGACCTCATCGTTCTCATCAGCGCGGTAGAAGAAGGGAATGCAGGGGTTTTCTGGCAGGGAGCCCAGCCTCTCCTGAGGGTTCTGGATTTCTCTGAGAAGCTGCATTATTTGCTTTGCTGTGGGGTCGTCTTGGTTTGGCTGAGCAGCTTTACTGTCAATAGGGGGGAAACCAGATTGATGAAGAACAGCAGCCTCTTGTTCTGCTTCCTCTGACAGACTGACCTCTCGTAGCCCTGTAAGGAACACAGACAAGGCAGGCAGGTAACTCCTCCCACCCGGGCTCAGCACTGGCCCCAAGGGCTGTTTCTGCCCAGAGCTGCCCCTCACCTTCCCCGTCGGTGGCGTTGAGCTCGATGCGCCTCTCTGCTGGCAGTGCCCCCTCAGCCTGGCCTGCCAGCAGCTCTGGGTTCTGAGCAGCTGCCACGTACTTGCTGTACCATTCATTTCTTTCCCTGACCAGGCGCATCACTAAATCCTGCAGTTCCAGTAGTTTCATCTGCACCAAAGTAAAGGAAAGCACGTGAAATGTCCACACAAACACAGCACCACAGTCTGCAGTCCTACCCCTGTCACAAATGAACAGCATGTGGAGAGGTCTGGACTGTGCAAGTACTCCCCAGGCCCACCCTGCTTGGAGCAGTACCACAGGAAAGACTCCTTGCCTTCATCTCCTCCTTATCCTGAGCCAACCTGCTGATGTACTCCTCCTTCTCCTGGTGCCGCTGCTTGAGGATAGCCCTTTGACTCTGGTACAGTGCAATGTACTCCCCTGGAACACAAGAGAAGAGTCAGGAGTGCAGCAAGACTGGGGTACAAGCCTCATGGTGAGCACAGAGCTATGTGCCATGAGGATCCAGGAAATCCAGCCCTATTTTGGAGACCTAGCCCAGTGAGGGGCTCCAGCTCCCCACATAAATAAGGCACTGAGCAAGCTGTGGCCTGTGCTGGTGCTGCCTGAACATACCAATGGTGTCTGTTTCCCCAGACAGCTGGATGCAGCAGTGCTCCAGCTCCTCCACACGTTCCTTCAGGTCAGCCTTCTCACGCATCAGGTCTGTAAATCGCAGCTGGACACACAAACTGGGGTCAGTCATGTACAGACAACACCTGTGCTAAACACAGCACTCCCTGACACTGGTCTGAGCCTGGGGAACAAACCCTGCTCTTTTACAGCTTGTCTCTGATCTCACGCTAAAAAGGAGCAGAGAGGAGTGAGCTAGAGAAGGTGTGAAAAGGCATCTCTGCATGAAAAAAGTGCCTTTTAACCTTCTCCTTGCTGGGGCAGCACAGCTCTGGGCACACTTAGCTCCAGGGCTGCAGACCACCTGCTTCACCCCAGCAGGGTGAAGGGAGTCTGTGTTCAGCTATGTCTTTAGGAAAGCTCCACAGGTCAGTGTTAGAGCCTTATCCTCACAGCCTCTAGGGGTGGGAGTGGAGTTACTGCTGCAAGCTTTCCTGTGCTGAGACAGGCTGTGATGAGCTTTTAGGGAGGAGCTTCTTATCATGGAGCATCTGCTACTTCCCTATAATTTGTGTGTGCTGTGTTTGTGTGACACTGGATCCAAGTCTGGCTGAGCATAGCAGAGCTGAAATACCTTGAGAGCCTTTGCTTACCTGCAGCTTGTCCATGGCACTTTTCAAAGCCTCATGAACCTCCACTGGAACAGTGTCCATAATGGAACCTGGAAGGGAAGTGTGCAATTTACAGTTCCCCCTGGGGCAGGATGGACTCACAGACACAGCAGGTCTGTCTCAGAGCAGCCATGACCAGCTGGCCCAGGCCACCTCACTGTCACACTGTCCCCAGACTTTGCCAAAGTTTTACCTCCTTCCAGTGTGATGTGATGCTGCTGCTCCTGCCTGAGAGCTGTGATTTGCTGCAGGAGGGTTCTGCACTGCTGCTTCTGAGCAGCCAGCTGCTGCCTCAGGCCTTCTCGCTCCTGCTCCACTTGGGACATGGCAGAGGTCACGAAAGCGACCTAAGAAGAATTCCAGAGTGTGCACGTTAGTGCTTCCCCTGTGTTCAGCAGGATCAATGGTGCATCTCAGGACAGAGTAACAGTTTACCTCATTTTATTTACGGGTATGAAACCAAAGTCCTACGTGACTGCCCTGGAACTAAACCAGGCAGCAGCTACTGTATCTTCTCTCATTCCCAAGCAGCACAAACACGAAGGTTAAATATTGGCTCCCATGATACCTGTTTGACTGCAGTATTGTGACTGTACTTGCAGAGAAATCTAATAGATACTTGACACCATTTCCAAATTGCTTTCAAATTGAAGAGAATATCATCATCAAAGCCCCACTAAGAAGCTGCTCTGCCAGCTGAGTTGCCTTCATAGGGAAATCCACTGCCAGACTTCCAGCCTGTTTTGCAAGGATGCTGCAAAAATCTTGGCTTCTTGCTGCTGTGCACAAGGAACTGCTGCACTTCCCTCATGACTGCACTCAGCTGGTAGGATCACAGCTCACAAACCTCCTTTTCTAGACATTTCTTTACAACTAAAACCAAAGGCTTTTGACTCACCATTTCTTCATGGCTTTCAAACTTCTCTGGGATCACAAATGAAGATTTTTGGATTTCTTCCATCATTGCTTCGTCATCTTCTGCAAAAGGAGGAAGGTGAACAAGGAGGCAATGCCCCAGAGAGCCCAGCTCTTCCTCCTCCCTGAGGGAGCCACTCACCCTCCAGTTGGTGCAAAATCCTGCCATCCATTTCTGCTGCCAACTGACTGATCTGGGCCTGCAGCTCTTTGTTTTCCTTGGCTACAGCTTCCAGACTTTCCTGCAAGAGAAAAGCAGAGGATCACTGAAACTTGCACAAGCCAGACTGCAGTCACTCCATCCTCAGACAGCAGCACCACACATACACAAAAATTGCTGCTGCAGACGTCTCAGTCGCCTGTATGGCACACGGTGTAATCACAGAGTCACAGAACAGCCCAGTGTGGAAGGGACTGTGAAAGCTCATCAGGCCCAACCTTTCATTCAGAATAGTTAAGCACTTTTCCTCCTCCTAGCTTTCCACTTGCCCCTTTTTACTGTTACCTTGGTCTGCTGCAGCTCTTTCAGGTGCATTTCCACCGTGACCTTCCCCTGCACCTCCTCGTGTTGTAGGCGGTCCATGAGCTGTGTCTGGAGCAGGTACTGCTTGTGCAGCTCCTCCTTCTCAGCTGCAAGCTGCTGGAAGGCTAGGGTGTACTGCTGCAGGTGGCTGTAGCACTGGTCCCTCTGCTCCTGCAGGCCCCGGGCCTCCTGTGTTTTCAGCTCCAGCTGAGAGAACAAGATCAAACCCCCTCATCAAACCCTTTCTGCCAGAAACATGATCCAAACTGTCAATATTGCCCCAAAGCCACCAACCAGGCAGGCAGCCACCATCTGCCCCCACATGCTGCTTGTCCACATCAGGCAGCAGACGACAGGGGAAGGCTCCCAGCTTGATCATCACAATACCCATTTCCACCCTTCCATCAACGTTTGGGAAGTTGCCAGTGGTTTGCACTGGCTCTGCCATCCCACTGCTGGTGCTCACCGTCTCTTTGAGCTCCCCCAGGTTCTCCTGCAGCTGCCCAAGCTTCTTGGCCAGCTCTTTCTTTACATGTTGCTCTGATTGCAGGGCACTTGTAACCTCCATGTTTTCATTAGTCTGCAAGACAAACAGCACTGTGTAAGGAAGCTGCCCCAGCCACCAGAGAACATGGGCTCTCAATAAACCACGTTCATTCCTGGTACAATGGGGTGCCATCCCTGGTGCTACTCTGGGCTATAATTAAGGACAGTAAATAACTTAGAGGGGGGTTCAGAAGAGGAGAGAAGAACAAGGAAAGAGCCAGGGGACTTGGTGTTGGGACAGTGCCAAGAAGAGACCTGGCACATCATGCAGCCTGTCAGCTCCAAAGCAGATGGGTGGTAGGAATATCCCAAACAGAGCTACAGACATTCAAAAACAAGGAGTTCAGAAGGGCTAAAGAAAAAAACAACATCAACAGCTAGACCATGTGTCAGTCTGCCAGAGCCCCGAAGGGGAAGGTGTTACATTGAAAAAAGCAAAACAAGAGTAAGAATTCAGGTCCAGGATGGGGAAGAATGACAGCAACAGGAGAGAAGACTGCTGAGAACTTCCTTGTGGGCAGAGAGAGGGAACAGGAAATGGGTATCCAGTTAAAAGGGCAGGAGGAATATTCAGGGACAGAAACAGCCTGACTGCCAGGGGAGGAGAGGGAAAAAGAAACTGCTCTGAAGAAATCCATTGGTTCACCTGCCAGAGCACCTGAGGGTGTAAGGAATTACAGGGAACCTCCTGGCACAGCACTGTAGCTCAGAATCCACAGCATCAGTGGGCAAGAGAGGGATAATGCTTCTGCCAGTTTTTTACACCTGCACTACAAAAGGATTGCACCAGTGAGGGAAGCAGTGGCAAAAGATGCACCGAAGAGACGTACCAGCTTGACAAACCCATTCTGCAGCTCAGCCAGCTGCTCCTTCAGATCCCGGTTCTGGCTCAGTGCCCTGCTGATGGTGGCCTTGTCACTCTGCATGTCCTCCAGGATCTGCTGCCTGTCCACAGACTCCTCATTGTAGCGCTGCACAGCCTTCTCCAGCTCCAGCAGCCGCTCCTCCTGCTCCCGGTTCAGGTGGCTCAGCTGCTCGTTGTCCCGGACCTGGGCCTGGTACTGCCCCTGCAGCTCCTCCTTCTCCTGCTGCAGCCTCTGGATCTCCTCCTGCAGGCTCAGCTCAGCTGCCGTGGGCCCTGGTGGGGAGGAAGGCTCCACATCCATGGGCTTCACTGCTGAGGAGATGGAATCACAAGTGGCTTGGTCACAAGGTAAATCCTGGGTGAGACACATCCCTGTTGGGGACACAGGGCACATCCCACCCTACAGGGCTCTGACTCAGAAGGGATCACCAGCTGCAGTGTTCAGTCCTCAGTGCACAGCACTGAGAGGAACAAAGGAGCAAACCTACCCCAAAACCAAGCACAGCATCCTGCTGTCTGCTCTGAATCCCTCACAGCCCTAGCAAGAGCATCCTGCCTTCCCAAAGCCCTGGGCCAGAGAGGCCAATACTACAGACATAATCAGGCTGCTGGGCCATCCATGTAGGAATTCATTTGCTGTTAGCCAGCAAAAGGGTTCTTGGGGCCACTTGGCCTCCTGCTGCCTTCACAGCTTCACACCTACTTGCACCTGGTGTGTGGAAGCACCTGCCCAGCAGGGCAGAGTTACCCAGCTGGCACTCTGCAGGGGGAAGCCCCACTTTGGAGGCCCTACCTGATGTGTTCATCAGCTCTGTAATGTTGGCTTCCAGCTCCCGAATTTGGGCCATATGTTTCTCCTTCTCCTCTGCCATCGTGTGGACCTGCAAGGGCACACAAGTCAAAGTCACAACAACGTTCAGGGTGCATTTCCTGCAGGCTGTGTTTGTCCAGAGCAGTGTGACCCTGCCCTGGGGTTACCTGCTCAGAGAGCTGCTGCACCCGCTGCTGCCAAATGCTCCCCTCCTCCTTCAGTTTCTCCACATACTGATCCCTTTCTGCCTGGAGCTGCTGAAGTGACTCTGAGAGCTGTTCAAAACAAAATCAAACACAAAATCCCATTAGCTAAATAAATTTGGCAGTGCCTGCTTAATGAATAAAGCCTTAAGAAAGCAGTGTTAGTGCAAAGCTCAGCCTACATTTTTCTGCCACACAAGTTTCTTTACAGACATCAAGATCTGGATTATATTTCATACAACCTCTTACCTGGGCAACCTGGACTTCCAGGCTCGCCTTCTCCTCCAGAGCCATCTGCAGCTGCTGGTTTGCATCCAGACTCCCTGTCTGGCTTGAGAACTGTCAATAAAAATCAGAAAGTTAAGGCAAAATGTTAATACCCAATTCCTGCAGAGCCTTTCCCCTGACAGTAACCTGCCACATGATCCATGTTGTAACCTTCTGCAGTTCTTTAAAGTGCCCCAACAAACAGTGAAGTTCAACATGAAAAAAAAATAGAGGATTAAAATAATTTTAAAAAAGTTTAGATTTTAGTCCTGCAAAACAGGCTGAACTGGGCAGCCTTAGTTTTTTTTAAAATTAAGAAAATAGGACTTAATCAAACTTTGGCCCAGAAACTGTGCATTTACAGAGTCTGCATTACAGAGCCAGATCAGATGGTATAAAAATCTGTGACCTTAAAATTTGTCAGACATGTCAGGAATTTAAAGCCAATGTCTGGAACGGGACAGTGGACTAAGCTACAAGGCTGGTTCACTTGAGGCACAGTACTTTTCCCAGAAGAGCAGCAGTTGGCTTTATTTCAAGGCCAACTTAAGCCACTGTCTAGGAATAAAAAACCCAGCATTTTCTTCCCTCCCAGGCCCAGGGTAACACCAGGCTTGCTCTCTGACCTGCTAGCAGTTTGCTCCATGCACTCCCTTTCTAACTGGCTGCTTCTCTTAACTTTCCCCAGCTGACTTCCAAGCTGCCACTGTCCAATCCAGCTGCTTCTGCTTGGGTGGGTACAAACACCACCCCTACTCAGCTGATTACTCAGTCAGCACAGCTGGGTAACCAAAATGCTGAACAGATACAAGCAGAAAAGTCCCTGTATTTCCACACTTGGTACGTTCAGTTATCCCCTCACATTGTACAACAGTCTTGTAGCAGTTGAATCTCTCAATGTTTTTCAATCTACTGCTCCAACTCCTTGGAATGCAAACTTTCTGTTCCTCCAAGGCCTCACTGAAAGGATGTCTTGATGAGATTTTGTGCCTTGCTTTAAAGCCAAGTGTTAAGTCCTGTCCCCTCTCTCAGAAGGAAGGCTGACAGTGATCTGTGTGATCTGCCCTCACCTGTTGAATCATCAGTTCAGCCATTTCCAGTTTCTTCTGCAAATCTTCCACATCCAACTTCATAGCTGAGTTCTTGGACACCAGGGAATGAACTTTCTCTGACAGCTCTGAATTCTGCTGTTTTATTTCCTCGCTACTTTTGCTGAAACAAACAAAAAGCTGAAGTGGCACCACTACATGTAGTCTGGGTTTGCTGATGTCCAGGTCATAAATCTACAATCCAGTGCTTCTTGGCAGCTGGAATCACATCTAGTGGCTGCCTTTTTCTGTAAGTGAATATCCAACCTCCCACACACACCTGTGGTCTGCGCCCCCTGCTGTGTTTTGGGGCTCTGCTGAGAAGAGTGTTACTGCAGTAATGAGCAGAAGGGACTTACCTTCGTTTGTACAGTTCCATTTTCAGGTTGTCTCGCTCCTTCACTAACTCTTTATTATGCTGCAGAAAAAGGAAACTATTGATGCATCTACAGATTTTAACCAAACAATAAGAAATTAAAAAATAACTTCACCTTTAACAGATCAGCTAAAGCAGAAAAGATCCTAACTTTAGGAAGAACCTCAGGACAGGTTTGCTTAGAACCACCTGAATTTGCCAGGAGTAAGTGTGTGTCTTTTCAAATGTGATGCTACTAATGGAACAAGGTTATTCCTGCAAACTTCTGGATTAATGTTAATACCAAAGCGTATTGATGAAGATTTCTGTGACAAGGTCTCTCTGTTGTGTGGAGCTGCCAATGAAGTGAGGTGCCAGATCTGAAGACAGCAACTGGACCATATGATTAGTGGTCACAGAAGCCTGAATGAAGTTTACCTTGATCATGGAGAATACAGGGCTTTCCAAGTTTAATTAACAAGGTTAATTTCTACCTCTTCTCTAAGTAGATACTGCAGATTTTGCAATAGTGTAGCACTAAGCAAACTGCCAGAGGCAGAGCTGCTGGTTAAGCCTGAGCAGAGGTGGCTCTTACCTTCTCTGCCTGTTTCTGCTGCATGGAGATGGAGGACAAGGTGCGTTCCAGCTCTGACACCCGCTGGCGAGAGGAGTGTAAGCGGGCAGCGAGGCTTTCAGCTTCCCCTGCAAGGGACAGCACAGTCAGGGCCACACCACAAAGAGCTGTTGGAAACTGGCTCAACAGCACTTTCTACTTTGTCAACAAGCTCTTCAGGCAGCACAGAGCTTTGTGGATCAGCAGAGCTGGTTCCACTCCTGGCTCTACAGGTGATTTATCAGCAGCTCTGAGAATAAAGCTCTCTGTAACGACCTGCCTCACTTTTAGAGGGAGATGATGAAACCTCCTCTGCAGAACAATAGACAATATTTGTTTGGGGGATTTTTTTTCCTATTAGAATAAATTGCTCAAATGTAGTTCAGAATAAAAGGCTCAGGGAAAACCTACACTAACATGACAGCTGTGTGGGAGGGAGGGCGGCGAACAGGAACAAAGTTTTAGAAGAATCAGAAAGGAACAGTCTGGGGTAATCACCAGGCCCAACAGGGCTGACAACACTTTAGTGATGCACAAAAGAACTTCAACTGCCATGGGACCAACATGCTCCCATTTGGATGGTGACAGCAGCAGTGTCAGTGCCAAGTGCTGCTTGCTGAGGAGTCAGGGAGTGCTGTGAGCTGGCTGCCAGCAGCTGTCAAGCCTGTGACTTGAAACCCCCAGTTTAACCCCCAGCTGGAGCTGCAGTGCTCAGTCACTCACCTGACTTCTGCCGTGCAGCCTGCTGAGTGTGGCCAAGGGCTGTCTGCAACTCAGACTTCTCAGAAACGAGAATTCCAATGGTCTGGATGTGAACCTTTGGGAAAGGAAGATCAGCTCAGTGCAAAACTGTCACTGCAACACCACTGTTGCCACAAAAGGATAATTGAGTAAAGAGCTCTTGCAGTTAAGTACAGTCTGGCTAACTGACACTCTCAGTTTTCCTGAAGGAATGGACTCGTGGCTTCCATGTTAAAGACTGAGTGGTCACTAATGCAGAAAACAGCAGAAGGCAGCTGATATTACTGTGATGGAGGCCCTGCCTTACCTGCAGCTGTTCCCTCAGGGCTGCTTGCTCTTTAGAAAATTTCTGTTCAAACTCCTTCTTTTCCTGTAGAAACAAATGATCTTTATTCAGCACAGATAGGTAAATAGTTAGCCCCTGTTGTTTTAGGTCAAACTGAAAAAGCAGGGATTCATTGGTAGTATCTCTAGCACCTAGATACCAGTATTTTTAAAGACACACTTAATCTTCCATTATTTGAACAACTACTTCATTTCTCCATCCCAGAACAGCAATGACAGCACAGGACAATCACTTCAGCACAAACATGGCAGTGCTGGAATGGAAGCTCCTGGAAAGGATCTAAACTGTAACCCCCTGCTCCCACTGTGCTCCTGCAACTTGAGCATTGAAATACTAGCTTTGGTCAAAATAATGCTGCCTGCCAGGCCAAATCATGAACTCAAAATATTCAACCCCATGCTACAAATGAAACCGAATCTAACATAAGACAAGATCACACACACTTGTGCCCCAGTCCATGACACTTTCTACTCCTCGGAGAAACAGATACTACTTCTGTATCTATCTATCCAAAAATAGGACACACTTTACCTTCTCCAGCTGATTCACTGCTTCTTGGTTCTGCTGTTTCTATGGAAGAAAATCGATGCACCAATATTAAGAGAAAATATTCTCATGCTGCTGAAACATTTTCATTTTGATGAAGTAGGTTATATGCCAAATTAATGCAAAGAGAATTTCCATTTCTGTAGAAGACTAGCAAGTTGATCTCAGCTATTAAAAGTAAGAGATTTGGGGCTCCCTTCACTAATACTCTTGATATGTTTTCCATTGTTCAGTATATTATGACAGTTCTTCTCCAATACCTCTGCTGAAGCCCCTGCATGTTCCTATCTGAGCATCCAGCAACTTCAGCTGAACTTGCAATATCCCATCTATATGCAATTAATCACAGTCATCCTTATGAATTAGGATAATCACGTTTTTTTTTTCCTTTCAGTGATTGCCTAGACCTTTATCCCAGTTAATAATGGCCTCGTAAGTCGTGCAGAACTGCACATATTTGGCCAGCTCCCACCAAGGTGATATGAGAGTGAGCTGGAGACACGTGCAAGGAAAGGGATAATTCTGTCCCAGCCAACTTCAATCTCATGGGTGCAGTACTGGAGATCTGAGTGCACATGGTGCATCTGCAGGTATGGAGTGACGGAGACAAAAGTGGCATCTGCCTGCCCAGGCTGCCACCACACCTGCAGCTGTTTGCCCTTTGCTGCTCTTGTCTCCCTGGCAGTTTTCTCACAGCTGCCTCCTAAGTAACTACTTATGAGTAATTAATACTTTTTCCCCCTTCCCAAATAATGAATATGGGCCAAGCTGTTTCTTTCTACCACTAATACCTTCAAGTGCATTTTGAAACATGACTAGAGATGGAAGGGGGATGAGGTTTTGATTTAGCAATGCCAGCACACAACATAACCAGGAAAAGCAAAGGCAAGAGCACAAATGCAGCAAAGGCCCTACAGAGCTCCAGGCAAATAGAAAAGCTGGCAGACAAGGAGAATCCTGGTTGGGCAGTGCACTATACCTCTGCAGCCCAGCTAAAACACAAAAAGAAACAAAATGGAACAAAAATAACCCAAAACCAAAAATAAAACAAACAAAAGGGGTCATGGGGTGCACTGGGAAATTACAAACTTTGGGAAAAGTGTGGGTTTAGGGAGGAACAAAATGGGGAAAAGTATTTCTCACAAGAAAGGCTCTTTTCAGCCTGAAACAGGTTCACTTAGCTGCATTTCTTGCAGTGTTAAAGCTGAAGGCTGAAAAGCAGCAGCAGCAGGAATCCATGCAGGCCACAGGACAAAGCAGTTCATTCACTGTGCCAAGAGAAGCTGAGGATATGATCAGAAAACAGCCCCAGGCTCTCTTGGACCTATTGCTCCCACTCTGCTGATATATTTAGAACAGCATCACCACCTGCAGAAACAGGTTTTCACACTGCTGCCAGCACCGAAATTGTGTATTTCATGGATTCAGACCAGGACCAGAAACAGCTGATTTATCAGGATGTTTGTCATCCTGGGACAGCATGAGGAGATCAGCAGAGCCCACTTAAATGGAAACAGCAAAACTCTGTCTCTGCTTCCTCAGATGAGCCACCACACTCACAAGTGGCCTGAGGCTTTGATCCTCCTCCCAGGTTTTCCATAGAGCCCATTTTGTTCCTGACAAAGTGCTGTGTGAGCAGCCTTCCTTGTGGCACTGGGGGGGAACCCGTAACCTTGCAGACACCCAGAGAGCGTGGAGGAGCAGCAAAGACAATGTCAAACTGGTTGGTTGGATTGTTTCTTACCAATTCCTCTATCTTTGTAACGAGCTGTTTGTTAGTTAGATTGCTGGAATCCAGGGCTACTGCCAGCTCCTGGTAACGTGTCTGACGGGCACATGCATACAGGAGAAAAAGGAAGGAGCAGAAGAGGAGGAGGGGAGGAAAAAAGCAATAATTAAAAAGGACAGAAAAATAAATCATTATCACAGTTTGATATAATCAGATTCTCCAAACAAAACAAAATCTGTGGTTTCAACAAAAGCAGCTGAGATGTCAACCTATTTTATCCGTTTCTGCTGAGGCTTCATTGTGACATAAAAATGAATCAGAAATCAGAACTGCAGTTGCATGGAAGTCAGATTATCCCCAGTCCCCACACTGGGAACACCTCCAGTACCTGCCTCTGACTGTTGTGATCACAACTACCCAGTTATAGTACCAGGTGACATGAGACAGTGATGGATATGACCTGTGCATTCTCTTAGGCCTCACTAACACTGCTGGAAGCACGGAGTGCCAGTAGGTGATCCACAGCAGCAAATAAGAACAAAAAAAAACAGAACCATGACAGATTGAGAACAACTTACTTCCATTTCCTTAATATTTGTGGAAGAAACAGCACTTTCTCCATTCACATATGATGTAGACTAGAAGTAAATCAGTGAAGTCAGTCAGTTTTAGTCCCCAAGGCAACAAAGCACTATTAAATAAGAACCTACTATAACAATAACACTCCTCATAGCACCTGTCACTTCAACCAACCACACACAGGCACAGAAAACACATTTCTGGCTCAGGACAGACACAGGCTGCCCCTGTGACAAGCTGATTGGAATTATGCAGATTGACTTCAGAGTCTTTTCCACTAAATCAAGAGTACATCTTTCCATGAATATGTGCAATTCATTCATCCCACTCTGCTTTCCTTCCTACTGCTGAAATCTTACATTCCTAAAATGGGATTTTTCGCTTTTCAATGCTTAAATATCGTATTGTTTAGTAGGATGGCTGCAGACATCTCTGAGATTGGAGTGTTGCCTTGAGCTGGCTGCTTAAAGCTCCACATCAAATACCAAGAGAATTAATGTTTCAAAGGGATGAAAAGGAGGTCATACCTGGGAAACCAGGCCATTGAGTTGTTCAGACAACTGGCGGAGACTTTCTGTTGATGAGAAAGACCTGGGAACAAACACCTCCAAATGAAAACCTCTCCCAGGGAACTGCCCAAATCAGCACAGCACTGGGCAGGAATAAAACCTTCATTAGTTGGGATCCAGTTGCAAAGCCAACACAGACACTCACCTGTTCTCATCCAAAGCATTTTTATGATCCTCAGCTTTATGAATCTGTGGATTGAAACACAAAAACTTACAAGCCTGTAAAAGAAGATGGGAGTCACATTTATGAATGTGTCACTAACGCTTGATTACACCTGGGCTCAGGTTCCACAGCTCCTGTAATTACTGCTTCCCAAAGGAAGATGAACATAAAACCACCAACCCAGTCCTGGCTTACACATCGTTTCTGAGTACTGTGAGTCTGGGCTTCTTGGAACAGAGAAACTCGAGTGTCACAGGCTTTATGTTAGCTGTTACTACTTATCAGTATAATCAACACTTTGCTGGAAGAACCTTCAACTGAATCTTTAATTAGTGACAGGAAACACAGATTGATCTGACTGGAGACCTTTTGTCTTATTAAGGGTACTTTCTGCTAATGCAGTAGGAGAGAAGGGGAAGGAAAACAGCCCTGGAAGCTGCAGGGACACACGCTCTGCTCTTACAGATTGTGACTGGATGGAGAGTGGAGAACAGAGTACTTTTAACAGGAGAAAACCTGAACTACTCATGTCATATTTATGAAACTCATCTCTCTCCACACAAATGTGGCATCAGTAAGCCATGTTCTGTGGCTCAATGGCAATATTGATAATAATTCACAAACCTGTGTCAGCTGCATGCTCTCAGGAGCAGGCAGAACAGAACCACAACTAGGGAGGCTGTTGCTGTTAGAGAGCACAGGGACATCAGGAGCAAGCGGCTCAGCACTATGAGTGGCAACATCACTGTCAAAGTATGCCTGTCACAAAACACAGCACAGGATTACAGCCTTCATGCAAAATGGACAAAAACACACACACAAACATGTCACGTTGTGACCTGCCTGTGAAAACCAGACAGATGTGAACAATCAATCGTTTAGAAACATGTGGAAGGGAACCTATGTTCTCCCCAGGGCAAGCAGGTGACTGCAACCACAGACAAACAGTGTCCCAGAGCTGTGCCCCTCATGTCCCACAGTCCAACCCCCTTCCTTAACACAGGGCAGTAATGTCACCCAATTGTAAGTTAACACATGAGATTCACTGCAAAAGATTCACCAAAAAGCAAGTGAAGGCAAAGCCAGATGTCACTGTGCTTTGAAAAATACCACCTTCCAGCTGTGCCTGGGGAAAACACAGATCACCGTATGCAAATGAAGATGGAAAAGAAAAGGTTAGTGACTACTTGAGAACTGAGTCAAACTCAAATGTTCCATCTAAAACTCAAGTGAAATCTGTGGCATGCCATGAACCCCCAGTTTAGAAACAGGACATTTATGAACAGGCCAAAGGAAGGTGGCTGGGAGCAGGTGCCCGTGGCCCTGCTGCAGCTTATGGATCCCATGACTACAAGAATCTAAATAGGAAAGAGAAGGGCCAAAACACTATTTCTGGACAGCAATGTAAGTCCCCATCCAGCCCGTGTGGGAGGATGAGTGGCATCTGATGTCCCCTCTACCAAGTCACAGTAAACTGGACCATTTAGAGCAGTGCTCTCGTGTTTTATAGTCATTTGTTTGATTTCATCATCCAGCTCCAGTCAGTCACTACTTAAAAACAGCACAAAACAGATGAGATAATCTTTCAACATTCAACCACGCCAATGCACTGCAGCTCTCTGCCAATTCCACCTGGAAAAGTTCCCTCTTACTTTAGTCACTTCCTTCTTGGTACTCACAGGCAACAAGAAATCTCCCTCTCTTAGCATTCCCTGTTTACCTGCTCAGCACTTCACTCCTGAATCCAGCAGCAAGGTTAATACAGCAACAGTGAAGACAAATCTAATGAAAGCATTAAACTGGGAGACTGCAGAGGGAAACAGAATTTTCTGAATTTCCTTTTAGGGGGACAGACACTTGTGCCCCCAAGGAGCAATATACATTAGGTGCTTATAGGAAGGTCAGGAACTCCCTCAGTTCTTGCAGCTAAAGGTTACTTCACCTTTATCACACACTCATCAATACAAACATCAGAGGGATAGGAGGAATTCCTTCTCCAGCACATCTCAAAAATGTTTCCTTAATTTCTGCTGATCAGAACATTCTTTCAGCTTAATGCTTCAAGATGCAAAAACCAGTAACGTGCCTTAACCACAAGAACTCCTTCCTTCTGCCTTCACAATGAGCAGTTTTGTAATAAACTTCCAAAGAAACCCCAAACTTTTTGAAGAACTGAATTTGTTGGAAACAGAAAGCATTAGGAGCAAAACATTTATATGGAAATTATGCATTGTGAGCTTCCAATAATATAGAATAAAAAGTAATTCTGCTCAGCTTAGCATATAGTAGGGTCCGTTTTCTTTCACACAAAGGCCCCTATTTTGCTGATTTTTCTGTGTTTCAGAGCCAAGAAGGCTGAAGTGGGTGAGAAGGGAGGGCTCTGCCTCACATCAGACACCAATGGCAGCAGCAGCTCAGCTGCCAGCGATCAGCTTTTCTGCCCTATTAGCATCCAGTTTCTGCACAGCATTTTCCTGACTCAGGATTTTTACAAGACAGCAACCGGCAAGAGAAATCTTTCTTTCATTACACACTGCAATTAAAGATTAGTTTTCAAATTATTCCTAAAACCCCAGGTACAACAATCCACAAAATCCCTAACAGCCAATCAGATGAAAACTTATCTCTAAGGAAAAGAGAAGAAAATAATGGGAAAACATTCCATTTGCAGAACAGGATTAAAGCTGCAGACACAGGTAGGCCTTCACTGCAAGGCCAAACATCACCTCAACAACGGCCCTGGACCACCCATCTTCATCTCACTCTCCAGTGTGAAACAAGTCTCTTTCTCTGAGATTTAACTTACACTGAGCTTAGCAGTGTTAACTAAAAAGAGTTGAAGGACAAGAGAGACACTTTAGTCACAACACAGGTTTTGTGAGGCTGGACAGGCACACCCAGCATCCCAAAGCTGGCACTGTGTCCTCACATCACTCAAGTTCTGATACAGAACCTACACAGTCCAGCTGGAGGAATTCCATGTGTTGGACAGAACCGCTGCTGTATTAACATACCCAAATAAAGCAGAAAAAGGACACACAGGCAACTCAGAGCAAACTCCATTCCATCTTGCAGGTTTCACTGTATCTATCAGCTACCCCATGTGATTACTATAGTTGTATTTATTGCTGGAGGCACATGGATATGCAGTAAATGTGAGTTACTTCATGACAACTACACTGAAATAATGGTAAGAAAATAAGCTTCCAAAATGATGTAAGTGAAAACCAAAAGCAGAGCTTTCGTACAACAAAACTGAAAGAACATTCTGGGCTACAAAATATGACTTCCCTGAGTTGCTATCACAATTTCAGCCTCATTTAAATAAACTGGCTGTCTGAAAACAAACATTCTAAAAAGTCTGTTTGCTCTTGAACACGTCTCTATCACCTCTTGGCACACTTCCTGCCCTTTCCTCTTCAGGATCTTGGGAATGTGAATACAGTAAAGCCTGTACATGCTTGGCTTTGAAGTCCCTGACTTCCTGCCCAAGCATATTTGAACCCACAGCACTTGCCAGACTGTACATCACCTGTGCCAGTTCCATTGCCTGTCATAACATGGGTGGCTGGAATAACCAGACAGGGCAGCTGCTTGCCTGGAGATGAGCAGAAACGTGCCCTTCAGAAACCAGGCTCCAGGAAACAAAGCAATGACACATAGAGCAGCAGAAATACAGAATAAAAAAGCACTACCTCTTCCTAGTGCAGTTTTCCTCAGCTGTTAAGTTAGCTTACTACCTCATCCCAAATTCCTGTTTTCCTCAAAGCTCAGCTGTCTCAAGGAGGACTTTTTGACAAGGTTCACTTTTCCACGTGTTAAGTTTAACAGAAACCAGGAGGAAACAAGCATGATGAAAACATAAAGAGCTCCACGTTAATAAAAACAGCAACAAAACTGAAGCAGCTGACAATGGATGTGTGAGGACAAGGCTCCATCCCAAAGGTGGAGGTGAGTGTGGACAGAACCTGGAGCATGCAGGAGGGAGAGCGAGTCACTGCGAGGGACACAAGCACTGCCTCACCTTCCTCTTGTCCAATGAGGGTATGGCTACCCCATTGGAGCGGTTAAGGTCTGACACCAGCACCTTCAGAATGTTCTGAATCTACAGGAGGCGAAAGAAAAGGGGAAAGAGAAACGGCTCAGAGAAGGACAGAGAGAAAGTGTCAATTAAAGGCAGCCAAAGAACCAGCCTCGTCCAGAGCACACACCTCAAAGGAGCAGCTCTGGGCACACCCAGGGCATGGTCAGCACCACTTTGGGCAGACCCCGAGTCCAGCTGCACCTCCCAGCACTGGAAGGTTGGCAGCTGCCAAGCACTTGGAATAGTTGGCAGCTACCAACTTTTATAGCACCCTTCATCCAGCATCTACACCCTTCAGCTGTTACACCAGCACAGCCACTTCCCAGATCCAGTCAGCTAGTCCAAAAAGCCAAAGAGCAGGGAGGTGGAAAACGATTTAGGAGAAAGAATGGGCCACTCACGTTCTCTGGAGGCTGCTGGTCGTCGGTGGTGGGAGTCGCAGGTCTGCTGCCTTCTTTAGTTTTGCGTTTCTTCTTAGTTCCTGCAGTTGCTCCAGGGCTGTTCTTCTGCTGATATTCCTTCAGCTGTGAACAGAAGAATAATCTGAAGTCCAAACAGAATATGCCTTCCATAATGTAAAAAAAAAAAAATAAATCCCAAAACTTAACTCAACTAGATAAAAATAGTGACCAAAAGTAAGGACAAATGCAATGCTCTTCCATGAGTTTTCCCCTCTGGGAAGAAAATCAAAACTAGCCCAGAGAAGGCTAAAGTAAGATGGGTTTATGTCTAATGCTGTTCTTGGGAAACAATTTGATACTCCACAGTGCAACTAAAAGGAGACAAGAAGCAATATTCTGGGGGTTTTGGGGCTATAACAAAGAGCAGTAAGACAAAACTAATAAAGGCCAATTAACCCTGCATGCAAAGAGAAAAAGCACTGCCTGACAGTAAGTTCTTCTGCTGCATGAAAGATTTTATGAAGGAAAACTGTGATCTCCACAGGCAGGTAACACATTGGTGCATAGACTGCGATAACTAAGGGGAGAGACAACCTACAAATGATCTTTTAATCACATCCACTTGGCCCAGCGAGCCTGATAAGCTGCACCTCGAGCCGGGCAGGGTTTCTTTGCAAACCCCGCACACCTGAGGCCCTTTCAGCGGGTGCTGATGTAAAGAAAGACCCCCGGGCCGGGCAGGGGGAGCATCCCAGCCCTGGGGACCTTCCAAAATGGAAGCCTGAGCTGCTCCAGGACACTTTCCCGTTCCTGTGACTTTGACACACAGGCGCAATCCCGCCGGGACGGACGGGGGTGGGGAAGTATGGGGGGGGAAAAAACACAGGAAAAATAATAATAAAAAAAGGAAGCGTGTGGGAGCAGAGGGCCCACAGGGGAGCCCCGGGCAGCACCGCGGCCTGTCGGGGCGAGGCAGGCAGGGCCCGGGCCCGGAGCGAGGGGGCGGCCCGGCCTTCACCGCCCCGCGGGGAGCTGCCAGCCCCGCCGTGCCCCGGGCTGTTACCGGTGCGGTGTTATCGGTGTAGTGTCCCCCCAGAGCCCCTCACCTTCTTCTTGGCCGCGGCCAACCGGCTCTGCCTGCTGCCGTCCGCCATGTCCGCCCCGCGCCCGGGCCACGTCAGCGCCAAGGGGGCGGTGAAGGCTCCGCCCCGGGACACTGAGGGGACAGCCCGACACACCCCGGGACCGGCCCTGCCCCGCCCCGGGACACCGTGAGGGGACAGCCCCGGACCGGCCGTGCTCTGCCCCGGGACACTGAGGGGGACAGCTAGGGGCCGGCCCTACCCCGCCCCGGGACACCCTGAGGGGACAGCCCCGGACCGGCCGTGCTCTGCCCCGGGACACCGAGGGGGGACATTGGGACACCCCGGGACACGCGGTGGGAACACCCGCCGCGATCTCTCTGTGGGACCCTGTGCTCAAACACGGGTGTCGCTCTGTGTGATTTGTGTCCAAACCGTAGGACCCTCCCAGTGTGGCAGCAGCAGAGGCTAGGGCAGCCCCGGGATGAGACAGGGCCCGGGGGACAGCGGGGACAGGGCCTGGAGGGACCGGGACGACAGGGCAGGGACAGGGCCTGCCCTGCCGAAACAACATCGTGGAGGTGTTTGAGGACTGGACGCAGCCCTCAGTGCTATGGTGAGGCTGCCACGGCCGTGTTGGGTCATGCACAGGTGGGACTCGATGATCTCCGAGGTCTTTTCCGACCTGTTTGATTCTGTGACGCTGTGTGAGTGACCCCCTGAGCCCCTGTCCCAGCTGAGCCCCGGGGCAGGGGTGGCTCCGAGGCAGGTTTTTGACAGCACCGAGTGTAACCACCTCGGCTGCGACCATGGGGACAACCGTGTGGTGCCACCCTTAGTGCCACCTGCAGCCACCAGCGTGGCCAGGCCCTGAGGAGGGACTACAACCCCCGGCATGCCTAGGGGCGGAAGGACTACAACGCCCGGCAGGCGTTGAGGGTGGAAAAACTACAACTTCCGGCGTGCCTTGGGGCGGAAGGACTACAACTCCCGCCATGCCTGGGGCGGAAGGACTACAGTTCCCAGCGTGCCCCGCGCGCCTGAGGCGGGACGCGCGAACCCTCAGCCCTCAGTCTGGACCCCTCACGCCGGCGCCTTCAGCTCTCAGTTGAGATTCCTCACCCCGCAGCCCTCAGCCCTCCGCGCTGGCCGAGCCGACCCCCAGCCGCAGCCCGCCCCGCCACCCTCCGCCGCAGGCCCTGCCCAGGAGGTACGGGCCGGTTCCCCGCTCCCCTCCCCTTCCTTCCCCTCCCGTCCCGGGCCGTGTCCCCGCCGAGCCGGCGGTGTCGGCCCCTGACGCTTCGCCCTCTCTGCTTTGCCAGGGCCTTGTGCGGCGGCCGGCGGAGCGGCACGGCCTCGGTCAGGGCACCGGTGAGTGCGCGGTGGGTGCTGTGCGGTGGGGTCCTGTGCAGTGGGGTCCTGTGCACTGTGGTCCTGTGCAGTGGGGTGCTGTGCAGTGGGTCCTGTGGGATCCTCCCCTGGGAGCCACCTCTGTCCTCTCCCATCCGAAAGCCGCTCGCACATTCGCCGTGACCCAGCCCGGGGTGTTTTCCCTCGATAGTGGAGTTGCTCTTTCCCTGAGTTATTGCCAGCCCCGCAGTTTGCACTACGTAGTCCCGAGAGCTTCTCCTAAAAGGCAAATGGTGATTTTTGATTGTGTGTTTTCACTTCACGCTGTAAATCTCCAGAGTGCTGTAGGATGTGATATGGAGCAGGGTAATGCTACATAGGCTGATCCCTATCTTACTTGAGCTCGCTGCTCCCTGCCCAGGGGTTATTTTTTTCCTTTTTCTCCTATTTTCTCCAGCAGCACACACCCTATTTTCCCATTGGTGCCCCCAGCACTGCAGCACCTTATCCAGGGCTGAGTTCCTGGTAAATGTCTTTTGTGCTCTACAGGTCCCATCTCCAAGCTCCTCCCAAGGTACTGGAGCCAGCGAAGCAGCCCTGCGGTGTGAAATCGAAGAGCTGAAAAGGAAAGACCATGCTCTGGACCAGGAAATTGCACAATTATTGTCCGAGTGCGTCTTTGGCAAGCTCAGCATTCACTGTGTTGCCTTAGTTATTTTTGTTTTTAAAACAGGAATTGGAGCAGAGAGCTGACCTTGTATGATGCCATTGTTGTTATGGTGCAGTGTTGGTCACAGTGGTGTGAGTAATGGAACCTGAGGGAATTCTTTCCAATTTATTTGGTAAAGCAAAACAAGTTTTACTAAGGCCTTGCATAAGGGGATTTTAGCTTTACCCTGTGTGTTCCTGAGGTAATTACATGTTAACTGAGAACAGATAATTTCAGGCATTTGTTACTTGTTGTGAAGGAGGGGTGTTTTCTAAGATAAGTGTAGTGCATGAAATGGAAATGGTAGAACAACAAAGGCTGTTTCAAACCCCTTTTTGGTTTATCCTCAAGGATAAACAGACCTTTTAATGACAACACAAGAGGAAATGGCCCCAAGCTGCACCAGGAGAGGTTCCGGTTGGACATCAGGAGGAATTTATTCACTGAAAGGGTGGTCAGGCATTGGAAGGGCCTGCCCACAGAGGTGATGTAGTGACCATCCCTGGAGGTGTTCAAGAATGTGGCACTCAGTGCTCTGGTTTAGTTAATATGGTGGTGTTTGTTCAAAGATTGGACTCTGATCTTGGAGGTCTTTGCTGACCTTAATGATTCTATGATTCTTAATTTTTTTTCCCTAGCTACAGATTAGAGATACATGTAAATGGAATTCAACACAGCCTTCTCCTGTTTCTACTTGATTCTGAGAACTTGTGTGAATTGTCTTGATGTGGCAAAAAAACCTCAAAATAAGGATCTGTTCATTTGTAGCTTTCATGTTTATGACTTGGAGCAACTGCACTTGCTGCCTTCAGTGTCTGCTTTTGAGATGCCAGGCTTTGGTATCTCCCACAGCAGCAGGAATCCCCAATCCCTCCGTGTCATTTGTGACCTTTCTGGTGTTGTTTTACAGAGGCTACAGCCTGGAGGAACTGGAGAAGCACATCTCTCTGCTCCATGAGTACAATGAAATCAAAGATGCTGGGCAGATGCTGCTGGGCAAGCTGGGTAAGGAAGGGAAAAGCTGTTGGAGAACTTCTTAGTCAGTGTTTTCATACAGATACAGAGAGAAGCTGCTGCACCACAGAGGCAGAGGTTGTGTTACAGACTCTTCACTTCTAGGCTTGTATTACTCATTCATTGTGCAAGCACAAATGCTTCTGTTGTTGTTTTCTGTGAGTGTTTTTAGAACTGGACATGGGAAATAATTGTTATTTACCAGTATTTTAGTCTCTGCTATGGAGTACCAAAATTTATTAAGTCTTACTGACTTTTATCAGTTTTGTTCTTCATATGCTTAAAAAAAGCAAAGTGAGACAAGCAGGGAGCACAGCTGCAAAACCTTGAGTTGGTTTCTTGGCTATGGTAGGTTGTGTAGGATAGTTAGGGGAGGAAAACACCACCTTTCTGGTTGATCTGATCTGTGTTTAATAAAAGCACTGGTGTTTCTTCATTTCCTAGCTGTTATCCGAGGGGTCACTACAAAACAGCTCTACCCTGAATATGACCTGGAGCTCAGTGACTAGTCCTGACCCTGGAGACTGCCACGTCCTGCAGAAGTGACTGTCACTGGGCATGTGTGTTTGTGTCACCCTGGTTGAAAACTCACAGAAGGTGCTCTCAGAAGGATTTTAATCTAAATGTAGCATTGCCACAGGCTGTGGTTTAACAGCCTTGCTCCTAAGAAGCTTTGGAACATGAAAGTTCTTGATTCTATCAACTGTTCTCTGCTTTCAGGAAAGGGATGTAGGACTTGGGTTAATTTTATCCACTACCTGATCAACAAGATGGGTTTGGGTTTTTTGGGGTTTTTTTTTTTTGGAAAGGTAGTAATTCAGGTTGACGTTGAGACTCTTCCCATGGAAGCCTTGCTTGCCTGCAGCATCCATGGGCTGTTTGGTTATTGAATGGATAGAGGAAGTGAGGACAAACAAATGTGCAATGTAATAGCTGCTTTGAAAGGAAACCCCTCAGAAGCAGGGAGGGAAGGCTGAAATTGTGGTGTCTTGGGGTTTTGTTTTGTGGTCAGATCTGGAGAATTCTGTGTGTTCTGCATTTTTGTACTTACCTGCTCTGGTATCTGGAGGGTTTTTTTATCATTTCTGGAGTAAATGGCAAAATGTGAAGTTGTGTGGAACTGGCCAGTCTGAATAAAGCTGCATTCATGTTTCTCAGTAATTCACTTTAGGAGCCTATAAAACATTGCATGAACCTGGGAACAAATTCTAAAACCATTCTGAGACAGCTCTAACATCTATTATTTAGATGTTTTCTTTCCATGGAGACAGGGTGGCAGCACTGCCCAGGAACGGGCAGGTGCAGAATCACCTTTCTCTGCTCTAAGTGCAGAGTCACTGAGTGCTGTCCTGGGCATGGGATGGTGTTGGGAGCACTGAGTGTTTCAATGTCAGTGTCAGGACTCAGGGTGACTGCACAGACTAAATTTGGCTGCTTGGGCAGTACTAAGTGATGAAGTGCTCTGCTTACTGCAGATCCATTGTCCCTTTTGCACTCAGGCTTGATGTCCTCCAGCCCATTTCTACTTCCTAAGACCTTCTTGCCCAGTGAGTTTCCCCTCTAGTCTCCAGTCAGACCCATGTTGCAGTCTGCCCGTTTTTTCCAAATTTGAATCAAATCAATATGTCTTCATCGTGATTGGAAACCAGGAACCAGTCACAAGGCTGCTGCTGAGAACAGAATTGGTTTTGTGCTCTTGGCTCTGGACCTGGCACAGAAAAATCATTAATAACTATCTTGTTTTGCCTCAAAAGCTGTGGGGAGGGGTCTGGAGCAGGGGGGCAGCCAGCCTGTGTATTCATCCAAGCAAGTCTGCTGATGTGCAGCTGTGCAGGGTATTTACTGTGGGCAGATCAGAATGGACTCTCAGGGGCATGGTAACAGGTATATCCTCACCATATACCCCTCTGCCAACTGTGGAAAATTCCCATGTTTTGGAGTAGTTTTAAAAAGAAGGAAAAAGTCACAAGATGGCAAGAACTGGGAAATGCAAACTTTGTTACTAACGTTGCTGTTTTGGTTGGTATTTTCTGTGTGGAAGAACTGGTTCAGCCTGGAGTGTTCCTACCAAAATGTTCCTCTGGCAATGCAACTGGAATTTGATTTTGCAATGGGAAGTATGTATGGAAGTTCTTCAGTTTGTGTTAGGTGTGAGCTACAGGGATGAAGTGTAGCCCATTGGAAAGTTACTGAAGGTTATTTAAGGAGTGACAAGTGCGTGTTTTCTTCCCCTCTGTGTAGGAGCACTGGGATTAAAACTTGCAGCTGTGCAAGTGTCCTGCACAGGGGGTTACACTTCAGGTGGCACAGGGCACAGTGCACATGGAAGGTCCCCTGATCCCAATCCCTTGTCCACAGAGAATGAACACCCAGAGAACAACCTGAGTTAAGAGCAGGGTATCCTTGGGGAGTCCCTGCTGCTGGCACAGTGGCTCTGCCACGGGGTGGCAGCTGTGTTCCATGGTTGTGCTGGGTGCTCTGTGCAGCCCAGGGAAACCCACAACCCAGAGATTCCAGGGACTCAGTTCCTGGCATGCTTCAGGACAGGACTGCACCATTCCCACTGAGGTACTTCATCACAGCCCCTCTGACTGCCCCTCCCAGAGCTTCACTTGTACCTTCAGCTGTTACCTGGAGGACAAAGCATGCTGGCTTTTATCCCAATCCAGGAGGAATAGAACAGATCTTCTGCTTTCTATAAATCAATCTCCTAAATGTATAGCTGGAAAAACATTGAATGCAATAGTGGTAAGTGTAATTCAGATTTTTAACTTAAATTTAGAGTGTGCTTCTGCCAAGTCAGACCCAGCTGTAATGAGCTGACAGAGCCCAAGTGGTGTCACAGAGTTTCACCAAAGGGCAGGACATGCTTTCTGCATGGAGCTGCTGCAGAACAGGATACCACAGACCCCTCAACACCCTTGGCTCCTCAGGAAAGAAAGGGTAAAAAGTAGCACATACTGGGTTTTTTTATGAGTCAGTGTATTCATGGATGAGTCCTGAGCTAAGAAACAGCTTCTTCTTTCCTTTTAGGTCACTTTCAGTTTTATTTTCTGTGTATCCTGTGCATCAATCCCTATTTCAAGCCACTTTTCATCACACACACCTACTCTGGATATACCCATGTCTTTGCATTGCTTTGGGTAAGCTGTTTTCTGCACATCCCTCATTTTGAGTCTTGTGTCTGAAAGCAGGGCTAATGGAAAGAAAATACTCTAGGACAACAGAGGGAAAATAAAATCCATATAGTAGATAAGTTAAGCTGCCAGTTGCAAGGAACAAATCTGTGCAGTCAAGGGAATACAGCTCTCTAAGACGTTATTTCCTGCTGCTGAACAATCCGGGAATGGGGGTTTATATCCCTTAGCAACCTAATGTTCTCAAAGTCAACAGGAATTTTGGCACAGCTACCTCCTGTTAATGAACTGTTTGTGATGCTTTCAAAAAACTGATACAGCCCGTCACTGGGAAAAAAAAAAGCCTCTGATTAAAGTCATCTCAAGGAAGGGGTGGAAGTGAACCACAATTAACCTCTTTCCTTCTGCTGTCCATCAGGGATTGCTGCAGGGGTTGCTCACAGATGTCTCCCCTCAGCACACTCAGCTGTCCGTGCCGTGGGCTGTCTCCACACCCAGCTGATGGAAAGGACTGTTATCCCAATGTCCCAGTGTTTTCTCTAGCTCTGTCTTCACTTTGAGGCGACAGTTCCGAATGGCATCCTGGATACTCCGCAGGTCCCACTGGGTTCTGGGCAGGGCATCATCCAGTGTGAAAACCCCGTCGCGCGTTCTCCGCACCTGGGTGCACACGGCCGAGGATTTCAGCTCCAGACCCATCTCATGAACCATTTTCCGGAGGTACTGCTGGGTCTCGTGCAAGCACTGGATTTCTAGGAGGACAAAGAGACTCCTTCAGAGGAAGCAAAGCTTTGGCACAAGCTCGGACTATGTAAATCCAGACTTCACTCGCAGTTACGCTGAAAGAACTGGTTTGGTAAAAGAGATTATTTAAGATACAGCTTGGTATGATTTTTTGGAATCCTGAAGGGTGAACACTTCAGAAAACAAACCCATAAATACAGGAGAATAATGTAGAAATTTAGGTATCTCAAAGGAAACAAAAAAGGCACCTTTTCCATAAGACAAATAATTCATGATCAGGAAACTGGCTGCAAAAAAACAAACCTTGCCTTAAAAACCAAAACAACAGCCAAGCACTGAAGTGCATTACACTGAACAGTGGGATAAGAGGAATTTTGCTCCATAGCTATTCATTATGCAAATTTTCTGGCCTCAGTCTTAGATCTGGAACTGGAAGGGAAAAACCTATGAGCTGGGTGCATAGCTGGATGGATTTACCAGAGCAGCTTCATTACTGTGAGGATTCCAGATCTTAACCTGCCAAAAAATCTTACAACCACCCTGAATAGTTCACTGAATGAGGAGATGCTTTGGTGATTTTGGAAACTACAAAACGCTAAATTTTCTACAGGGATTATGAGTTACAAGTTGATAAAAAGTTCTCACCAGCTCATTTAACATTGAATCACAAATAGGAAACAGAATTTTGCCAACTACTTTGCCACAACACACACTCAGAGTTCCCCAGTGTGTTCTGTGCCAGTCCTACCTAGCTGGAACTCTGGAAGTGCAAAGTGGACACATCGGATTGCTGTGATTATTGGGGGGCTCTTTTCCATGGGGCGAATCAACCCTTTGACAGCCAGCTCGTATGCCTCTTGTGTTTTCATATCAATGTTGGAATACCTGGAAAAAGAAAAAAAGGAGCAGCACAGACACTTAGGACTTCTCTCCAATGGGATTCAAAACATCTCTACCACCCAAGAAGTAGAGCTGCAGTTTTTATTCTTAAAACTGCCTCTCTGTTGAGTTTTTGCATCTATTTTAATGGTGTATGTACTGGCAGGAGTGTAGTACAGTTTGGGAGGGAGGTGCCATGTCTACATGATATTTTTGTCAGCCCTAATATAGCAAACTGGTCCTAAAACAGCTGGAGATTTCAGGATACAAGGACACTTAACTGCAATCTTTCACCAGAGCACAGAGCACTCAGGGTAACTCCTCTCTGTCTCTGGCAAACATTCCAACCTTTAAAGACTTCGATTATGGGAGGCAAAACCCTCTCATTTGTTTTAAAGACTAGCAAATAGCAGTGGGATCAGGTCAGCTCCTTTCCCTTCTGGATACGCACATCAGCAGGGCCTTGTGATTTGTCCCTTGAATGACAGCCACAATCCGTTCCAGCTTCTCCCTTGTGATATGATCTGTAAATATTAAGGCAGAAACAAAGACTAAATTATCCATCCAGAAACTGGAAAGAGACAGCAGCCTGAAATGTGCCACTGAGGTATTCTGTCCCTTGGGAAGTCACATCAAAAGGGGCTGATGAGAGGTGGCCTCAGCAGAGCCACCTGCCCTGCCTGCACATGGAACAGCACAGCACTGGACTGCAAAGGCAAGAATTATTTTGCTTAATTGATTTCAAGATGGTGATGCTCCAGTTTCTCTTATTGGGTGTTTGAAGAGTTTCATTCAATGAAATCTTCTAGCCACAATCTCCAAGTGTGATTTACAGAGAGATCTGGGGCTTGGCCAACCCAGTAGCAACCCCTGTGACCAGCACTCATACTGACTTTGCAAATATTGTGGTTAGATTTATAACAGGGGCACCATGGCAACAACAAGGACTAGAAAGCATGCAAGGTGTAGCTTTTGTCATTGTGCAATTCATCTGGTTAAATGCTTTGCAGTTTGGTGTTCTGTCTTTTTAAAAACTAACACATCAAATGAGTTTCTTACCAAATGTTGTCTTCTCTATTAGCTTCCCTGTGTCTGAGAAGTCATCAGTGGCTTTACCAAACAGCCCACTGACAGTGTAAACCTGGAAGAAGGGCAAAGAGTGCAGTTTATCAAAAAATACTCCCAGCAATTGAGTGGCAGTATTGTGCCATGCAGCTGCTAGGAGTGCAGGCTATGAGAGTGTTGCACAAAAAGACAGCAGCATCCCAGGATCAAAACCACACAAGTGGATGCTCATGTGAAGGATGAAATTCTGGACCATGAAAATCTCTCAAAAGCATTGGTGGGCTTGAGAACCAAAAGCAGAGTCACTGTCACAAGGCCAGTCTGGGACACTGGGGCAGGATCAAGTGTGTAATCACACTCCAGTGTGGACATTCAGAGCCAGCACCTACCTTGGTCAGGTGGCAGTTGTACAGGTCAGTGAGCAGCTTGTTTCCATGGCCAATGCCAAGCACTGAAACACAGAAGATGGAGAACCACAAAAAGTCACTGATGTGCACTGACAGCACTGCATACTCACACCATTCCTCCCCCTGGATAGGGCTGTATCTCTTTAGGAGTCATGTCTGAGCAGTGCTTAGACCTCCAAACTATTGCCTGTCATGAAAACTATAAGGCTGTAGTTCTTGGATTTCCTGAGTTCTTGGATTTCCCCAGAACCTTCCACCCAGGTACTCAGGGCAAACACTCAGCAGTGCCACAGCAAAGCCAGTTTGGGTGGTGGAGAAGACAGGGAGTTATGTGGCAGATCTGGAGCTTGGTGTCCCCCAGCAAAGCCCCATGTGCTGAGGGTGAGGGGTTGCTCCCATCTCCTGGCATTGCCAGCCCCTTGTGGGGCACTTCTTCTGTATTTTAGCACTTAGACTAAGTGCTTTTAGGAGGGCTGTGAGACCCGGGGGCTGCTGCTGTGCAGTGGCCGAGCATCCACCACTTCTTCCCCCCACAGAAACTCATCCCCTCACAGCCAGCGGGACACGGTGCTGCTCCGGGATGAGACCCACCGAAGACTCCCGAGGACTTCACATCCAGCCGGTGACCTGCTCCGATCTTCAGCCGCCTGTACTGCGGGCCTCGGACTGCACCAGAGACATAGCTGGGGTCAGTTCACAGAGCCTGCCTGGGGCTCCCATTGTCCCAGGGCTTCCACCATGCCCTGGCTCCCATCACCCTGGGACTCCCACCATCCCAGTGTTCCCACCATCCCAGTGTTCCCACCATCCCCTGGCTCCCATCATCCTGGGGCTCCTGCTATCCCCTGGCTCTCACCATCCCGGTGTTCCCACAACCCCGCTGCTTCCACCGACCTGGAGCTTCCACCATCCCCCGGCTCCCCTGCTCCTGGTGCTCCCACCGCCCCCACCTCCCCCGGCCGACGCCCCGCTCTTACCGAGGGGGTGGTCGGCCAGCACGGGCACCCTGGTGGGCACCAGCTCCACGGCCCCACCGCCATCCGGGGCCGGGGTCGGCAGGAACCGGACCTGCTGCCGTGGGGGGCGTCTCGGCGCTGCGTTCAGCTCTGCGAGAGACAGGGGGGAACGACCCCCGGGGGTGGCATAGGATGGGATGGGATGGGGGGGTATCCCACCGGCTCCCGAGGATAGGGTGGGATGTGGGGGTATCCCACCGACTCCCAAGGATAGGATGGGATGTGGGGGTATCCCACCGACTCCCAAGGATAGGATGGGATGGGGGTGTATCCCACTGCCAGCCCCCGGGGATGGGATAGGATAGGATGGGATGGGACGGGACTGAGTGGGATGGGATATAGGGGTGTCCCATCGCCAGCTCCCAGGGATAGGATGGGATGGAATGGGATGCAGGGGAGTCCCATCGCCAGCACCCGGGGATAGGATGGGATGGGACCCTCCGCCGTTCCCCGGGGATGGGGCTGGGGGTCCCGCCGCCCCCAGGGATGGAATGGGGTGGGATTGGGGGTCGCGCCGCCGCCCCAAGGGATGGAATGGGGTGGTGTCGGGGGTCCCTCACCGCGCAGCAGCCGCGTCTCCACGGCCTCCCGGACGCGGGTCCAGGCCACCCCGGGCGGCTTGTACACGGGGAAGAGCCCGGCGGGCACCGCCATGCCCCGCTCCGCCCCGCCCCGCTCGGCCCGGCCCTTCCGGGGCAGCGCCGGGGCCGGCCCGGCATGACCCACCTCCTGCGGCCGCTGCTGCTGCTGCTGCGGGCCCGGCCCGGCCTGCCAGGCGAGTGCGGGCCCGGGCACACCGCACACCGGGGCTGGCCCTCACCGGGGCTGTCCCTCACCCCCCTCTGTCCCCTCACCCCCCTCTGTGGCTCACCCCGCTCTGTTCCTCACCGCTCTCTGTCCCTCTGTCCCCTCATCCCCCTCTGTCCCTCACCCCCTTCTGTTCCTCTGTCCCTCACCCCGCTCTGTCCCCTCACCCTCCTCTGTCCCTCACCCCACAGGCAGAGCCCGGCTGAGCCACAGCGATCCGCGGGGCTGGGATGGACGCGGCAGGGAAGAGAAGAAGGTGGAGGAGGAGGAGGAGGAGGAGGAAGGATGGCACGGGCTGTACCCCGGGCACATCCCCACCAGCCCCCTGCAGAAGGCGCTGCTGGCCGCCGGCTCCGCGGTCATGGCACTGTATGACCCCTACAGACACGGTAAGCACGGAGGGCAGCCTGCCACCCACGCCAGCAAATCCTGCCCGTGCCTCCCAAAAGCTTCACAGGAAAGTTTATTTTTCCCTCTGTCCGGTGAGACCTTTAGTTATGGGGTAAGCACAGGGCTGAGCTGACCCGGGGCAGGAGGCCACACCACAGTGGTCTCATCACGACCGTCTGTGATGCCACCCTGCCCTGTCTCATTACTTCATGGTCCCTCAAGTCTCATGCCTGTGCCGTCCTCAGGAAGGGTCATATGGGTGACACCAGGGCAGAGTAGCCCTGAGGCTGAAGATCTGTGGTTTGTGAGGTGTCTGCTTTGCCACGGGCTTCCTGCTTGCTCCTGGTTAATGGGTTCATTGCCCTATTTCTTCACCTGCTGGATGTTGCAAAAACCTCTCTTGGGTCACTCTCTGGTCTCTTTCAGACATGGTGGCAGTCCTCGGGGAGACCACAGGCTGCCTGGCCCTGCCCAACCTGCGAGACAAGATGAAACACCACCCTGAAGGTTACCGCATCCTCCAGTGCGTCCCTGGCATCCCTCCTGCCCTCACTGGGTGGTTCCTGGTGGGGAGGGAGACACCACACCAAGCACATTCCTTGGGCCCTGTGAAGGGAGAGCTTGAAAGCAGCTCAGGCATTCTGTTAGCTCTAGCCCTCCAGGCTGTTTATTTCACTTTATTTTGAACAATCCCAGGAGCCCTGTGACACGTCCAAGGGCAGGCACTGCTGCCTGTCTGTTCTGCTTCACTGCTGGAACTGGCAGCTGCCAACACCAGGAGATGCAGCAGCAGGCGCAGGGGAGAAATCCATAGATGTGGATGCTGAGCAGGAATAAGGACCCACCATGTCTATGGATTTCTTCCTTATACCTGCTGCTGCATCTCCCTGCATTGGAGACTTTATCTCTGTTGGTCTGCCTCCTCCTTAGACACCTCCGTATTTTCTTTCCTGGTGCCCACAGCATGTCCCCAAGCTGTGAAATGAGGCCACTTCTAGTGTTTTCCTCATTAAGACATGATCACTTTTGCTTCCACCTCTGCAGGGACTTGTTGAGCACAGAAAGGCTGAGGATCAGGAGGGATTTCTCTTATTAATCAAGCTCTCATTGTGTATCTGCTTGCCTTCTCCCTGCTCCCTGTCACGTATCACGCCTGCCACTTGTGTGTTGTTTGGGTTACGTTACGCAGGGGCTGAAGAAAAGCTGCCTTTTACCATATGTTTGTGCAGAGCAGCCTGATCCTGGCTCTGGACATAACCTGGGAAAGCATATGGAGCACCAGGATGTGGCTGAGATCCAGAGGAACTGCCCAGGGAGAGGGAACAGCAAAGGCACTGAGGGCTGGGGAGGGATATCCCCACCTCTTCCTTAGCCCATGGTGTTACAGGGATTTTTTTTTATTCCCCAAGCTGCTGAGGGCCCTTTGACACCAAATACACAAGGAAGTGTTTGGAGCTGGTGTGAAGCCGGTGCCAGTCTTGCTTATCTCCCTGGCACCTTTGCTCCAGGAGCTAAGCAGCTCTTCTGGATCCACTTCAGGGCTTTTATCATGGGAAGAATTTACCCTGTGCATGGAAACAAAAGGGCTTTTGTTTACTTCCACAATTGTGAGGCACTTGTTTGCCAACAACCTGGAGAGGAGACCTTTCCATGTGTGGCTGCCACGTGGCTGGTGGTGAAAGCTTGAGCAGGATTGAAATTAAACCTGTGTTTAGAACAAATTCCCTCCCCTCTTTAGGGCTGTTCCTTTGAAGCTCTGGCTGCTTTGCAGGGACACTAAAGAGCTCTGCTCCACAGGGCCTGTTGTTGCTGGGGGCTGTGCCTGGCTGGCAGCCCACACGACAGCAGTGTGTCAGTGCAGAGGACACCAGTGTTTTTCCCACCAGAGTTGCCACAGGGGCACAAGATGAAAGCCCTTTTATTGCCAAGGCTTCAGGTAGATCCCTTAAGCAATTTGTCTCCCAGCCCCAGCAACAGAAATGCCGACGGTGTGGTCAGTGCAGTGAGGAGTCAGGACCCACACAAGGAAAAAGCAGAGGAAGGGCATGGGGGTTTCCAAGGGCTCCTTTTCTCCAGGACTCTCCACTGTGGGTTTCACTGGGTGTCTCACTGACCCATGTTTTGCTTTCAGGGAACGGCCTCGCATCCGTCTTTCCACCCTGGACATGTCCAGGCTGCGGGGCCTGCCGGATGGCTCGCTGGGCCGAGAGTACGTCCGGTTCCTGGAGGACAACGTGAGTGTGGGGTTTCATGGCATGCAGATTTCTGTGGCTGATCTGTGTGCTGGGAGCACAGATGTGCTTTAGGCGGAGATTGGAGCCATGGAGTTGAGTTGGACCTCTTTGGATTTGCAGAAGGTTTCTCCGGACACTCGGATGCCGCCCAAGTTTGTTGATGATGAAGAGCTGGCCTATGTGATCCAGAGGTACCGGGAAGTCCATGACCTGATGCACACCCTCCTGAGCATGCCAACCAACATGCTAGGTGAGCAGCAGTGGGCTCGGGGGGCTGCACTGCCAAACCCCACTGATGCTGCTTGGCTGCCTCTCGCAGGAATGGATCAGGCTGGGCTGGTTGGACTCCTTGATTCTCAGCCCCTTTTGGTGTGTGGGGAGGTTTGCAACATGACTGTTCTGCATCACTGGCTCTGGTGACCGAGAGGCCATGGGATGTCACCTTTTCCCTGCTAGGAGATGCTCTGCCCAAGCCCTGGGCACAGGCAGCTGCTGGGTGGGTGATTGCTGCCTGGCAGGGAGGGTGGCACAGAGGGAGGGATGTTTCGTAAGCTCTGTGTGAAGGCAGAAGGGGGTTCCTGGTTGATCCTTATCTGCACGTCTCCGTGTCCTTTGCCCTCATTTTGTGTCTGACTCAATGGCAAGTCACAAGTGGAGCCTCACTGGTATCTGTGGGAACTGGTGTGACAGGTCTCCTACACAGGCTTTGGCTGAACCCCAGCAGTTTTGTAAAAGGCCTGTCTTGTGCTGGAAGACCGAGGGAGCCACACAGAGCATCAGGCAATGGCATTGCTAAAGACCTGCAGGGAGTTGGCCTGCGTGGGACATGTTCCCCAAGCTCACAGAGTACTGTCCCTCTGGGGTGGGTGGTGTGTGACAAGGCTCATCCTGGTACAGAGGGAGGCCACAGCCAGACTTGGGAAGCATTCCTAAGTAGCCATCCTTGGGAAGGGCAGATGTGCAGCCTGCACTGCAGGCCCTCAGGGCCCTGTCTGGCCCTTTACCCAGGTGTTCTCCCTGCTCATGGCCTCCCTGCTCCCTCCCAGGTGAGGTTGTGGTGAAGTGGTTTGAAGCTGTCCAGACGGGGCTACCCATGTGTGTCCTGGGAGCAGCGTTCGGCCCCGTCCGTCTCAGCGCACGGTAGGTGCCCGTCTGTGCCCTGGGGATGTGCCAGCCTGGGTGATAATTCCCAGTGTCCTGTGGGATGAAGAGGGGATGCTGCTGGTATACAGGGAGCAGTCGGTCTGGGATCCCTCATGTGAGCCTACTGCTGTCCCCACATGCCAGGGAGGCAGGGACAGAGGGAGGCACAGCTTTGCCTGGTCACTAAAGCAGAACCTGATTCTTAATCTGTGTTCACTGTTGTGTCAGGCAGGAGCAGTTTCCAAGCCATAGCATGCGTTGAGGGCCAGCAGGACTTTTACCACACTGACAACTGTTCCCTGCCCCAGCACATCTGTTTTTGTGGCCCAGCAGTTGCAGAACGTGTGTTCTGGTCTTGGGTTTGGTGCTGAGTGTAACTTTCCTGGCACACTGTCCTCTTCTGTGCCTCAATTTCCCCAGTAAGTTAAGCAGAGGGGATGCTAGAAAGGTAGAGGGATACATGGGACACATAGGTTTGGTGCCAGGAACTTCAAGAAGGAAATCAAAACCAAAATATGGATCTCAAAGGTGCCACCACCTGTGTTGTTTGTTGCAGAAAGCTGCAGGTCCTGGCCACCGAGCTGGTTCCCTGGGCCATTCGGAGTGGGCTCAATGCCAGCTGTGTCCTGAATATCTACTACGAGCAGCGCTGGGAGCAGCCCGTGGAGTCCCTGCGGGAGGAGCTCGGCATCTTCCCTCCCCCGACTGTTCGAGTGTGAGAGTTTAGGGAGGGCTCAGGGGATCCCCACTGGCAGACAACAGCCATTCCCTGCCCCTCTCCATATCCTTCTGCCTGAGAGAGAGCATGGCTGTGGCTCTGCTGCCGACCACCATGGACCCGAGGGCTGAGTTTTCTCCTATGAGGAGCTGGCACCATCCTGTTGGAAGAGGCCAAGTAGCACTTCCTTGTGCCATGACAAAACTGAACCTTTTTTGCTGTTTGTGATTTTGGTTGAGAGACATCAAGCCCTTATGTGGCTTTGCCAGCTGGATCTGGCTGCTCAGGTCCCCTGGCAGCAGCATTCTGGTACTGATGCTCCCAAATGCTGAGATGGGGGGAGCACACTGCAGCAAAGTGGTGCCTTGGCCTTCTGCAGCTCTGGGCCTGTGCAGGTAAATCCTTCCTCCCACCTCTCTAGTAAGATCAAGGCTTACAGTCTTGGGGCTGCCCTAGGCTGGAGCTAAACTGGTGATTTCCACAGCAGCTAGGGACAGGTTTGGTGTGTACAGTGGTGAAATCCCATCTTATACTGGTGTCTAACTGGTCTCCTGTTGGGTCATATTGGGATGTACTTCACTCGGGCCTTGGAGACCAGGTGGTCTGTGATTGTGTGCCCACAGGGGCAGGCAGGGAAATACCTCTGGGTATTATCCCTGCTGGGTTGGCTGTTTGATAGCTGATCCCAGTCTGCTGTGTCTCCCTGCAGTCCCTTCCCATCAAAAATTATGAAATCCACATGATTGTGCTGGGTTTTCAATAGAAATCATCCCCTCCTTGGGCAGCAATATGACACAATTAGGAATAAGGGGTTGGCTCACAGAAACAGCCGCTGCTCATTCTGTGTCTGGGACCTAATTGCTGTCCGGGTTAATTAACAGGGCTCCAGACTCACCCCAGGAGCAGAGTTGCAGGATATGAGGGTAAAGAGCCACGAGGCCAGGGGCTCTTTGTGCATGTGTGTTTGCTGTTGAAATTCTTTCTTGCCTAATAAAATCCATAATGGAGCTTGTTGTTCATTCCCCCTGTCCCGCCCCATCTCCCCTCCTGAGGGGCAGGTCTGATGTGGCACCTCACCCCTTTTTGGCTCCAGTGGGCTCTGCTGTTCTTTGTGGTGGTCGGTGATGTCACGGCATGTGCATGGCCACACGTCCCTGGAGATCAGGGCACAAAACGGGCTGTGGAACCTCATATTTCCATTTGGGGAAGATGAGCTGTTGAGTGGCTCCTTGCAATGGTCACTGCAGAAGGGTCCAGACAGGGGAAGACTTTGGTACAGAGCAGGAAGAGGTGGTGGTCCAGGTGGCATAGCATTGCCCTGCTGTCAGCTTCACTGGCCCTGTCCCAGTTTCCTGTGGATGCTGGAGCAGAGGGACAGGAGCAGGGGCTGACAGGTGACCAGGAGTCAGAGTTGCTCCATCCCAGGAGGCTGAAACCTCTTGGGTTTTGGGCTACATTTAAGAGCAGACATGGGGACAGTGGGACTGGCTTCCTTCCTGCCCCCCCAGACTCCCTTTTTTTAACTTCTCCCTCCATCATTCCACCAGCTAGACTTTGGGTTTTTGTCCAAAGCCCCCCCCTTTGTCCCCAGAGTTATTTCAAGCATATAGTAAAGGACAGCATATAAATACATCCTTCAGCTGCTGGTAAAACGCACAGCATGGGGGGTTGTCCTAGTGCAGTGGTCGAGATGAAAGAAACATTTGCCTCTAAAATGACCCAGAAACGTGCTTTTCTGCATTGGAAACGTGTCAGAGGCTTGGGGTGGATAAACCGCAGGGCAGCAAAGGTTTGTTTGCAGAAGCTGTGAGAGCAGCAGACAAGGGAACGTGGGAAGAGATGGCCGCGAGAGAGGGTTCTGCTGCATTTTGGGTTATTTAGAGCGGCCACGGCGATGGTGCTGCCGCCTTCGCGCAGCCACGTGTGGCTCGGTGGGCTGGTGCCAGCGCTACAGAAATGGCTCATGTAATTTTAAACGGCATCTACTCGGCCGGATCGTGTAACAGCTCCTGCCGGCTGCGGGGAGGAAGGCAGAGGCGGGCAGGGCAGGCACCAGCCACGTGGAAACGCTTTTTTTGGAGGGGGACATGTTCGCTGTGGGCAAGTGTCAGCTCCAGCGCGGCTGGGCTGCGGCGTCCTGCTGGGAGGCGATAAGAATAACTCCCGAAGAGCCGGGAGCGACGCCCGGTTATTGATCCCTGGCACGGCCGTGCCCGAGGCTCCCATCGCCGGGCGGGTCTGCGCGGGGGGCCGGGGACCAAAACGGGGCTGTCCGGGGGTGATCGGGGGGCCGGTGCCAAAACGGGGCTCTCAAAGGGAGACCGCGGGTCCTGCTGCAGAAACGGGGCTCTCCTGGGGAGACCGCGGGTCTGGGTGCCAAAAC
>WBMV01001080.1:0-34840 GCA_013396655.1 Campylorhamphus procurvoides | reverse complement strand
GGACCTGCTCGGGGCGAGGAGGTGACAGGGACCCTGCCCTGGGCGAGGAGGGGGGGACAGGGACCCTGCCCAGGATAGTTGGGGGTCAGGGGCCCTGCCCAGAGAGAGTGGGGGCACAGGGACCCTGCCCAGGATTGTTGGGGGGCAGGGACTCTGCCCAGAGGTAGTGGGGGTCAGGGACCCTGCTGAGGGCAGGGAGGGGGGACAAGACCTTGTTCAGGGCAGAGGGGTGAACAGGGACCCTGCCCAGAGAGAGTGGGGAGACAAGGGCTCTGCTCAGGGCAGTGGAGGGGACAAGGACCCTGCCCAGGGCAGAGGGTGAGACAGGGACCTGGGACAGGGACCTGGGACAGAGACCCTGCCCAGGGCAGGTGGGGGTACAGGTGCCTCCCAGGTGCCACTATCGCCGAGGCTTCTCAGAGCCTGGTTCTCTGCTCGTAGCCTGCCCTGTGACCTGTTCCCCGGGCACTCCTCGGGCTCTTTGTCCCCGGGGTGGATTACCGTGGTTTGCCTCAGTGCCTGCAGGCTGTGAGCCACAGGCAGGTCTTGGTTTTCTCTGTGCTGATGCAGCTGGACAAGACCTGAATCTGTAACGCGGGACTGGAGGTCTCTGCCAGCCACACTCCGGGTAGCTCTGGGTAGTCTGTCTCTGCAGGAGGCACTGGGATGCCGGTGCGAGGTGGAGATGTGAGTGGAGGATAACAGGGGCCTGCCTGAGCCTGCCTTGCCTTCAGTCGAGAGATTAAGCACCTTGCTGCCCACACAGAGTGTGGCTGCCCCGCTGCTGGCTTTCCACATCTGTCTGTGTGGTGAGAGCCTGTGACGAAGGGCCAGGTCCTGGCTGAGCCACAGGAGTTTGATGGTGATCTAAAAGTTGCCGTGTTTAAGTGCAGAGAGAAGCTCCCAAGTGAAAACACAGTGTGTCCTGCCCTGCTGAAGGCCAAGGGACTGTGTTGTGGGACATCAGGCCAGGAAGGTGTTTGGTGGAGAGAGGCTGTTGGCATGAGGGGGGATCTCAGGACAAGGGCTGTGGGTGGGAGGATGTCCCCAGGTCCCCACCTGTGAGCAGCATCTCCTGCTCCAGTGCATCCCAGCCTGCTGGTGGTGACATCCCTCAGAGGTGGGACAGCCCATGTGACATGCCAGGACACAGTGACTGCCTTGGCTCCCACCCTGCCAGCATCTGGTGCCAAGTCCACAGAGGCTCCCAGACCTGCTGGCACTGCACAGAGCAGAGGGAAAGCCACAAGTGTGGCTCCCGGTGCCACCAGCTGTGGTAGAGCCCACTCAGGGCTTCCAGCTTCAGAGCAGTGAATCCACCTTCAAGAGGGAAATGGAAATGACGTGGATGCTTCCTTCCTCTTTGTCCATGGCAGGAAGGGCCAGTTTTATCTAGAAGCCCTTGAGCTGCGAGGGTCATGTTGCTGTCACTTTGCACTAGTCAATGCTGTCCCCTGAAAAGAGCCTTTGCTAGATCCCAGTCTCCTGTGAGTCTCAGAGCCACATCTGGGGTGTGTTTGGGACAGGGACAGAGGTGCTGTTTTATGGGGACAAGTACCAGCGACTGAGTCACTGTCCCCAGGACATGGGGCAGAGGTCTGGGTGCTCCTGGCAGCAGTGACAGCTCCTTGTTCTGCCTACTTCAGCCTGGCGTCATCCCTGATGTGCTGTGGCAGTGCTTCCAGCACAGCCAGGCCAGGAAACTGCCTGCCAACACGAGGGTTTATAAACACAAACAGAGCTCAGAGGACTGAGTTTCCTGTCACTGATCTTGTCTGAGTTGTGTGAGGGAGCATGTGAAGCTGTGCTCTACAGTGGTGCTGGCTATCCTGGAGCCAGGTATGCAGGAGAGCTCATACTGGCAACCTAGGAGACTCTGAATTTTGGGAATAGGGGGATCTCTGAGGTAGAGAGGAAGTTGGAGCTGGGCTTTGCCAAGCTGAAAGTGAGGGGCTGAGCCAGCCCTGCCTGGCATTGCCCTGGAGACTGCCAAACACCTGTGCAAGATCTCCTGCCATGACTGTGCTCCCACATCCATGGAAGTGACTTTATCCTGCACCTCACGCTGCTGGGGCACGGCCATGCCCCTGGCTGGTGTGCAGGATGTGGCTCCCCAGGTGGGAATAGCCAGGTTCTCAGCTGGCACCAAGCAGTGCCGTGCTGGTGATTCAACTGGAGGCCATCCCCAAGGTCGGATAAAGTTACATCTGTCAGAGCTCTGGGCTGCTGGGTTACATCCTCACTGCCAGGAGGAATGATGACTCAGGGACCTCATCCAGGAAACTGGGGGCTGCTCAGGCATCCCTCACCCCTGGGTTTGTTATCCTCAAGTCCAGCGTGCGTGAGTTGATGGCCGTGGTTCCTCTCTCCCTACAGGCCATGATGCTGCGTGTGGCTGCTTTCGCAGCATTGCTGCTGTTCTTCAGGGTCACTTTGGAACTGTCCTGGGCCCAGGCCATCCCTGCTCTCTTCGTCTTCTACCTGGGATCTGGCGGATGGGACTTCTTCCTCATATTCCTCAAGACAATAAAAAGGGATGTCACGTAGGTGTCCTGGCTGGGATGGCCCAGCCATCCACCCTCCCCCTGACACTCTGCTCTGCCCTGGTGTGTGCAAGCACATCCCCAGCTCCTTGCACAGCCCTGGGTTTCTGCTGGCACCTGGCCCGGCTGGAAGGAGATCTCCCTCTGCTGTGCCCGGGTGGCTCCAAACTCTTGGGCAAAGTTTTCACAGGAAGGATAGATTTCAGCTGAGCTTGAAGTCTAGTGACTGCCCTTGTACTTCACCCTGTCCCCAAAGCTGCTGGCATGGCACCAGGTCCCTGTGCAGGATTCGTTCTGAGTTGGTACCAGGCTGTGCCAGCTCCTGGCAAGGATTTGTGGGGAGGGAGCTATGGCACCTCTTGAAGAGCACCTGAGGCTCAAAGATGCCCCTTTGATCAGGGACATCCCTGTCTGCAGCCTTCCAAAACACACCTCTCCCTGGCTTCCATCAGGCCCTGGCTATGAGCATCTATGCAGATGAGCTCTACCTATGTCCACACTGCTCAGGGGAGTACCCAGAGCTGCTGCTGAGCTAAAGCAGGGCTGGGAGTAAGTGCTGGGCTGTTGCAGCTTCTGGAAAGGTCCTCATGCTGTGCTGGCTTTGCTGGAGGGAGTGGTTTTGCAGGGCTCACTGAGCAGCTGCCCTCTCACTCCCCTTCCTTTGGCAGCACGGGGCTGGTCCTGTTGCGGGTGAAGTGGCAGGTGTGGAGGCACGTGAAGGAGAAGAACACAATCGCCAAGATCTTCCAGAAGACTGCGAGGAAGTATCCAGAGAAGACAGCACTGATCTTCCAAGGCACGGGTGAGAGCTGGACCTTCCAACAGCTGGATGAGTACTCCAACCAGGTGGCCAATTTCTTCTATGGCCAAGGCTTCCGCTCCGGTGATGTGGTGGCCCTTTTCATGGAGTCTCGCAATCAGTACGTGGGGCTGTGGCTCGGCTTGGCCAAGATTGGGGTGGAGACAGCCCTTGTGAACTCCCACCTGCGCATGGAGGCCTTGCTGCACTGCATCACCATCTCCAACTCCAAGGCCGTGGTGTTTGGGCTGGAGATGATGGAAGGTGAGGGGCTGGCAGATGTTTTGGGGGTGCTTTGGACTGAAGGGAGATGCGTCTAGTCTATGGGTTCAGTGTTCCCTTCCTGCCCACCACAGAGCAGAGATCTGGAAGGGAGTGGACAGTTGAATCATCCAGAAATTAGATCTGTTTTGTTTTGTTTTTTTTCTTGTTGGTTCGTTTGGACTGTGGGCAGGATGTGGAATGCAGTGCTATCTGCCTCTCACACAGGCCAGCCTGGGTGTGAGGATCCTTCCTTGTGCCTCTCGGGTCCATCCCTGACATGGAGCCCTGGGCTGGGCTGGACCTGCCCCACTGCACAGGAGGAGCCTCTCCTTGCTCTCCATGGCTGTTACCACATCCCTGCAACACCTTGGCTTAAGCTCCTCATGTGTTTCAGCCCACACCTCTCATGTTGATGGTGTCAACAGACCTCTTGGCACCAAAGAGGTTTTGGATGGGGAAAGGTGGAGAACAGGATCTTCTGGTCCCTGAAGAGGCCTGGGCTGTGGCCCCAGCATCTGTTAATGATGGGAACAACATCTGCCTGGGATGGCTGTGAGCCCTTTGGGGACTCTGCCAAACACAGTGGGGGTACTGCTACCTGGGGCAGTGTCTCCTTGAGACTGGGAGGGCAGGGGGTCTCTGCTGTAACTACTCTTTCTCCAGCTCCCCTCTTTACTTTCATAGCAATGCAGGAAGTGCAGCCCTCCCTGGAGAAATCCATCCATCTCTTCTGGTCTGGGGAAGGAAGCCCCGAGTCTGTGCTTCCTGGTGCAAAACACCTGGACCCCCTGCTGCAGATGGCTCAGAGACACCAGCCAGCCCCTCCTAACAAGGGCTTTCTTGGTACGTGGTCAGCTCTTGGGGGCCAATCTCATGATGGTGTTATTATGGTGTTTTTGTGGATCAGCCAGTTACAGCACTGGCAAGATCATCTGCTTGGGATGCATCAGTGTTTGGGATGGGTCTTACTCCAGTGTCTGAAGCCCAGCAGTGTGTGGAGCAGTATCCTGTCATGCCCTCCATGTGTCCAACAGATCTGATCTGCCTGGGGTGATCCCAGCATGTTCTTGGTGCTGTTATATAACAAGGTTTTAGCTCAACTGGCATGAGCAGAGTGTATAAATGTTGCTTGTCCCCCTCTGCTGGTTCAGCCAGCTCCTAGTTTGGGAATGTAACCCTCTTTCCTCATTGCTCTCCAGATAAACTCTTCTACATCTACACCTCTGGCACGACAGGGCTGCCCAAGGCTGCCATCGTGGTGAACTGCCGGTAAGGCCATGGGCAGGGGCTCGGGGCAGGACAGGGCTGAGCTCTGTCCTGGCACAGCACCCCTGGCCCTGCTCCTGATGTGCCTCTTCACCCTCCCCCCAGGTACTTCCGCATGTCCAGCTTAGTTTTTTATGGTTTTCGGATGAGGTCTGATGATGTGATGTACGACTGCCTGCCACTCTACCATGCTGCAGGTACCGTGTGCCAGGCAGAGCCCCCATCCCGGGGCTGGCTCTTCCCTCAGCCAAGCCCAGGGCTCGGGCTGGAGGCTGGTGTAGCAGCAACCTCCATGTTGAGAAGCTGCCTGATGCTCGCAGTGTGTGATTGGGGCTTTCCACGTTTTCCCTGGGAGCCAAGAATTGATCTGGCTGACCTTTGGAGCAGGGAGTGTGTGGGTGGTTATTATCTCAGATCGTATCCTGGCTTTGGAATTAAGTATTGCTGCTCCCCGTGGAAAGTCAAGGGGAAGGGGAAGTGGTGCCTGCCTGGCTGGCTGAGGCGTGCTGGGATGTTTAGGTGCAAAGTGCCACCCCACATCTCATTGCCATGTGTCTGCTCCCCTAAGCCCATGGTCCTGGGGGCTTTGGCTGGGGGAACCCCACTGCTGTGAGCCAGCCGTGGCCTCTGCCTTGCCCTTACAGGCCTCTCCCCAGGTGGGCTGGGCTGGAGGGGTGTGGGGACTGAGGACTTTCCTGGCTGTCTCTGCAGGGAACATCGTGGGGATTGGGCAATGCCTCCTGCAGGGAATGACGGTTGTCATCCGCAAGAAGTTCTCAGCCTCGCACTTTTGGGAGGACTGTGTGAAATACAACTGCACGGTGAGGCTGTGAGGCAAGAGGTCAGCCAGGAGTGGGGAGTGGAGCGTGGGGATCTGTGCTGTGCTGGGGACAGGCCAGCTGCTGGAACAGGGAGAGGCCTGGACCGGTTCTGCCTGTCCATCCCAAACCACTTCCAGGGTGGTGGGGCTGTGTCCTTCCCACATGGGCTGGTAACTCCATGTGTCTAAACCCTTCCAGCATTAACCAGGAGATATCTGATGGGTTTCACAGCCTGGAGGGGTGGGTTAACCAGGGAAGGGCAGGTACTGGATGAGCTCACAGGACTGCGGCGTTTTACCATGGCCTCTTTAGGGGACCTTGGGTGTTTTGTACCATTCCCACCCAGCCTGAAGAAACCCCAGCCAACCCAGGGGGTGTCAGACAGATCCTAGTGAGTCTTCCCTCTGTGTTGCTCCCAGATTGTGCAGTACATTGGGGAGATCTGCCGCTACCTGCTGAACCAGCCGTACCAGGACGCGGAGCGGCAGCACCGGGTGCGGATGGCGGTGGGCAACGGGCTGCGTGCCTCCATCTGGAGGGAATTCATGGCCCGCTTCAGCATCGCCCAGGTGGCCGAGTTCTACGGGGCCACCGAGTGCAACTGCAGCCTGGGAAACTTTGATGGCAACGTAAGGCCCCTCCCTTGTGTCCCAAAAGGTGACAGCTGCCCTTGGTGGGATTGCACACCCAGATGGGCTGTTTGCTCCAAGAGGCTTGGCATGGGTTGCTGTCCACCCAGAAGGGTTTTGGCTTTAGTGTGGTGCCAGCTCTGTGGTATCCTGGGTGTGTGTGGGCCGTGGGCTCGGGTGGGAGAAATGTGCCTGCTACTCACAGCTCTGAGCTCTTTCTGTTCTAGGTTGGGTCATGTGGCTTCAACAGCAGGATCCTACCAGGTGTGTACCCCATTGGCTTGGTGAAGGTGGATGAAGACACCATGGAGCTGATTCGGGGGCCGGATGGTGTCTGTATCAGCTGTAAACCAGGTGAGGGCACCCACAGGGATAAATCTCCTCAGCCCTGTGTCAGTCTTTCCTAAGACTTCAAGATAATTTCCCTGGGTTTGAGTCTCTTCTCACTTAAACCCCATTAGACACCCCTTTTGCTTGGTGGGGGGGCTTGTTTCCCTCTTCATCCCCTCTTCTCCCTGCAGGGGAGCCAGGGCAGCTGGTGGGTCGCATTGTCAAGAGCAACCCCCTGCAGCACTTTGATGGCTACCTGAATCAGTCAGCCACCAACAAGAAAATTGCCAGGGACGTATTTACAAAAGGGGATGCTGCCTATCTCACAGGTGAGGCGAGCAGGGCCCCTCTGTCCACCAGGAGTGGAGGAGAAGGGCACCTGGGTGGGTGTGGGGACTGTCCCAGCCTAGTGGCACTGCCCTGAGAGATGCTCCAGAGTTGTTCTTAGCCCTTCTGACGCTTCATTTTGTTTACCTATTCCTCCCTTTCCTGTAGGGGATGTGCTGGTGATGGACAAATATGGCTACATGTACTTCCGTGACCGCACTGGGGACACGTTCCGCTGGAAAGGGGAGAACGTCTCCACCACAGAGGTGGAGGGAACGCTGAGCCGCATCCTCAACCTGACGGACGTGGTGGTTTATGGGGTGGAGGTGCCAGGTAGCTGAGAGGGAAGAGGACAATCGGGGGAGGCAGAGTAACCTCCAGCACTTGAATGGGAGCGTGTCCTGCGTGTCCAGATCAATGTGTCCTTTTGCAAGAGGGTGTGCCAGGGCTCCCTGTGGGCAAGCTGGGAAGAGGCCACAGGGGATGTGCCTAGCAGGAACCAGGGGGTTCCCTTCCTCTCTCAAGCTTTGGTCTGATTCTGGCTGGTTTGGAAGGACCCTGTGTCCTTTCTGCACTGGCTCCTCCAGGAGGAGGTGACTGACCACAGGGTGTCGCTGGTAGCCTTTGCCACAGGGTGGTGACACAGTGGTGACACAGCTGGACATGTCAGTGCTTCGCGACAAAGCAGGGTCTCTGCCAGAGGCCTTGCTGGTGTGGGGCAGAGGGAGATAATGCTACAGGGGCAGTGTGTCTGAGTGCTCTCCCTTCTCTGCTTTTTAGGGATTGAGGGGAAGGCAGGAATGGCAGCCATCGCTGACCCAGAGAACACCTGTGACCTGGAAGACTTTGCTGGCAAGCTGAAAAAGGCCTTGCCACTGTATGCACGGCCCGTCTTCCTGAGGTTCCTGCATGAAGTCTCCAAGACAAGTGAGCCATGGCATGCACGCTCCATGGGCACGGGGCTGGGGGAGCCTGGGAGGGGGAAACCTGGTTACAGAGATCAATCTGTAGGGTGGGGATGGACCCTTTCTGCTCCACAGAGCCCCTGGCCAGTTCCTCAGGTGGTTTCGAGGTGTGGGGTGTAAGGCTGGGTCTGGGGCAGCACAGGTGTGGTGGGGATGGGAGTGTATGTGGCCAGTGACCCTTATTCCTTCTTCCCTCCCCATTCCAGGCACTTACAAGTTCCAGAAGATGGAGCTGCGGAAGCAGGGCTTTGACCCTGCAGTGGTGAAGGACAGGTTGTATTTTCTGGACTCCAGGCAAGGCCGATACCTGCCCCTGGACCAGGCAGCGTTTGGCAGGATCCAGTCGGGAGACCAGAAGCTGTAACTGGTGGGGCTCAAGCAAGGCACGTCCCAAATCCTGCTGGGGAGAGAGGGCAGGGCAGGCACTGGGGAAGGAAAGGTTCATGGAGCGATACAAAGGCACACTAGAGATTTTATTTGATGAGTTTTACAGATAAAGGTTTGGGGGGAGCACAGAGGGGACCAAGGGGAGGGGGATGGTCACATACCAAAGCATTGACTCATTATGGCTTTATTTTCTACTTGGTACAGCGGTGGTGGTCCCGTGCCATGGGAGGGGCAGGGCCCTGGCCAGTTGAGGAGAGGTGGGGTGCCCTTGCCATTCCACTTTGCTTTTCCTGTCTTTCCCCTCCCTTTTCCTGCCTGCAGCAACCCTTCCTTGTGAAGGCCATGAAGGGACCAGTGCTGGGCTCTTCCCCACTCCTCCCCCTTGGCACAGGGACCCCACTGGCAGAGGGAAGCTGGCTGCCAGGCACAACCCCTGCCCTCTGCATGGCCCTGCTGGTGTCGTGTGTCTGCTGTGAATCAGGGGAGCAGGGTAGTGTTGGGCTCAGGAGGGGGACAGGGATGTTTCTGCCATGCCTTGCCCTCTCCTGGGAATGACATTTCTATTTTTCACAATCACACGCACATTATATTATATTATATATATATATTATACACGCTGACTTTTTTTTTTCAATCTTAATTTATTGTCTATACTTTTGAATGTGTCCCGGGTTTGTGCAGTAGGTGGAGGGATAGCCCAGACCTGTCCTCTCTTGGAGAGTCCTTCTCTCTTCCAGGGAGATGGGAAGCTCATCTGGGACTGATTCTCCTCTTCCAGTGTGGGTGCAGCTGTGTATGTCCTTGTGGCCTTGCTCCATGGTGGAGGACATGAGCAAATCCCACTATCTTGTGGACACTTCTCTGGGTCTTTTATTTCCATCTTTCGTGGATGCAGCCTTGTTTTGTGGACCTTCTTCCTTGCAGAAAGCAAGTGGGAGAGTGGGAAGAAGGGCCTGGTTTGCCTTGGCTTAGATGAACTCAGCACCACGGAGCAGCTCTCAGGGCTTTCCTGCCTTGATGTCAGTGCCCTGGGCTTGGGAGGCAACTTGCCTGGAGAGAGAACGTCCTCCAGAGGGTGGCCTCTGCCAGAGCCTGACTTCACGTGCTCTGCATCCCTTCCCAAAAGAGCCTTCCCTGTCTCCAGCACCGAAGCCAGGCCCTGAACTGAAATATCCGTGTGAAACACCTGACCTGTGCTATGTGAATTCCCCGTGTTGTGTCTGATGTGAAACAGCCTCAGCAGCAATGTCTGATTCCACTCCTCAGAGACCATGCAGAAATGTCTCTTCCAGAGAAAACTCTGGGTTGGGGTTTCTTCTTTTCTTTTTTGTTTTTTTTTAATAATTTGTTTTTATGCTTTCAGCAGGGTTACTCCTTAAAATGACGTCTGTCTTTTGTGAGGGCAGGGTGTGTCTGCTCTTCTAGCTGTGCTTCCACACCAACGTTCTGCCTGCCCCAGTCTGTCCTGGTCTCACAATTAAACACAAGTATGGGCTATGCTGGAGTTTCCTACCTCTTCCTTGTGCAGTCCTGCTCTGTGGGGGGAGGCAAGTGTGCCAGTTTGGGAACTGGGAGCTGCCACTCCAGAGCACCACCTCCCTGTGTGGACTTTGGCCCATCTCAAAGCAGGGGGAACAAGCCCCTTGCTGCTGGGTTTAATGACTGTGTGAAAACAACCTGTTGATCTGACCCTCCTCAAGACTCTTCCACCAATTCCCCACTCCCCCTTTCTCCTGGTCCTGTTCTCAGCATTGCCATCCCTGTTTATCCTGGCCCAGTTCTCCCTGTTTACCCTGGCACATCTGCATCGCCCAGCCCTCTCCTGTTCCCTCTTTCCTCTTCCTGCAGCTTCTCTCTGTTTGGCCCTGGTGTGCAGTGGTGGCTGCCGCCTCTGCAGGTGCTCTGGTCCCACTTTTGGGCCCTGTTCCTCTTGCAGCCACCGGAGGAGGGCAGGCTGGGCTCAGCAAATGCTTCATCCTCAGGGATACACAGCTTTAGTCGCTCCCCGGGGCTTTCAGTGTGGTGTTCAGAGCTCTGGCAGTGTGGGGTGCTGGAGCAGGGGGATTACCCACCCAGGGAGCTGGCCAGCCCCTGTTCCAAGGTGGAAGGGTAGAGATGATGGTGCTGGGCTTGAGGCCAGTGGCAATCCCAGGCACTGGTGTCCACTCTGCTTGGGCTCCTGACCTGAGTTGTGCCTGATGGAGACCTGGGCAGCACCGAGGTCATTGAGCCAGATGGGTGGTGGGCAGTGACCTGAACCACCCGGCCTCACCCAGCCCTCTGCTAAAGGAAATAGGGGAAAACTTGGCCTTCTTTCAGTTAGACTCTTTGTCTGGAGATGGATATTTGGAAGTGGTACAGGAGGATATGGAAGTGCTGTGCTCCCTTCCTAGAGGAGGTGTCCATGCTGCCCTGCACACAAAGCTGCTCCGAAGGAAGAGGGGCCACAGGGTGAAGCTCAGTGCTGTGTTTTTGTCTGTCTGAGACCAGGTTAGGTTAAAAAAGCCAAGGAAATTCTGTGTTCAGGGTCCTGCCTGTTAAGTGCAGGGGCAAATAGCTTTGGGAGCTTATGGAAGTATGGCTGTTGTTTCCAAGCAGGCCATACAAGTGAAGACTGTCTTGTGTTGCTGGGTTTTGGAGATAGATGGGGATTAGAGGCCTGTGAGAGGGGCAGAATTTAGCCCTTGGTGGTGCTGACACCACCAAGGAGATGGGACCTGGACAGTGCGTACCAAGGAGCTCAGCCCAAACCCTGCACAATGCAGGCAAGAGGAGCAGTGTGGGGCACTTCCCGAGGTGAGAGCTCCTTCCTAAAGAGACTGGGTTTGCTGAATGACTGGGAAAGAGCTCAGCAAACAGCATGGGGGGCTCTGGTTCACAGTGGAGCTCAGCAGTGCTGATGAAGCGTGGTGCTGTGTTGGAGAGCTGGGGATATACACACACCTCTGTGCCAGGTTTCCCAGGGCAAGGTGTGTTCATAACTGAGTTAAGCTGTCAGGAGCCCCCCTGCCCAGCAATGCTGATGGCACTGCGGTGCTGGGGGTTGGACCCTGCTGGAGATCTGGTGGCCCAGGACAATTCACCATTTGCACTGTGTTTGTCCTGAGTGAGGAGGGTTGTGTCACGCTTGGCAGCGCTTCAAGACTCCCTGCAACACCCAGCTACACCAGTTAGAGGTTTTCCGCTGGCTGTCAGCTTTGGGTTGAAATCCTGGGGCCTTTTTAAAGTCCCAGCTCCTCTGGAAACATGAAGCCTGTGTGCAAATGTCCCTGGAGCTCTTGGCCCAGGAGTACACATGCAGGTGTGGTACTGAGCCTGGGGTCAGTGCTGGGACACTTCCAGCAGAGAGGTGGTTGGAAAGAAGCAGCCGGTGTTTAATCATAGTCTGATTTTTTAAAATTTCGTTTTATTTGCACAGTTTTAAGGAAGAGGGTAATTGAATCCTATAGAGACACCTTGTGAGACATCCCTCTCCTTTGATCAATATGCTCGTCTGGCTCAACAGCTGCATAGACATAAAAGTACTCTATATGAAGTACGAGGTATTATTCTTTTTTAATTAAAACACTTAAAATACTGTTTGCATGAGGTTAAGAAAACATTAAAATCCTTTCCTGGGTTATTATCACACCATTAATTTAAGTAAAGCCAAAGAGCTTTACAAACCAAACGTATTTTTCCCCATGGAGATGACTGCTTCTTCCAGACTCTGTGTCCTGCATAGGGACAACACTATCAAGAAAAATGTGGCCACTTTCTTTCTGAGCAGCATCTCATTCCAGCTCTAGGTCCAGCTCAGCCCTGCCATGCTTGGTGTGCAAAACTGGGCTGTATTTTTGCTTTAATGCAGGTGGGGGCTTTGCAAGTTGCCCAGGACCTTTCTGGGTGAAATTCATTTTTGCTGCTGACAAAGTCTGTGACAATCTTTAATGCTGCATCTCTCCAACCTCCTCCTGCCACTCTTGGTGTGCTGGAGCCTTCCCAAACAATGACAGCCTCCTGCTCCTCCACATGCTGGGGAGCTGGCTTTGCCTTTAAGCAGAGACAGGGAAATACTCTGAACTAAAGAAGGGACTCTCCTTTGGTGTACTCTTTAGAAATGGAAATACTGGATTCCCCTGAGTGGTTCCAGTGTAACCAAGAGCAGGGCCAGGGGCGGCTTCTCCACCCTCCAGTTTGGAGGGGCTGTGTGCTCAGGGATTCCACCAAAATGATGGTCTGTGGAGATCTCATCATCCTGTGCAAGAGGGAAGGGACAGCAGCTTTCCTTCCTAAAGCAGAAACACTTTATGAGGGAAGCAAATGTCCTTAGGGCTGCTGAGCTCCTGGACAGCATGGAGGGGCAGGGCTGTGCTGCAGGGATGGGTCCTGCTCTGCTGTATTTGAGCCTGGCCCATCTCAGTGGGCAAATCCCACCTTCCAAAATAACCAGGAGATTACAAATGTAAAAATCGCATCCAGAGGCCCGAAGGATGCCAGGCAGGGCTCCAGGAGGGCTTTGGGCAGTTCAGATCATGCAGTACAGGCTGGTAACCCTGGGAAGTGCAGGCGATGGTGATGCTGAGTCCAGGACATGTTCCTGCTCACCATGGGGGGCTCATTGCCCAGATCTTCCCTGATCCCTCACCAAATGATACCAGGCTCGTGCAGTGGGCTATGACCCACCCTGTGCCACATCCCCCTCCCCAGTGCAGCCCTGCCACCCCTCCAGCCCCATCCCAGGGGGTGCCCAGCATCCCTCCCCGAGGGTCCCGCATCCCCCCAGCCCAGCAGGGACCTGGGCCCGAGCCTGCCCGGCAGGTGACACAGCAGGTAGCACTGGAGGTGGCATGGGAGGTGGCCCTGGCAGTGGCACTGGAGGTGGCACTGGCGATGGCACTGCAGGTGACACTGGAGGTGGTACTGGAGGTGGCATGGGAGGTGACACTGGCGGTATCACTGGCAGTGACACTGGCGGTGGCACTGGAGGTGGCACTGGAGGTGACACTGGAGGTGGCATGGGAAGTGGCACTGCAGGTGACACTGCAGGTGGCACTGGAGGTGACCCCATTCTCGACCCTCACACCCCCAGGGTCCCGAGGAAGCTGAGGGCAGCCCAAGCCTTCCTCCCCTGCCCGGCCATCCCCGTGGCCTCGGGCCGGGCCGCAGGAAGAGGCCAACAAGCGGCGGCGGGGCGAGCCGCCTCCCCCGGCCTTTGAGTATCACTTTCAGCTATTCTGAAGGTTAAACGCCTGTTTAGAGCGGCCTATTGAGGGCAGAGCCGGGGGTGCGGCATTGTTGGCGGCGCTGAATGGGCCCCCAGCCCCGCAGCCCCCGAAGGGCCGGGGGCAGCCGCTTCCTCGCCCTAATGACATGCAGCCCTCCATCGCTTCAGCTCCCGCTTTCTTTCTGCTGCAGTTTAACCCGGGCACAGAGGCCGGGCTGCGTCTTACTGATCTCTGCTTGACACCCAATTACCACATGAATGGCAGAGAAAGGCTGCAAAAGGCTTTAACTCCCACTGACCCTCCTTCCCCTCTGCCTGCTTCCCCCTCTCCCCGTCCTGCCCCCTCGCCTTTCTGCGGCGCACGGAGTTCAAAACTGAGACGGGGAAATCAAACAAAGCCCCGGGTGAGGAAACCCATTGTCACCGCCTCCGCCAGGGCTCCCCTTTCGCCGGCTATTGTTCCCCTTGAAGTTTGACTTGCTGTGTGGAAGGATGCGAGCAGCTGTTTGTGCATTCCCCTGATGTTTTATTGAAAAATAATTGAATCGTCAGTTCGGGGCTCTCTGATAAAATGTCTCCTGCTGTATTTATAAACTACGTTTCCCTGAAGGACGTGATGGCGACCTGAAGCATCTCCTCCAGAATAAACCCTCAGCGGAGTGGCAGAGGCATGTTCCTTCTGCGCTCGAGGGGAGACAGAAAGCGTGCAAATGGCAGGAAAACCCCAGAAGACAGCACTGAGACAAAAGAAATTAACCTCTCTCTATTGCCAGGCTCAATTTCCAACCTGTCCCTTTGTCTGGCACAGTTGGTTCTGTGGGAAGGAGAGGTGGGTGAAGCCAGAGCCCTTGGCTGGTGTCCTGCTGTCCCACGTAACTGGGATGAGCACCACGGCTAGCTGGGTCCTGCCCAGTGCCATCCCACACCTGGGAGCAAGTGAGGGCTCTGCCAGGAGCTGGAAAACGGGGTATCAAAGGAGAAGTTTAGATTAAGTAAAGCACAGTGACAGGTTGTTGGGTTTGGATGAGGAGATGGGGTGTTACAGAGAGCTGAACCCAGCCTTGCCTGTACCTGGTTTTGCTCAATGTGCCTGTTAATCAAACACCATCCTTGCTTACAGCACTTTAGCAATGACAGCATTACACTTTCTCAAGGAGATTGTGTGCTTGCTTTCCCCATCCCAAGCATATCCCGGAGAATTTGTGGTGCTCTGATTTCGGCACCCACCACAGAGACAGGACTTGCTTCTCTCCCAAGCACATAATGTCCATAAAAACATCCTCCGTACCTCTTGTGGTCACTGTTTGACCAGGACAATTGTTAGCAGTAAACAGCTTTGAATGCTTGAATGAGTCAAATAGGTATTTATGATTACTGTTCCCTTTCTTTCAATTTATTTTTGCTTTTCAGGGAGGTGCTAACACTAAATCTGTAATATTTTGTTGTATTTCTATAACTTGATTCTTTTAGGAGCCAGTTCTCCTTTTATTTGGCCTCATGAATGATTTCTGGAAGCCAGAAGAATAGCTCATACAAAACCATAACTGCAAACACTGATCTGGAGTCGAGATTACCAGATCCTCTGTACACAGAACGCTTCAATCATTTCTGAAGTGTATAGAAGGAAGATTTTTGTCTAAGGCTTCTTTCCTCAGCCGCTTTTCCATGCATTTCCATCCTAGGCCGTATCTCTGAGATACTCAAAAGCCTCGGGATTTAGAGATACTTGAAATCCAGCTGGAATTTTTGGATGAAGACCACGGTCAACAGCTTCGCATCCCTGCCATCACGTAACCCCGGCAGCGAAGGCAGCATTCATGTGTGAGGGACCGGCCTTTGCTGGGGCCCAGCCCGGAGAATGATCTCCTCGGAGAACAAAAGGCCATTACAAACACCACCACCTTCTGCTCCCGGGGTTAGGCGTGCTCTGACCCCCGTTAGCATAAACGAAGAGCAATCTGTCTGTGTAAATTTATGCCCCTTACACATAATGCATCATGTATATGCATAGCTATTACATTTCTATGTGCATGTGTGCACGCGAACGTGGATTTTTTTAAACCCAAACCCTGGGCCGAGCGGAGGGAGGGCCAAGGGGCTGTGGGTTTTTCCCCCAGCGCTGCCCTGTGCCGTGGGGGATAGGCAGAGCCCAGCTGTCACCGCGTCCTGCCTGCGCACACGGGGCTCCTCTGGGGACAGGGGGAAGGCAAACAGGCGACAGATGTGAGCCGCCTTGTTTAACGTGGGGAAGGGCGTGCTGGGAAGAGCTGCCCGAGAGCAGGAGGGGCTGGGAGGTGCCACCCCTGGCACAGGACCACGTCTTGGTGGCAGGGGATGGTGTTGGTCTCAACCAGCCGTTTCTGCTTCCGTGCAAGCCCCTGCGAGGCTTTGGCTTTGCAGAATCACAGTCCTTGGGGTTGGAGGGGACCTCTGGAGATCCCCCAGTCCAACCCTCTGCCCAGGCAGGGCCATGTGGTGCAGGTGACACCCATCTCCACAGACTCCATGCCCTCCTTGTGCACCTGTCCCAGTGCTCTGCCACCCTCGATATAAAGTTCTTCCTTGTGCTGAGGTGGAACTTCTCATATTTCAGCACCTTTGCTGCTGGGAAGCCTGTGCAGGGAACCCCCTGCTGCACCTCCTGCCTCCGTGCGTGGGCTCTGGGGCTCTGTGAGCGGCGAGGCCTGAACTTGGTGTAGAAATGGATATTTGTCTATATAGCCAGTAAATATTTCTATAAATAGCCAGCAACATCAGGTTAGTGGACAGTGGGTATTCTCAGTATCATGATGTGACACATACCATCTAATCCACTTAACCCGGAAAAGGAACATATATTAATTATATGTGTTCGAAAAATAAAAGCGTCTCGCGCCAGCGCCTATTTTAAAAGAACACCGGCGGGGAGCACAGGCCGTGCTGCCCCTCGGTAGACCCCGGGGCTCGGTAAATCCCGGGGTGAGGTAGCCCTGCCCCAGCCCCGGCCCCAATTCCCATCCCCGACCCCCGGCCCGGCCTAGGCCGCCCCTCCATTCCGCTGTTGCCGTTGCCTTGGNCGCGGGCCGGGCAGGGCCGCGGGGGTGTCCGCTGCGCTGGGCCGGGCCGCCCTGCCCGTCTGGCCCGCGGCCGTCTCTGCGTGAGCATCCTGTGGCAGTCCGTCCCTTTCTTCACATTCAACCTCTTCTTTTTTATTTTCTTTTTTTTTTTCAATTATTAAAATAATCTTTATAAACCTCCCGCTCGTTTTTCGGCTGCTCCCCTCTCTGTCCCTCCGTGTGTCTGCGCACGTGTCCCCGCCGTGCTTTGTGTCCCAGCTGTGTCGCTGTCAAACAGCTGCGTCCTCGCTGGGCAACATTTCGGTTTCCAGGCCTTTTCTACTGTGGCACCGGCGCTGCTCACACTCTGCCCCTGGGAACTCGAAGCGTTTGCAGTGGAAGCCGTGCATATTTGTGGAAATACTTGTGTTATTTCGTTAAAGCCTCCTTTTAGCAGAAGCTAAAAGGCTGCTATTTATTAGCTTTTTCCCACCCTTTCACGAACACAGAGATGCCATAACCCTTTAAATACCCCTCTCCTTAAGAATCCTTTCCTCAGTCTTTCCCGCTTCCAGCTGCAGCAAACTCTCCTAATTTTCCCAGAAGAGTGAGATGCATTTTTGCTTCCCTTGGAAATGCATAAATGAGCTCTCTATGTAGGAACCACAGCTGAGTCCCCCACGGCTCCCGCTGTACAGAAGGACCTTATCTTGCAATCTACATCTCCCGCTGCAACAAAGCGTGACCTTGTTTTCATTACATGAAAAAATGTTTTTCATATAATTGTTGTGACTCGTTCCCTCCCATGAACCTCGGCTCATGTTTAATAAATCGCTGCTTCAATTTGGAGATAACTCTTTGTTGTGAGCTGGGGGAAGAGCATCAACAGAGTGCTCTTTAGGAGGGTTGCTGCATGTAAGTACTGCTGCTGAGGGCACAACAAGGGTTCTGTTGTGCTCTGCCACTGCAGAGCCAAGGAAACCTACTGTGGCATTTTTAGATATTGAATTTAAAGGAGTTTAGTAACGTCTGGATGTCCCTCTCTTGGTGTTTAGGTGGGAATCGGTTGCTTTTAATTATTTCTCTTTATTGTGTTGGTTTCCAACAGAAGAGGGGCACCAGTGAGTTTCCAGAAAGTAATTTCATAAGAAAGTTTTCTGAAGTAATCTACATTTAAGCTGGAAGAACATTTTGCCACAGTTACATGCCCTGTGAAAATGGGTTGATCATTTTTCTGCCTCAGTTGGGTATTAAGTGAGTTGAGTTTTTTAAGGATTTTCTGGTTGTTGAAACCTTGGCCAGTCCAGAATTCCGTAGAGTAGAAAGCTCATGCTCTCTGCTGCTGTGTCCCATATCTTAAAGTAACTTGTGTGTTTATTGTCTATGTCCCTACTCACATAAATCTAAGATTCCGTTTGGCCTCTGGCCTCTCAACAACATGAAAACTCACTGATATTGGTAAAGCTCAAGATTTTCACCGTTGTTCCTTTTCCAGAAAAGGAGTCTTAAGTGAGGATCTTGCTGAGGCCACTGAGTTGCATTTATAAAAATTAGTTATTCCTTTGAAGAGCCTAAGACCCAATTTAAATCCCACTCTTTTCCAGTGTGAGGACCAGCTCCTGTACCCATCAGCCTCTGCACGTCCTGCTCACACCTGATCTCCTGTTCACAAGTGGAGACTGGGGAATATTTATCCCAGGGGGATGCTCAAATTTTGAGATTTCTGCCTAAAAGATGTCAGGGACGGGCAACGCTGGATGTGGCGTGGTGGCTGGAATGTTGTTTAGCTTTGTGAGCACTGGGAGATGGGAAGTGTGTTCCAGTTCCCTCGGGATGATGCCTGGCACCGTGGGGTCCTGGCCCACAGTAGAGCCTCCTGTATGTGCTGGCAATGGGATCTGGCAGCTCCCCCCATGAACTTGTGGTTTGTGACAGGGGGGAAAAAAAAGACAAAGGGAATCCTGTGCTAAATATAGTCTGTGTCATTTGTTTTCCCTGCTGTGGCATCTATGTAAATCGCCTCTTTTGTACTGTCTTCCTTCTGACAATAAAGCAAAATCTCAGTGGTTCATTGTTTTTATTTCAGAGGTGGTGCAGAACTCTTGTTCGATGGTGTCAAAAAGCATCAGGTGACTTTGCCCTGTCAACCAGAGCCTTGTGAGTATCAGAACCTGTTGGATAATTTGAAAGAATGACAACAAATGAAACAAAGCTGGTTTGTACAGCACTTTTAGCTGACAGCAAGGATCAAAGTGTTTTAAAAGCTCTTTCAGACATGCTGTGGATCGGGTGGCTTGGAAAACAGGGGCTAGTCCTCAAAGTCTGAGCATCTCTCCTGTCCTTTAAGCACTTGAGAATTGAGTCCTTCCTTAAACCTTAAACCTTCTCTCCTGGACAGACAACAGCTTCTGGATGTTTCCATCAAGTCTGTGTTTGTGTTGCTTGTCATATTAAACACCAGTAACCCCTTCTGCCCTTTGTTTTTTCCTGCCTGTTCTGAGGTTTCCAAAAGGCACATATATATATGTATGGATGGATGGATGTGTGTATGTAGTGTATAGATATGTGAGGGGGAGCAATGTGGCAATGTAACATAAATGTATTTTATCTATTTATTTGACTTTCAAGTATAGATAGTCATTTTATATTAACTCTGCAGTTGAAAACAGCAAACTTTATGCTCAAATGTGGTAATGGACATGCTGCCTACAGCTTTCCCTGCAATATAAACCAGGGCTGGAGTGTCCCAGGGATAAAGAGTCACAATCTCTGGTTTGTGGTTGGAATATCCATGCTGAGCAGTGCTGCACTGACTTATTTGTGTAGCAATGTAATTTTGCCACAGGTATGTTCTGAATTCTTCCAGCTAGATAGCACTGCTTTATGATGTTTGAGTGGGATTATAAACTGAAATAATACAAAGCATCAGGAAATGTTAACTAATGTCCCATGAATGGCTAATACTATAATCTGTATGCTGGGAACCTTCAGGCCTGAAATCTTCTTGCTGTGCCTGGAAGTAATTAGAGATTGGTAGAAGTGCTTTTGATGCTTGGACATAAGTACATGTAATTCAAATATAATAGGAGCACAGGAATATTGTGTTATCTTGTGGGTAAGGACAGGGACTAAGGCTCCAGAAACATGACCTGGTGCTGATTTGCTTTGTGAGTCGTGTTCTTAACTTCCCCCTGCTGCTAGTGAAGTAGTAGTGATATTTTCATGTACCACAAGAGAGTTCAGCATTAAATTCCAGCACTGTTAAAGCACTTAAGATCCTTAAATGGAAGGTAGTAAAGAAATGTTAAAACACTCATTTAGTTGGTTTATAAACTTGGGGGCTAGAGCATAATTTTCTTCAGTGCTCTGTAATTTTAAAATACCCAGTAACACCCACTGCATTGGTGGTGTTCAAACCACGATCAGATGCTCAGGAGGAAGGGGTTATTACAGGAGGTGTTTATTTCTGCCAGGGGAAGGGAGGGTGTTAACACCAAAAGAAATGATTCTTCTAGCCCCACAATTGCCTGCAGTGCAGTTGTCTGTGGCCTGATTCATTCCCACTTCAAGCTGCTGGGAAGACTTCTGTGGACTTCACTAGGATGTGGGTTTATCCCAAAGGATAAATCTCTCCCTGAAGGTCTGTCCCAGTCTCAGGATTCAAACTGATGACCTCCAGGGATTTATTCCAGATTCATCTAACACATTACTGCTCCCAGCTTTTCCTGTTTTCCAGCACAGAGATGAGGCAGGTAGATGTGGGGTTAATGTCTGACAGCAAGGGATTGCTGGAGACACCCCTCATAATATTCCCAGAAAACCATTAGGGGGTAGTGGTGAGGAATCAATAGAATCATATCAGAAATATGTGGATAAGAAATTTGGTAAGTTTGTGCAATTTTATATTGTTCCTGATGCCATGTATTTCCCTGGTCTACACAAAGAAAGTCTAATTCACCTGTCTCTGAGTAAATAAAGAGACATATACAGCATGTTCCCTGCTGCCCTCATACAGCCAGAATTGCAATGATTAGAGAAATAAAACAGCTCAGTTCTACTCAGCACATCCTGTTGCTCACCTTACCCTGGATGTCCATCACTGAGTACTCCAGGGAAGGACCTGTAGTATGAACACTGCTTGAAGACCTGCACTTCTAACCCCATTTTAAGTGATTTCATTATCTACCAAGCTTATTTTTGGCCATTTTGGCCTCTTACCTACTCTTTCTTTCACTCTAGGTTATTTTTGTCTTTGTCCTCCTTTTTGCAGAGCACCTGCTTCTCTCTGAGACATTGGGCCCAGCTTTTATTTTAATTGTTTAGGCATCTTTATATATATTCCAGAGGTGGAGGAGGTGGAAAATTATGTGAAGAAATACCTACAAATATTTACATGATAAGCTATGCTCCGTAGTTGGCAGGGACAGTTGGTGTTCTCTGAGTGATAATGTTGCTTAAACAAACCCTTTATGTGATCATTTCTTTTTTCCTGGTAACAGTCACAAGGTGGAAAGTAGGTGGGTTCCAGATCCAGTTAACTTTTTCAAGAAGATTTGATTCTCTGTCCTTCTCTGATGCCTGGAGATGGATTCTGTAGGGATTAGGAAAGGCAGGAGGAAGGAAGCTGCAAGTGGGACAAGAGCAAGCCACAAGGGGTACAGCCATGTGGCAGGACCTATTTTTATTATCCAAGTGGCTTTTTGTATCCTAATATCTGTTGAACTGCAGGACTGTGTAATCTTCTAGAGCCTTTACAGGAAGAAAACCTCAAGTTAAACAAAGATCTTGCCCCAAAATGCTGGCTATTCTGATGATCTCACTGATAATGCTTTTAGAGGATCTAAAGGCATTATGCCCTGTTGGCTTCTTCTGCATGAAAACAGTGTGTGTGGGAGAAAGCAGCTGGGGGAATAACGATATTTGTCACATGGAGAGAGGATTAAATTGGCAGGGAAATCAACTTTATTTTCAAGCATCTAAGAGGCTATTAGAGACAATGGAGCATAAAAGAGAGAAACCCTAGATTAAAAACTGAAAATGTATTTGGCAGCCTCCTCCTGAAACAAGCCACAGTAATTTAACCAAGTGCTTCAGTAATCAAATAGATCATTGTATGACTGCTCTGCAAGTGATGCCGGAGCTCCTTCCTCCATCTCGCTGGGACTCACAGTGGTGGATTTGTCTTGGCCATGCGAGTTGCATGGATGCTGTTGGGAGGGTAGGAAGTCACTGGTGTTGTTTAACCCTTGTAGCCATTTCAGGTTTAGCTCAGCAGCATCATGCTGATGAGGAGTGTTTGCAGAGCCTCTGTGCTGTGCTGCCTGCTGGGTGCTGTATCCAGAGGCTGGGGCTGTGTGTGAAGTCTCTGGCACTTGTGCTGCAGGCTGCTTGCAGGCCTTTGAATTCCAGCTTCTCCTGTGGCTTCAGTGGAGAGACTTGTGTTTTTGGAGCAGCAGTGACCAGTTTCAGCAATGCTCGCTTGGACCTTCTGGGCTAATCAAAAATTCACACTGTGTTTTGGCACTTCCAAGTCTGGAAGGATAAATTATTAATCAGTGTGTTTTGGTAATTGTTTGTGGTTTCCCTCTACCAAAACCCCAGGGAAAAAAAGCCCGTTGCTAATCAGATCTTTTTTTTTTTTAGAGGGAAAATGAAAATACTCTGCCAAGTGCTGCTTATGTTGAATCCCTGTAGAGAAGAGCATGGTCTGCTCCTCAAGAGCTTTGCTTTCCCGGGGCCTTGTTCTGCACAGCATGGAGGGCTTGGGAGCATTCATCTTCTCGGGAAAGAGCCTGGGGGTCTCAAGAGATCAGACCTGTGCTACAGGCAGAGTGGCTTAAAAAATACAGCATGGCACGTGTTCAGAGTTGACTGGAGTGCTGTGCCAAAACAACACGTCAAACCAAGAGTGGCTGTTGGTGTTGGTTGTAAGTTTTAAGTGCCCAGTGCTATTGCTACACAGTACATTGTAGTTAAGTCATTAATATTCTGGAATGCTTTTATTGCTCTGTTTATTAGTCCTAACATTTTAAAACTTGCTCCAAAGAAAGAATGAAAATGTATTTTGTAACACAGGGGCTTATTAGAAGAATGATGAGAAGAAAAATACCATAGCTCTGTGGAAAACTCCATGCAGTCAAACCTTTTTAACCACAGTGTGTGGTACTCGCAGCTCTCAAAGGACTTGGGTTAGTCCCCCTGCTTGTGCATCCTACTCGTGCATCTCTCTGAGGCAGGAAATTATAGATATAGTGGTGAGGGCAGGGGCTCACTGGGATCCTGGCTGCTCCCGCAGGATCCAGCAGGGTGTTTGCAGCCCCGGAGCCCACTGAGATCCCCGTGTGATGCTGCGGATGGATCGGGCATTCCCTGCCACGTGTGCGGCTGTCCCGGCTGCGGGCACAGCCCCTGGTCCCTGTCCCGGGGACACCTCGCATCCCTTCAGAGGACACAGGGCAACAACCATCGCTCATCCCACAGCAGCAGCCCCAGCACCCTCCCGGGGGGGCCGTGGAGCCGCCTTACAGGATCAGCTCATCCCGACTCATTGTGGAAGGAACTTCCCAGGCACTGAGAAACCAGCCCTTGTGTGTGACCAAATCCCTGGGCTAACAAAGCCCGGCTGTTACACCCTCCTTCCCAGCCGCTGTACTGCAGTGTGGACACCTCGCAGGATAACCCCTCCGTGCCGCCCCCCCTCCCGTGCTCCCTCTTTTCTCTCGGTGGGATTTGCTGTGCTGACAGCGCTGTTCAGAGGGTGGCAGCGGAGCAGGGCTGGGGAGGAGGATCCGGGCCCTTTAAACCGCTTAGCATGCGGTTCACACGGCTCCGGGCCAGCTGTTCCTTTCTCCTCCTGCCCTCACTCACAGGAGTTGTTTGCTGAGCTCAGAGCTCCTGTGCAAAATTGCTTTTCAAAAGAGCCACTTTCTGCTTAATTAAACAATGAGCCGCCGTCCCTCTGCACATCTGTAAAGCTCCCTCCGAAGCCCCTTTATCCCACAAACTGCTCCATTCTTACCTCCATTCACTTGTAAATCTTACCCCCCCTCTCCTCCACCCTGATCATCTCACTGGCCCTTTCTTTTCCCCTTTCAAGTAAGACTGAGGGGCTTGGAGTATCTGTGGGGGTGGCTGGTTTGGGTGGACAGGAATCGGTTTAATGGTGCTTGGCCCTGTATGAAAGTCTAATAATAGCAAAGCAGATCTGAGCCCAAAAGCAAGAGGCGATTTCCGTATTTAGAGGAATAAAATCACGGTAGTTCGTGAGCTGAGCTGAGACACTGACTCATCCAGCAGCCACAGGGGACACCAACCACCAGCCAGGGCTGGGAGGGGGGCAAAGAGTTGACTTCAAGGCATTTTCTGATCCAGCTGGCGGTGCCAGGGGGAGCCCAGCCCAGGGGATTCCCTCGGCCAGGCTGGCTGCATGCAGGGCAGTGCCAGGCTGCCAGGGAATCCCTCTGCACGCTGGCAGGAGCAGCCACCTTCCTCTGTGGTCTGGGGTCTCACATCAGCTCGTTGCAGTATCTTGCAATAGCAGTAAGGTTTTCGTTTTTAACCCTCGGTGCCTGTGCACACACACAAAACTCAGAAACGAGGAAAGAAGAGAGGGAAATTTTCAGTTTGCTGGGTTTTGGCTAAGCTTTATGCCAGTGGTTAGTAAATGCATTCTCTGAATTGTCTTCCTGAGAGCTTAAAAAAAGATTAACCAGTAACATTCAAGGTTAAATAGGATAAATGAATAGAAAAGTGATGAGGTGGGATATCTCCTTTATCACTGGGAAGGACAGATTATAGCCAGGGTGATGCAATATCATCTAGCATAGATTGATAGGGAGGAATGAAGAAATGGGAGTTTAGTGCATTAGCAGAAGATTCCTGACTGCAAAAACTATTAGACCATGGCACAGTCTCCTTGGGGTTTGGTAGCAAGTCTACACTGCTCAAGCATCTTAAAATCAGAGCAGGCAAGGCTCAGGATGGTCTTTTGTTGAGAATAATTCTGCACTGGCAGAGAGATAAAATCCCAGGACCTGTTAAGGAGATGTGTTTTTTAATGTGTGTGATCCCCAGGCTGCTACTTGGCTGCTGGGGTGATGGTCTTTGAGGCTCTCTCAGTTCCTTCCTTTGACAGTTCTGAACGAGAGGCAAGACCCTGGGCCAGCACTGGTGATCTGTGATCCTAATTAAAAGAGACAGTTTGGTGCACTGGCATTTATTGGGGAGCCTGAAGTGACAATAGCGTTGGGTGTTACGGGATTAGATGCTCTGACTTTGGAAATGAGTAGGGATTAGGTTTACCCTGAGAATCAGCTCGGAGCTGCTTCTTTTTTGTCATGGGAGCTGATGGATCTGGAGGCTTGCTGCTGGCTAGCGGTGGGATTGGAGATCTCTTGAACTTGTGTTCTTCTACCAGCTCTCTGTGGGGAGTGGAAGATCCCAAGCAGCTCCTCTCCAGCTTATGAGTGTTGTGATAAAACCTCAGGGCTGAGAATTGCTGAATGATAGCTGAGATCTGAGTCTTCACTGCTAACAGGAAGGCTGTGAAAGACCTCTGTGATCCCTTCCCATTTTGTGGACACAAGAAAATGAAGAAGAGCGTTGCATTTTTAGCTGAGAAGCAAGGAAAAGATGTCATAAAGGAATTAAAAATTAGAGAAGCCAAGACCTTCGTGTTAGTTTGAAGCAGACAAGAAGAGATGAGAGCAACAATTGGGATTCTCTTATGCCTGGCTGTAGTTAACCCCTAATTTGTTCCCTAGTACTTAAATCCAGTGTGTGACAGGATTGGCTTTTGCACTTGTCAGAGAAAACTGATTTTGCTCATGCTTGCTGCAGAATTTTGCCTGGCTGCTCACTCTGCATAGTCCCAAACCCATTTGCCTGTGACTCCATTTATATCAGCTATTCCATGTCTTCTGCAGTTTATGGCACACCATGGTCTGCTTCAGAGAATGATTTGCATATCAGATGGGAGGCTGGAGGAGTCAGAAGGATCCATTAGATCAGGTTTTGAGCTCTGTTAGAGAGCAGATTCCTGGAGGGTCCTGGGATCCAAAAGACTTGTGCACCTGGAAGGGCAGCAGGTATTGGGAGCTGGTTCACATTTTAAAAACGAGCTGCATAAGCAGGGAAAGGGGCACACAAATTGTCTTTCCATCCATTTCCATGCAGGCAGGGGGAATAATGGCAGAGGAGCGGCAGGGAAGGGGCTTTGTCATGGTTACAGGCCGGTGGCTGAGAATGTGGGTGGAGCAGCCTCGTCCAGAGTTAGTGACCTCAGCAAATTGGAGCTCAGCCATGGTCAGTATGATAAATGATCTTATTCTGGGTCAAAGAAATGGTACCCCACAGGGAGGGATCCGCAAGGCGGCCCGGGAAAGCGCTGTGCTCTCGCAGCACTGACCCCTTAGTGACCAGTGCTGCATATATCTTATTTATTGCAGACCAGAAGGGAATTTGCCATGGTTCAGCCTTTATAGGGTTCCTCTTTTCCCTGAAATAATCCTGGTTCTGCAACCAAGGCAAGAATATGGGTGTAATTACATTTCTTGGGTACCCTTCGAGGCACTGTGTGCATTGTGCAAGTTTGAATGTGTATTTTAAGGTGCCTGGTCCTTGTGTGTGTGTGTGAATCTGCCAGTGACCTGTGCAGCTCCCAAGGAGCCAAGAGCTGTGTGTCTGTGTCAACTGGTATCACAGTTGCACAAAATCCTTCTGTGTTTCTGCACATTTATCAGTTCAGTGCGAGATCCTTCTAGTGCAACACCCAGCTTAGTGCTTCTTATTCAAGGCATCTGTTTTCTCTCTGCACACAGCAAGTGCCCTCTTTGCTGAGTTATCACTGATGAATCTGTCAAGTCTGGGAGGTTTTATTGAGCTGGGAAAGATCTATGGATTTCAGCCCTGAGTTTGGGGGTGCAACTGAACCCTGGCTCTTGTTCCAGGCAGTGCTAAAATGGAGTCTTAGATGCTTTCCTGTGGCAGAGGAAGCTCAAGGAAGGAGCAGTTGGGGTAATGCAGAAGCTCAGGCCTTGGAGGATTCACAGGAGGACAGAGCAGGCTGTGCAGCTCTGCCTGCCACAACCAGGAGTGTTTGTGATGCAGCTGGGCTGAGAAGGAGCCGAGGCTGTTGGGTTTTGTGTGTGCTCGCTGCAGTTCCTGCATCCCATCCGCCTGCATGACAAGGCAATGACTTTGTGTCACCTCGTTCTCCTGAGCGCTGTGTTGCACTGGGTGATTTGTTTTCTGCATATATTGTGGGCTTGGGCTCCCATCTGTGCACTTGAACTGAGCAGTTTTCTCAAACATTTGTCGGTTTCTCTTTTTTTTTTTAATTAACTTTAGATTATTTTTCCTGAGAATTTGGGGAGGGTTGATGTATTGTTAGCACAGGCAACAGAAGCTGTCTGTGTATACAAAGAAGACAGGGATTTCCTACCATGTGCTTGAGTCCTTCCTTTGCAGTCTGAGAATATCTCAGCTTCCCCGGGCCAGTTCAGTCTTGCTCCTCTGCTCGTGTTGCCACTGGTGAGGACAGTTAATGAGAAATAGAGAGTGTTTTTTGGTGAGTGAAATCGAGTGGGCTACCAAAAGGATTTCATTTAAGACCATGGAGCAGATAAAAATATGTCATTACTGGGATGAGCTGGGTCTGAGTTGTTGATGCTGGAGCAAAATGCTGTATTGCTCTCACCTGAACCTCCCTCCTGAGCCAAAATGCACTGTGGATTTTGCAGCCAAATGACAGCACCTGTAATACAACTGTGCTCCTGCCTGTACCAAACATCTCTGTTCTGTGATGGGGGTCAGCTTCAAACCACCATGAGTGTGAAATTGCTGTGTTGTAATGATGGTTTAACTTGTCAGTGATTGTGGTGCCTGACCAGGCTGAGATTTTTTTTCTTCCTTCTATGTCATCTCTAGAGGACCTGCTGTTTGCACAGCAAATCCTTGGCCCAGGATGCTGGGAACCTGTTAGACCTGTACCATAATATCAGAAAGAAAATGTCCTACCTATGTCAACTGTAAGAGATAAGCACTTGTGCTATAATTTACCTCTTCCTATTTCCATCATGAGAGCATACAGAGTCCTGAACTGTTGATCAACACTGCTGTTTGAGGCACTGAGCTGCAAGATGGCTTCTCCCCAGACCACTTGCAATGCAAGTAATCTTGTTCCTTTTCAATATCTACTTGTGGGAGATGGTTTTGGTGTGGCTGTGGTCATTTGTCATCCTTTATAATTGATTTGTTCTAGTAATATGGCTGTACAGAATGTAGAGACATGAAGGTGGGTGAAAAAAATCAGTGCTGATAAAGCAGATGAAAGTATTATATTTTAAGGTTGGCTGTGGAGAAAAGGTCTTAATTTTTGTGCCTTTTGGAGTGGGGAAGCTCCAGGCATGCAAAGGGGTATCCTTTTTTTTTTCCTAGTGTCTAAATTCCTCAGTATGTGTGTACGTGACTTCTGGATAGGAGTAAATGAATGTAGGCTCAGGTGGGGCTGAAAATAACATTTATTATGGAAGGAGATGGGGTGGGGGAGTCTTCCAGCCCAGCCTCGAATAAATCAGTCCTCTCGCCCCTCTGTCCAGGCTGCTTCTAGGTGGCTGTCTTTTATCCAGCTGGTGCAGCGTGTTTCTGTTTAAATGATCTCTCCTGAAAGGTCCCAGAGGAAAGGGCTGCTTATTCCACGCAAGGAGAATGGTATATGGCACAGCTCATTGTTGTGTGCCCTGCTGCAAGTGCATAAATATGAAACAGCTCACGGGCGATGCTGTGGTGGGGCTGGTGTCCCCTTCACACCCCCCTCCTTCTCCTGCAGGCTCCTCTCCATCTTCCTCCCTCTCCCGCTTTCCCTTCCTGGTGATGGAGAGCGAGAGCCTTTTGGGTGTGTGAGATCCTGAGGGCTTGACGTTGCAGCAGCATTTTTCAGGGGAAGGCAAATATAGTTAACTCTTGTTTTGGTGGCTGATGGACCACTGTGGTGGGTGGGTGTGTGTATATATATATAAATATATATATAATACGTATATATGTATATACACACACCTCCTGAATGGTGCTTGCTGTCCCTGGTGCACGTTGCTAAGAAAAGGGCAGAAAATGGTCTATTTTGTGCTCTTAACTACATATCATTAGAAGGCAGTCGTGGGTTGGCCCCAGGCAGGTGATCCAGCTCACCAGGCAGTTTGAAGGCACAAAGCAGCTCTTTTTGCCCTGATCAGAGCGACCCAGTGCTCGGAGGCAGCAATACCTGTTGTGCTCCAGGCAGCCCTATGGTGAGACTGGGGTGTTGGGAACAGGCTGGAGGCACTGATGGAGGAACACAGGGAATGTCAGAGCATCCCTGTCCCCCTTTCCCTGGGAAAAGAGGCCCCCATCTGCTGCAGATGGACATATCCCCATTGCCTAGTTGGTGTACAGCTGCCCACACCAGGGCTGTTCATCGTTGATGTGACAGAAGCAATGGGGCTGACATTATTTGGAAGAACCCCAGCTCTGCTTTGGGCAATATCCGTGATCCTGTAAAATCCTGGGTAAGGCCTGTGCTGAGTTGAGCCACTACACACACATTTATCTTTGCTGATCATGAAGCAAGCACACAGGGCATGGTACACAGAGTGAATTTACCTCAGAGAAGCACGTGTGGAAAGGTTCCCTGTGACTACAGCGAGCTTACCACACGTGAGACAGACCTAGAAACCCATCCTGCCATCCCTGCTCATCCTGGAGCAGGGCCCCAGCCCTCACTGTGGATTTGTGCCTTCAAAAAGCTTCCTTGCGTCTCAAAAACAAACAAAACTCTTTTGGGGCTTTCAAAGGGCTGTTTAAAGGAGCCCCGGGAGAATAACTGATTGTGGATTCGGAATGATGAAGTGGTTTGTGGAACGGTGAAATATAGAGGCAAATGCAGGAGAACTCCACATTGCAATTTGTCAGCTTCTCTAAACCCTGTAACGGATTATTCCCCCCTCCTTCTGTCTTTTCTCACCTCTCCAATAGGAAATTAACTGATGCTATCACTAAAGAAATTGTTTTTGCCTCACAAAGTAAAATTGATACTATAAAAACCCGCCAGCAGTGTCTCCTCCTCCTTTTACATGAAGACAAATCCTTCCTGTCACCTACTGAAATGGAAAGATAAAGGCTGAGCTTTAATAAAGAAGCTCTAAGCACAAAGTGTAGAAGGAGGGAGCAGGCACAGCGTGGGGAACACTCCATAGCAGCAGGTGTGATGCTGAGGGATGCTGCAAGTGTCCAAAATACAGCTGGCTGGTGCCTGCACGTGTGTCTAGTGCATAGGCACAGACAGGTTTGGGCCCCACGGCTCATGTCTCCAAGAGTTCCTGCTGGTTGTAGCACTGATAGTGTCTGTCTTTGCTCCTTTCAGGTTCTTAGGTTTGCTTGTGTGGGCTTTTAAAATCTAATTAAGCACAGAGAGAATTAGGCATAATTTGCTGGGTGATAACGGGTCGCACAGGATGCGGGATGTGTTGAAGAGATCTGAACTTTGGGAGTCTGCTGCTGGATTGGTGCTTCAGCAGGAGCTGCATCCATCCTTTGAGGGATGAGTTTTCTGGGGGAAACCTCTTGTGCTGGACCGTGGGGTTTGGGACAGGACTGCCTGTGGGATGCAGCTGAGGGACTATCCTGTTAGTCCTTCTTTGCAGCTATCCCCATCCATCCTGCATGCTCCTCATCTGCTCTTTCTGGATTAACAATCACTTTGCTCTGGCACCACCAGGAGCTGTCAGGCAGTTTGTAAACCCTGTCCTTTCTCCTTCCAGGGGATATCAGAAACCTGCTCAAGTGGATCAAACAGAATCTGTTGAAAGAACGACCAGAATTATTTATGCAAGGGGAATCTGTGTAAGTATCTGTTATGAATCCTCCTTGTATTTCTGTGTTGATCCCCGTGGTTTGGGATATTTTTTCCCTGTTGTTTGCAAGAAGTAAGTTAATGACCATGAAAAGATGGGGTTTGCTAAACTGATACTAGGGGGTGTCCCATCCACAACTCACACTGTCCACAGAGAGAGTCTTTTGCAGCCTTCACCCCAAATCTTTAAACCTTAAACATGAAGCAAGGCCATGTAGACTTTCTCTCTGTTGTCACCTGGAGCAGCACAGTGCCTGTATCCTCAATTCCAGGAGTTTTAGCAGGTCTGTCTGTTCCCTGCTGACATCACTGGGACTGAAGCAGTCAACTCTGAGAAATGCCAACAAATAATTCTTCTGGGAAATGTATTTTTATTGTCAAAACGGGGCCAGCCTCATGGAGGGGGTGGGGGGAAGAAGGCAAGAGAAATGGAGCAGAGTGAGCTGTGCAAGCCATCCCTGACTGTGGGGTGGCGCTGGGGGTGTTTAACATTCGTCACAGATCTTTGTGAGCTGAAGCGTGTGCCAGGTCCCCTGGTAACAGGAGAGACAATTGCAGGACACTGAAGATCAAAGAGGGGGAATCCCTTTGCTCGGAATCAGGGCCTTGGAGTGGCTCCCAGGTGCTGAGTGCCTGTGGTAGGGGCACTGGGATGGCTTTCCCTACCTTCCCATCGAGCTCTCTGCGCTCGACTGTTGTGCGTGGGTTTTAATTACCTGGCTCTTCTACATGGTACGGAAATGTAGGCATCCTGGAGCATCCTCAGGAATGGTGTGTTTGGATTCAAATGAGCTTTGGGATTGCTCCTGCCTCCCCTTTATTTGATCTAGAAAAGGCACAGACTGTACCTGTTCCACCTCTATGCTAGGATTGCTTTTGGCTGTATAAGCAGTCAGCTTGTGATCTGTGCAGTGACATCCCTTGTTCTTAACTATTTGTGGAGCTTTTTAGCAGACCTGTATCCTGATTGTTTCTCTCTGTTCTGCAGGAGGCCAGGAATTTTGGTGCTCATCAACGACGCAGACTGGGAACTAATGGTCTATACTCCTTCAGTTTGACTTTTTTTGTTGAAATATTGCTTTCTCTGTTCTGTGGTTGCTCTCAGAAAAGCTATTTCTGATTCTTGCCCCAAGCGAAGCATCTCATATTTGAGGGGGAAGGGGCAGGCTGGGATCTCTCTCCTTGCTGTGGCTGTTCAGAAGCCTGGAGCCTCTCTCTAACCTGCTGAGTCTCATCAGCCAGCCAAGGTCTGAAGAGAGATTACCCTTTTTCCCCTGGCCTCTGGCACTGGGCTTTGCACCTCTGGCTGCTCCTGAGTCCCCCCACACATGGGCTGACTGTGGTGGGTACTGGCAGCTCCGGGCCCCAGGCAGAACCCCCTTCCCTGCAGTCAGGTGAAGGCCATGGGGAGATTTCTACCCAAACAGGCACCTGGTAAATGTCTTCCCTTCTCAGCCCACTGTTGTGCTCAGACAACAAACAGCCCCTCGCTATTCTCCTGCCTCAGGCAACCACCTGTTCTGTCAAAACCCTGGTCCAGAAGGTGCTGGGGGGTGATGAGCGTCAGCATCGTGGCTGATCCCTCACCTTCACTTCTGCTGTGATGAAAACATCAGTCTGTCCCCTTCTGCTCTCCCTAACACTCACCGTCTTTTTCTGAGCTGTTTTCTCTTTGCAGCCTGTATTTGAAAATGACATTTAAACCATTTTTCTTTTTCTTTCCTTGGCCTGCAGGGTGAGCTGGATTATAAACTCCAGGACCAGGATAATGTGGTTTTCATCTCAACATTGCATGGCGGGTGAACTCCTGAAAAGACAAGAGGATGTAAATCCAAATCCCTGGGCAAAAACCCCAAACAAAAACCTAATCCACCCAAACTTCTCTTGAACTGCCTGTGCCTGGTCTCTGCATCTTCCCACCACGTTCACTTGTTACTAGACATCCAAATAAAGCCCTGCCAGCCTGCAGCCTGCTGTCCACCACAACAGCATCCATCTTTTGGTCCTCATTTCACCTCTCCTGACAGCATTTCCAGGTACCCTAACGAGCAGAGAGCACCTGCAGCATGTGGGACTTTATTTTTCCATGATGGGGGGAAAGGGGGTGCTGAATCCTAAGTAGCATGATGTGTCTTTGCAGGGAGTGAGGCATTCTGGGGGAGTTGTGCCTGTTTTGGGGCCTCTGCCTTAGTGCTGAGAACCAGAATTCTTTTAACACAATACTCAGACAGTCTGTGCACCAGCCACGGGAAGGGTGAGACACAAAGTGCAAGGAAACAAAAGGCGGTTTGCCTAGCTTTTCTATGAGGTAGCAGACATGACAGCTTCAGAGCCCTCTGTAGTGACTCTCCACTTGCCATGATATTTATTTATGGGAAGCAGGAGAGAAAGGCTTTTTTGGTTCTGTTTTTCTGATCCCTCCTACTGGAGCTGAGGCAGGGTGAAGTACTGGCCCACGAGCAATGTTGGTTTGTAATGATTTGGTTGGAGGGGAAACAAACCCTCACCCAGCCTGAGACAGCACAGAGTGATCAGGGCAGCAAATGATCTTTCTGTCACCATGATGGACAGAATTGATCGGGCTGTGCTGCATTCTGTGCAGGTGGGAGTTGCAGCCTGGGCAGGGAAAGGCTGGGGCTGGAAATGCACAGTTAAAGTGCCAAGAGCTGGGGAAGTCACTGGTGTTTAACCTTTTCCATCAGGGGGAGGGAGAGGCTTCTTACTGCATACCCTGAGGAAGTCCCTGGAGTGCTGCACAAGTGGGGGTGCCTGGCTCTGCTAAGGCACGGATGCTGTTGGCATTCCAGAAGTTTCCCCTGCCAGCCCAGAGGCTGCAGCAAGAGCAGGGGGATGGGGTCAGAGGACAGTGTTGGTGCCACAGGTCTGAAATGTGTTGTGTGAGCTTCCAGGCATGTCCAACCAGGATTGTTGCTCCTGCCCCCCTGCCCTGCTCACCTGTGTTTTGGCTCGGCTCTGGCAGCGCACGGTGGTCCCCGGCAGCAGCTCCTGCTCGCTGGTGCTCCCTCAGCGCATCTCAGAGCTGATCTGCACCACAGACTGCTCCCAGAGCCCTCCATCTCCAGGAGCTGCCGAGGAGGAGGCGAGAGGAGGGAGCAGCCAAGGCACCAGCCCCTGCTTGGGCAGCCTGGCCCAGCACCCCGAGCACTGCGTACGAGGAGCTTCTCCCGCCCTGCGCCTGAAGGAGGAATTCCTCTGTCTCATGCGGAGAGTGCCAAAGAGTAATTCCCTCAGCTGACTTAGCACTGTCTCCTCTCTCGTGTTCAACCCCTCCACAACCTGCGTAACTAAAAGCACCCACGGACTACGGCGCTGCTGCATCTGAGGAACCCCACCTTCCACCCACTGCTGGTGACAGACTGATATTCAGCCTTTTCCAAATCCAGCCACAGCGACTTGAGTCCAGCTCACGCCGTTTGTAAATGACACAGGCCAAATGCTCTTCTCTGTCCCTGGTTCTGGCTGTTAGCTTTGCTGGGCCGGGGCAGTGCAGGGGGATTCCAGGTGATGGTAGGAGCTGGCTGAAAAAACAAGGAACCTGTGTGGTGTGCGGCTTGAAACGGACTGAAACCCGATGAGAAAAGGCAGGTTTGTCTTCAACGCTGCTGCCTGCCCTGCCTCTACGCTGCTTCTGTGCCTTAGGCTGGGCTTGTCTGTTCTCATCCCCCCCAGCTGTTTGCTCAGATAGGATGGGTTCCTTTCCCTGAAGCTGTTATTCCCCTCGATAGTACAGGTAGACCCAGGTGGCTTAGCTCCTGCTGTAGTAAAAGCTGCCAATCACTGTTAAAAAAAGCTAGAAATGGGAAGATGAGGGAGGCCAGGGGGATGGAGAAGAGGGGTACAGCAAAATCCTGTAATAACAACAACAAAAAAAGTTTCTGAAATAAAAGCCTTTTTAAAACATTCTCTGCCTCCAGCTTTGTCCTAGATAGGCTCTTGGTGAAATTCTGCTCGGATCTTGTAATGCTTCCCTCCTCCTCCTGGGTTTCCTTGGCAGCCCCGGCCGAGCCGCTTGGCTGGTGGATTCATAAAGCCTCTCTGTTAGAACGTGCCTTCTTCCTCCGGCCGCCTTTCCGCGGGGGCTGCTCCGCTCCGAGGGGCTCTCCGGGCGGCGAGGGCCGTGCCTGCAGCCCGGGGCCGCTCTCGGCCGAGCCCTGCCGGTGTGCCCGGGCTGCGGGGGAGATTCCCGGCTCGGCGGAGACCCGGAGCGGCCTCCGTGTGCCCGGGGCTGCGGCAGGAGGACGGGGCGGGTGTCCCGGTGCGGAGCGGTCCTGCCTCCCGCAGGGCAAGGGGGCACGGCGAAACGCGTTAAATGAAATTAAACCGCAGTGTTAAAATAGGGAAATAAAATAAGCACCGGCGGGA